>JXCR01140955.1:106086-190162 GCA_002079205.1 Phalaenopsis hybrid cultivar
AAAATGTTCTTTAAAATGTTCATTCAATAGATGTTCACTAATTTCCATGCAAAAACATTCATTATCTCTTTCAACAGCATGGTATTTCATAGATTTCGCAATGTTAAAAGTCACTTCTTGATCGTTAACTCTCATAGTTAATTCTCCTTTTTGAACATCTATCATAGTTTTTTCAGTAGCTAAAAATAGTCTCCCTAAAATGATAAGTATTTCTTTATCTTCCTTCATATCTAAAACAATGAAATCCACAGGAAAGATAAATTTATCAATTTTTACTAACACACCTTCTATAACTCTCTTAGGATATGTAACTGAACAATCTGCTAACTGAAGAGTTATAGAAGTAGGTGAGACTTCTCCTAATCCTAATCTTTTGAAAACGATCTGCTAACTAAAGAGTTACAGAAGTAGGTGAGACTTCTCCTAATCCTAATCTTTTGAAAATTTGCTAATTGATTACAGAAGTAGGTGAGACTTCTCCTAATCCTAGTCTTTTGAAAATTGATAGAGGCATAAGGTCTAAAACTCCCTTAGGATATGTAACTGATCGGTCTGCTAATTGAAGAGTTACAGAAGTAGGTGAGAGCTTAGTCTTTTGAAAATTGATAGAGGCATAAGGTTAATACTGGCTCCCAAATCACATAAAGCGATAATTGAAGAGTTACAGAAGTAGGTGAGACTTCTCCTAATCCTAGTCTTTTGAAAATTGATATAGGCATAAGATTAATGCTGGCTCCCAAATCACATAAAGCTCTTCCATAAAATTTTTCATCGATATGTAAGATTAATGCTGGCTCCCAAATCACATAAAGCTCTTCCATAAAATTTTTCACCGATAGCATGCGCTAACTAACGAGTTACAGAAGTAGGTGAGACTTCTTCTAATCCTAATCTTTTGAAAATTGATAGAGGCATAAGGTTAATGTTGGCTCTTAAATCACATTAAGCTCTCCCATAAAATTTTTCACTGATAGCACACTGTATAGTGAAACTGCCAGGATCTTTTAATTTTTGAGGAAGCTTTTTCTGAATAATTACACTACACTCTTCGTTAAGTGCAATAGTTTTGTTATCAATGAACTTCCTTTTCTTGTTTAGAATATCTTTCATAAATTTCACATAATTGGGTATTTGCTCTAAAGCTTCTACGAAGGGAATATTTACTGTTAACTTCTTAAGAATTTCTAAAAACTTGGAAAAATTTTTATTTTATTTGTGTTGCTTCAATCTTTGAGGAAACGGTGGTAAAGGTTTCTCCATAGTAATTTTCATTGGTGTAAGTGGATATTCTAAATTTGGGTACTCATGATCCTTTTCTTTGTCGGTATCCACTTTCTCTTTTTCAGTTTTTATTTCTTTCTGTACTCTTGTTTCCAATTCTTTTCCACTTCATAATTGTATCGCCTTGATTTCTTCTTTTCCTTGATCTTTAGGATTTGGCTCCACAGTACTAGGAAAACTTCCTAATGTTCATTACTAAGCTTAGTAGCGATGTGGCATAACTGATTTTCAATTTTCTTAATAGCAGTTTCTTGATTTTCTAACTAATTTCCTTGAATTTGTAATTGATTCCCTTGATTCTGCAATTGTTGACCCATGTTTAATATCAGTTTTTCCATAGACAACTTCTTTTCCTTAAATTGAGTGTTACTGTTAAATCCTGGAGGATAAGAAGGTCTATAATTAACATTTCCTTGGTTGGATGAATTTCTTAATGGGTTTATTGGGTTGTTTGCTCATTGTTGATTTGTAGAAGAATTGTTGTTTCAATTAAAATTTGGATGATTCTTCCAACCTGGGTTATAATAGTTTGAATGGTTGTTGGCTCTATTAATAGCATTTAAAGTCTCATATGAAGGTTGAACATTCACAAATTGCCCAGATGAATTCTCTTCCATCATAAGAGGTGCTGGAGAATAATTCATTCCATAATGATCAAATTTCTTTGGTATTGTAGCAATCTGTGAAGCTAACATAGATATTGCATCAGAATCATGGATACTAGCTACTCTTTTAAGATTNTTTCATTCCATAATTATCTAATTTCTTTGATATTGCAGCAATTTGTGAAGCTAACATAGATATTGCATCAGAATCATAGATACTAGCTACTCTTTTAGGATTTACCCTTTCAGAGGGCAATTGAAAATTGTTGATAGCCATCTCTTCTATTAACGAATAAGCCTCATCAAAAGGTTTTGACATTAAAGAACTACCAATCGCAGCATCTATAATCGATCTAAGTGATCCCACTAATCCATTATAAAAAGCTTGAATTATCAACCAATCTGGAAACAAATTATGAGGGTATTTCCTAAGAAGATCTTTAAATCTCTCTCAAGCTTTGTATATTGACTCTCCATCAATTTGACAGAACGATGNAGAAAAAGCCTCATCAAAAGGCTTTGACATTAAAGAAGCACCAGCCGCATCATCTATAATTGATCTAAGAGATCCCACTAATCCATTGTAAAAAGTTTCCATTATCAACCAATCTGGAACAAATGATGTGGGCACTTCCTACAAAGATCTTTAAATCTCTCCCAAGCTTTATATATCAACTCTCCATCAATCTGACAAAATGATGTTATGTCATTTATAAGTTTAGCAATTTTGGATGGAGGGAAATATTTGGATAGAAATTTTTGTGAAAGTTCTCCCCAAGTTCTAATAGATCCAGGTGCTAACGAGTTTAACCACATCTTAGACTTATCCCTCAGTGAAAAAGGAAAAAGTCTAACATGTGCTAACAAATTTAACCACATCTTAGTCTTATCCCTAAGTGAAAAAGGAAAAAGTCTAACTAGGAGCTAACGAGTTTAACCACATCTTAGCCTTATCCCTCAGTGAAAAAGGAAAAAGTCTAAGTCTTTGCTAACAAATTTAACCACATCTTAGCCTTATCCCTCAGTGAAAAAGGAAAAAGTCTAAGACTACTAACAAATTTAACCACATCTTAGCCTTATCCCTCAGTGAAAAAGGAAAAAGCATAAGTCTAAGAAAATATTTGGATAGAAATTTCTGTGAAAGTTCTCCCCAAGTTCTAATAGATTCTGGTGCTAAGAATTTAACCAAATCTTAGCCTTATCCCTAAGTGAAAAAGGAGAAAGTCTAAGTCTAACAGCATCGTTCGAAACTCTGTCATATTTAAAGGTAGCACAAAGTTCTAAAAAACTAGCAAGGTGTGATTCGGATCTTCATTTGGTGTACCTCCGAATTGATTGTTTTGTACCATTTGGATAATAGCAGGAGATCTTCATTTGGTGTTCCTCTGAATTGATTATTTTGTATCATTTGGATAATAACAGGTTTAAGCTCAAATGAATTAGCGGTGTGCCTTCGAATTGATTGTTTTGTACCATTTGGATAATAGCAGGTTTAAGCTCAAATGAATTAGCAGCTTACAAAATTTAGATAGAATAAGTGAATTTCATCTGCTGTAGGACTTGCATAATCTCTTAGGGGACTAGGTTGGTGTTCATTCTCTATTCCTTGATAATAGCAAGTTTAAGCTCAAATGAATTAGCAGCTACATCAGGATTTTGGATAGATAAGTGAATTTCATCTACTGTAGGATTTGCATAATCTCATAGGGGTCTAGGTTGGTGTTCATTATCTATTCCTTGATGTACCGTAGGATTTGCATAGTCTCTTAAGGGTCTTGGTTGGTGTTCATTTTCTATTCCTTAATTGTTCATAATGTTTTCCATTGTATCACAATTTCTAGTTCAAGCTCAAATGAATTAGCAGCTACATCAGGATTTTGGATAGATAAGTGAATTTCATCTGCTGCAAGATTTGCATAATCTCTTAGGGGTCTAGGTTGGTGTTCATTCTTTATTCCTGGATTGTTCAGGCACAAATGAATTAGCAGCTACATCAGGATTTTGGATAGATAAGTGAATTTCATCTGCTGTAGGATAAATGAATTAGCAGCTACATCAGGATTTTGGATAGATAAGTGAATTTCATCTGCTGTAGAATTAGGTTTAAGCTCAAATGAATTAGTAGCTACATCAGGATTTTGGATAGATAAGTGAATCTCATCTGCTGTAGGATTTGCATAATCTCTTAAGCTCAAATGAATTAGCAGCTACATCAGGGTTTTGGGTAGATAAGTGAATTTCATCTGCTGTAGGATTTGCATAATCTCGTAGAGGTCTATTGGTGTTCATTTTCTATTCCTTGATTGTTCATAATGTTTTCCATTGTATCACAATTTCTAGGGTTCTATTCCTTGATTGTTCATGTTGTTTTCCATTGAATCAGAATTTCTAGGTTCTCTTCTCATTTAGATAATAGCAAGTTTAAGCTCAAATGAATTAGCAGCTACATCAGGATTTTGGATAGATAAGTGAATTTCATCTGCTGCAAGATTTGCATAATCTCTTAGGGGTCTAGGTTGGTGTTCATTCTTTATTCCTGGATTGTTCAGGCACAAATGAATTAGCAGCTACATCAGGATTTTGGATAGATAAGTGAATTTCATCTGCTGTAGGATAAATGAATTAGCAGCTACATCAGGATTTTGGATAGATAAGTGAATTTCATCTGCTGTAGAATTAGGTTTAAGCTCAAATGAATTAGTAGCTACATCAGGATTTTGGATAGATAAGTGAATCTCATCTGCTGTAGGATTTGCATAATCTCGGTCTAGGTTGGTGTTCATTATCTATTCCTTGATGTACCGTAGGATTTGCATAGTCTCTTAAGGGTCTTGGTTGGTGTTCATTTTCTATTCCTTAATTGTTCATAATGTTTTCCATTGTATCACAATTTCTAGTTCAAGCTCAAATGAATTAGCAGCTACATCAGGATTTTGGATAGATAAGTGAATTTCATCTGCTGCAAGATTTGCATAATCTCTTAGGGGTCTAGGTTGGTGTTCATTCTTTATTCCTGGATTGTTCAGGCACAAATGAATTAGCAGCTACATCAGGATTTTGGATAGATAAGTGAATTTCATCTGCTGTAGGATAAATGAATTAGCAGCTACATCAGGATTTTGGATAGATAAGTGAATTTCATCTGCTGTAGAATTAGGTTTAAGCTCAAATGAATTAGTAGCTACATCAGGATTTTGGATAGATAAGTGAATCTCATCTGCTGTAGGATTTGCATAATCTCTAGGTCTAGGTTGATGTTCATTTTCTATTCCTTGATTGTTCATATTATTTTCCATTGTGTCAAGATTTTTAGGTTATTTTCTTAGTTTTCTAATTCTCCTAACAGTGCGTTCTAATTTTGAATCGTAGGGTATAAGATTTTCAGGTCCNGTTTTAACTTCAGGGATGGAGATGAAACATTATTAGGAACATCATTAGAGGTTGATATATATGAATTAAAACCCCTATAATTGAAGAGCCTCCTTGGACCTCTATAGTTCTATCAACTGCATTTTACTTAATGTTCTATTTAATTAATTGTTATTAAAAATCTAGTCATTTGATGGTTAGATCTTTGAGTATGAACATTATTTGTGGCCCTCCCATTATTGAGTCTGCGTGTTCACATTCTCCAAGTGAGTTTGCATTCACTTTTGCACAAAGTCTGTATGATTTTTACTAAGAAATTTAAGGACAAATTATTTATGATAGGCATAAATCTAATGTGAAGTTAAATAATTAATTTATTAAATTTAATAAGGGAGATATANAATTTTGTCTGGACTCTCGGCAAAAACTTGCCATCAACGGCGTCGAGGGCACCGTCGGCGCCCAAGGCAAAATTTGCACAATTTCGCTCTAGTCCGAATGCGTTCCGATTTTTCTTCATGGATTTAATTTCTATGATATTTCAAGGTTAATTAAGAGTAGTAGAGCTTAATACTACCACATACTAACTATAATTTCAAATAAAAACTACTATAATTTTGATAAAAGTAAAGATAAATATGGGTTGCCTCCCACAAAGCGCTTGGTTTAACGTCGTCAGCCCGACCTATTCAGGTGTCATTCAGGTTGACTGATCATAAACACTTGGTTTAACGTTGTCAGCCCGACCTATTCAGGTGTTAAATCGACTGATCATTAAAACCTCTTTAAAATTTGGTCTATTACCCTCATAATAAGGTTTTAATCTATGTCTAATCATTAAATCTCTTTAAAATTTGGTCTTTTACCCTCATAATATGGTTTTAATCTATGTTCATTTACTTTAATCATATTTCCCATCTTCTGATCTTCAATTTCAACAGCTCCGTAAGCATAAACTTGAGTCACAGTAAAGGGTCCTAACCAATGAGACTTCAATTTTCCAAGAAATAACTTCAGCCTAGTGTTGTAAAGCAAAACTTTTTATCCTGGTTCAAAGTTATTTTGGTTAATCTTCTAATCATGCCATAACTTTAATTTTTCTTTATAAATTATGTCATTGTTATAAGACTCATTTCTTAATTCTTCCAATTCATTTAGTTGTAACAATCTCATCTTACCAACATCTTTCAAATTATAATTGAATTCTTTAATCGCCCAATATGCTTTATGCTCCAATTCTACTGGTAAGTGACAAGTTTTCCAAAAATTAGTCTGTAAGGAGTCATTCCAATAGGAGTTTTATAAGCAGTCTTGTAAGCCCATAATGTAGTATCCAATCTAGTGGACCAATCTATTCTACTAGGGTTAACAGTCTTTTCAAGTATTTGTTTAATCTCTTAATTAGAAACTTCAGCTAACCCATTGGTTTGATGATGATAGGCAGTAGAGATTCGATGAATAATATTAAGTTTTTTCGTCAATCTCTGAATGTACTTATTTCTAAAATGGGATCCTCCGTTAGTGATAATCATTCTAGGCATTTCGTATGTGAAAATATTTTTCATTAAAAACCTTGAAACACTTTTAGCGTCACAACGAGGTAAAGCTTGTGCTTCAATCCACTTAGAAACGTAGTCTACAACAATTAATATATATAAGTTTTCAAATGATGGAATAAATGGTCCCATAAAATCTAATCCCAATACGTCAAAGATCCCAACTTCTAACATGAAATTCAGAGGCATTTCATTTCTTCTAGATATATTGCCTACTCGTTGACATGAAATTTAGAGGCATTTCATTTCTTCTAGATATATTGCCTACTCGTTGACATCGATCAAAAGTTTTTATATATCTATAAACATCTCTAAAGATAGTAAGCCAATAAAATCCAGCTTGTAAAGAGTTTTTATGTATCTATAAACATCTCTAAAGATAGTAGGCCAATAAAATCCAGCTTGTAAAATAATTAGTTTTATCAATCCCAAAATGTCCTCCAAATTCAAAAACATGACATTTTTGAATGATCAGCTCAGTTTCTTCATAAGGTACACATCTCCTCATAATAAGATCCTTACATTNATTATCTAAAATAAGATATATAATTCCAGTGTCTAACCATTTCAAAATTTCCTTCTTAACTACTTCTTTCATCANATAAGGTCAGGATGTCCTAGCCCTCCACTTGTCTCACTCCTTGTCGTAGTCAATATATTCTTAAAAATAATTTATAGTTCTATTATTCTGAATACAAAAATTCAGCATAGCTCTATCTCTAGTTACCTCACTATGGTGATAAGTTGGTAACAGAGTAGAAGAAATAAAATAGTTCCACGCCTTAGAGGTGGCATTTAGTATGGAAGCAGAAAAATTTACCCGTTCTCGTTGTTTAATCTTCCACGTTCCTTTCCCATCAGTGAAAGTTGATCACATCATTGAGGCCTTCCATTGTACTAAATGATTCATAGTGGCAGCTATAAGAGTCTGGGACTTTGTAGAAGGTGTTGATGCGGGCGGCAGTAAATTCAACAAGAAATCCACGCACTTGAACGATTCCATCTTCAGAATAGATTACATTGGCATAGAACTCCTTCACCACATTTGCATCAGCTTTATTGGTGGTGTAACAAACCTTTTCCCACCTCCGCTCGGCAATAACTCGTTCAATTTCTCCACCAGGGCTCTCAAAAACTTGATCTTGTATACACTCATTTCCTTTAAATACTGAAGTAAATCTTGTTTGAGCCAACGCATTGACGAAGCGAGACTCGTCAAACTCAACCCATCTCTTTTATCGTGGAGCCATTTCAAGCTAATTGAATTATATAAAATTCCTAAATATACTTCAAATATGCAAATAATGGCTTCCAATAGTAATTCTAAGAGTTCAACACTAAGATCCATGAATTCTTCCCAATATATTTTCTTCACATTCCAAAATTTTTGGATCTCCTCAATGTGGAAGAAACCCATGGTGAAAATCAAATAATTTTAGTTTGGAGTGAAGCTCTTAACTAGAGATGATCAAATCTGATGTCAAAAAGCCTTGAAATCGCCTCCCAATCCAAGATCTCTCAAGCCTTAGGTCAAAAATTGAATTTTTAGGAGGAAGGGGATGATGAATAATGGCAGTTGATCGGTCAAAATCACGGGTAAAGATGTTTTTTCATGAGCTCGCAGTCGGCGTGCTCTATTAGAATTAAATCCTAAGTTTCGAGAAAAATTTGTCGTCGGTGGTATCAAGGGCGCCGTCAGCGGGCTCTATTGATTTTGTCCAAATTCTAGATTTTTGCGATTTCGATCAATTCCAAGCCTAAACGACATTTGTTTAATCATTATAGACATAATTTTAAGTGACTAAATGATGTACTTAGCTTAAATAAACTTTCACAACACAAAACATCACATTATATATAAATTCCAAGGGGTACAATATACATTACATAACACATCTAAGTCTGGTATTTTCTCAACCTCAACACATTAATTCAGGATCAAAATCCAAGCCACAATACTCAAAACGCTGAAAACAAAACATCATATGCTTAGTTTCAACTATACATACATCTAAAAGTATAATTCTAAAGCAAAGCAAATATAAATTTCAAATCAAAATACATAGATAGACAGATAGGTAGTAATATAAATCTTCTATTCTTCAGATTCAGTACTAGATTCTCCTCTGAGATCACCCATTGATTGCACATGAACGAAGAAGTTATAAAAGGGGTGGAATGGAAATTATTCAGCGGAATCCTCTTCTATTAATTTCATCATCCTCATCAGTCATATCAAACTATCTTCTAAATGTCTAGAATGATCAAAATGTTCTTTCATCCTCCAGTCTAGATGATCGAAAAAATCAGAGATATTATTAATTGCATTCATGGCATTTTGTACCTCCTTCTCCGATTTCTTGATTCTGCGCAGGATCACCAGAGTCTTATCTGGAATTAAGGGTTGAACTGGCAGTGAATTTTGAGATGATTGATCTACTATAATGGCCATGTCATTTTCATCTTCAAAAGCTAGGAATCTCTCAATTGGACCCAAAGGCTTCCAAGGTAGAAGTGCCTTTTCCCAATTTTTGTAGGACACTTGGAACTGACTGCAAAGTGAGAAAATTGTGGAAGGGGTGTCTGAGCCATAGGTTGATCCATGAACGATCAGGCCCAAAACTGACTTCACAATTATTGATCCAATATCGATCGATCCCCTTTGGATGCAGTAATTCAAAATGGAACTTTCCTTAGAAACTTTGCCGATCTTCATAGTCGGTAACAGTTTCGCAGAAATGAAAAAGTTCCAGTGTATTGAAACGAGATTTAGGAGTATCACAGAAAAACTAACATACCCGTTTTCTCTCATTTCCCAGTCGTCAATTTCGTATGTTAAATATTGGTAAATTTCATTCATCTGGTTTCTTGTCGGGCCAAAATTGGAATTGTGGCAGACAGAAATGTTCTCTATCATGTATAATTCATTGATCCATGCAGGAGTGAAAGTGATCCATCTCCCTCGCACATAAATAACTCTTTGGTTGATTCCATGCAAATTTTCATAAAATTCTTTTATCACAGGAACAACCACGGCGGCGGTAGTATAGCACAACACTTCCCATATTCGCCGCACAATCGTTTCTTCAGTTGTCGTCGTGAGATTATTCAATCCACAATTTAAAAATCCTCATTCCTTGATCAATCTTTTCTTTGTCAGTAACTTGTTGAAGATTCGATACGCTTCCACACTAATAAACTTTCGCCGATCAAAAACTTGCATTCTGGGATTATCAGGGGAATTAGACGCCATAGGAATGAAATTGGTGGAGTTTTACTATGTTTTGGGGGGAAAACATGAACTAGTAATCAAATTTCGGAGTTTAAAAGGATAACTCCCACCCAAAAACTGCCAAAAACCGTCATTTGAACCCAAGTAACAGCCATCTCGTCGGTCTCACCATCGGCGGGGTCGAGGGCGCCATCGGCAAGCCTTTGTATTTATTTTTCCTGGACTCTCGGGAAAAACCCACCGTCAGTAGCGTCGAGGGCGGCGTCGGCAACGTCGAGGCCACCGTCGGCGCCTAAGGCAAAAATTGCACAGTTTTGCTCTGGTCCGAATGCATTCCAATTTTTCTTTATGGATCCAATTCTTATGATGATTCAAGGGTAAATAAGAGTAGTAGAGTTTAAACTACCAAATAAAGATATTTTTAAATAAAAACTACTATAATTGCAGTAAAAATAAAGATAACTATGGGTTGCCTCCCATAAAGTGTTTAGTTTAACGCGCAGCCCGACCTATTCAGGTGTCATTCAGGTTGATTGATCATTAAAACCTCTTTAAAATTTGGTATTTTACCCTTAAAATACGGTTTTAATCTGTGTTCATTTACTTTAAATCTATTTATAGTCTTCTGATCTTCAATCTCAACATCTCCGTAAGTATAAACTTGAGTCACAGTAAAGGGTCCTAACCAACGAGACTTAATTTCCCAGGGAATAATTTTAGCTTAGTGTTGTAAAGCAAAACTTCTTGTCCTGGTTCAAAGTTCTTTTGGTTAATCTTCCGATCATGCCATAACTTTAGTTTTTTCTTATAAATTTGGTCGTTATCATAAGACTTATTTCTTAATTCTTCCAATTCATTTAGTTGTAACAATCTCTTCTTACCAGCACCTTTCAAATTATAATTGAATTCTTTAATCGACCAATATGCTTTATGCTCTAATTCTCCTAGTAAGTGACAAGTCTTTCCAAAAATTACTCTGTAAGGAGTCATTCCAATAGGGGTTTTATAAGCAGTCATGTAAGCCCATAATGCGGCATCCAGTCTAGTGGACCAATCTATTCTACTAGGCTTTACAGGCTTTTCAAGTATTTGTTTAATCTCTCTATTAGAAACTTCAGCTAACCCACTGGTTTAAGGATGAAGCGGTAGAGATTCTATGAATAATATTAAATTTTTCTGCCAATCTCTAAATGTACTTATTTCTAATATGAGATCCTCCATCAGTGATAATCATTCTAGGCATTCCATATCTAGTGAAAATATTTTTCATTAAAAACCTTGAAACACTTTTAACGTCACAACAAGGTAAATTTTGTGCTTCAATCCACTTTGAAACGTAGTCTACAACAATTAATATATATAAGTTCCCAAATGAAGGAATAAATGGTCCCATGAAGTCTAATCCCCAAACATCAAATATCTCAACTTCTAACATAACATTCAGAGGCATTTCTTTTCTTTAAGATATATTGGCTACTCGTTGGCATCGATCATAAGTTTTTATGTATCTATAAACATCTCTAAAGATAGTAGGCTAATAAAATCAAGCTTGTAAAATTTTATAAGCAATTTTATCAATCCCAAAATGTCCTCCAAATTTAGAATCATGACTTAAAATTTTATAAGCAGTTTTATCGCTCCCAAAATGTCCTCCAAATTCAGAATCATGACATTTTAAAATTTAATAAGTAGTTTTATCAATCCCAAAATGTCCTCCAAATTCAGAATCATGACATTTCTGAATGATCAGCCTTGTAAAATTTTATAAATAGTTTTATCACTCCCAAAATGTCCTTCAAATTCAGAATCATGACATTTTTGAATGATCAGTTCAGTTTCTTCCATAAAGTATCTCATCATAATCAGATCCTTAGATTGTTTATATAAATAAGGCTCATCCCAAACATATGCTTTTGCATCATGAATGAACTTCCTTTGTTGTTGCAATGTCATCATAGGTGGCAAAATATCACTTACAATATAGTTAACAATATCATTAGGGAAACTGTCTGTAATTTCATTATCAGTGTCAGATAATTCATAATTTTTTAATCTCAACAAATGATCAGCAATTTGATTATCAGTTCCTTTTCTATCAATAGCCACAAGATCAAATTCTTGCATCAAAAGTATCCATCTATTTAACATTGGTTTGACATTCTTCTTTTACATTAAATATTTAATAGCAGAGTGATCAGTATGCACAACACATTTAGTTAAAATTAAATAAGATCTAAATTTATCTAAAGAATACACAATGGCCAGTAACTCTTTTTCAGTAACAATATAATTAATTTGTGCATCATTAAGAGTTTTACTAGCGTAGTATATAACTTTAAAAATTTTTTCATATCTTTGTCCAGGACAGCTCCAATAGCATAATCACTAACATCACACATTAATTCAAATGGTTTCTCTCAGTTATGTGAAACTATAATAGGGGTTGTGATTAATTTTTTCTTTAATAACTCAAAGGCATTTAAACAGCTTTCAGTAAATTCAAATTTCTTGTCATTTTCTAAAAGTTGGCATAGAGGTTTAGTAATTTTTGAAAAATCTTTAATAAAATGCCTGTAAAACCAACATGCCTAAGAAAACTCCTAACTTCCCTTACATTAGTAGGAGGTTTTAGTTTAGATATAACTTGAATTTTTACAGGGTCTACTTCCAAACCATCATCTGAAATTTTATGCCCTAACACAATTCCTCCTGCAATCAAAAATTGACATTTCTCCCAATTTAGAACCAAATTTTTTCTTAAGTATAACTCCAAAACTTTTTCAAGATAATTTAAGCATGCGTCAAATGATGTCCCAAATATAGAGAAATCATCCANCATTTTTGAAAAATCTTTAGTAAAATGTCTGTAAAAACCAACATGTCCAAGAAAACTCCTAACCTTCTCTTACATTAGTAGGAGGTGTTAGTTTAGATATAACTTGAATTTTTGCAGGGTCTGCTTCCATACCATNTTTTATTAAAATGCCTGTAAAATCCAACATGTCCTAGCATCACACATTAGTTCAAATGGTTTCTCCCAGTTAGGTGAAACTATAATAGAGGCTGCAATTAATTTTTCCTTTAATAACTCAAAGACATTTAAACAGCTTTCAGTAAATTCAAATTTCTTATTTTCTAAAAGTTGTAATAGAGGTTTAGTAATTTTTGAAAAATCTTTAATAAAACGCCTGTAAAAACCAACATGTCCATGGATTTTTGGAAGGTCTGCTTCCATACCATCTTCCAAAATTTTATGCCTTAATAAAATTCCTCCTGCAACCATAAATTGATGGGTCTGCTTCTATACCATCTTCCAAAATTTTATGCCCTAACACAATTCCTCCTGCAACCATAAATTGACATNTCATAGATGTTTAGTAATTTTTGAAAAATCTTTAATAAAACGCCTGTAAAAACTAACATGTCCAAGAAAACTNGAGTTGGCATAGAGGTTTGGTAATTTTTGAAAAATCTTTAAAGAAACACCTGTAAAATCCAACATGTCCAAGAAAACTCCTCACCTCTCTTACATTAGTAGGAGGTGTTAGTTTAGATATAATTTGAATTTTTGTAGGGTTTGTTTCCATACCATCTTCCGAAATTTTATGTCCTAACACAATTCTTCCTGCAACCATAAATTGATATTTCTCCCAATTCAGGACAAGGTTTAGAGGTAGAAGACGACCCAAGTAGTGAAAATGGAGCTTGTTCATGTGATTTCACAATTTTTTAGGCGATCTGGCGTGTTCAGGTATTTGGCACATCATGCGCCAACGCTCTGTAAATTGGTGCATCATGCGTCAATCTGGCGCATCATGTATAAGAGCTTAAATTCACCAGATTTTATTTTTTTTGAAAATCTACTCTGTGTCGCTTTACATCAACATATAATTAACTCAAATGAACATTTCTAAGCATATATAAACATCATTCTAACACTAAACTTTCACAAACAACACAAAACACACATTTATATATAATTCGCGCTATTATAAACTAACAGTTTTCAAGTTAACAAACATCAAACTAAGTGCTCTAAAGCAAACCAACATCCTAACACTAAAATTTAAACATAAAAATACAAAGAATTAACATACATAGTGCAATAATAGAAAGGAAATGCAATTAAACTCAACAAACTAAAACAAGCAGTACTAAACAAAACGTTCTGTGCATAAATTATGTTCAAACATCTTCACTCTCGTCCTCTTGAATATCTCTCATTGATTAGTAATGCACATACAGGTTGTAGAAAGGTCGATATGGAAACACATTAGTTGAATTCTCTCCAATCTAAGAATGTTTCTTCAACATACGTACTAAACCATCTTCAATACGCTCATTATGTTCAAAATGTTCCTTTAGTCTCCAATTTAGATGACCCAGCATTTCAAAAATATTTCCAATTACATGCATAAGATTCCGCACCTCTTTCTCTATCTTCTTGATTCTCTTCAAAACTGCATTCAAATTGTAGTAGATTTGAATAGGTGATGAATTCTGAGATTCTTGATCCATCAACACATTCATATCATTTTCAACTCCCATTTCAATATAATTGTAATAGACTTCAGGATCCATCAGCTTCCAATGAAGAAGCACTTTTTTCCAACTTTCATAAGGTACTTGCGTTTGCATGCATAGTAGGAAAATATTGGATGGATGTCCAAGTCCAATTGCAGATTCATTCACCCAAAATCAATTTTACAATTATGGCTCCAATATCAACAGGTTTTTCAGTTTGAATACAATAATTTAAAATAGCGCTCTCCTTAGTTACCAGATCTTCATGGTGGGGAGTAATTTTGATGTAATGAAGAAGTGTCATGCCTTAGAAACAAGATTTAAAAATGATGAGGAAAAACTTACATTCTCATCATCTCTGACCTCCCTATTTGCATCTTCATCTGTAAGGTATCGGTAGAGTTCATTCATATTGTCTCTCATAGGGGTAAAATTTGCATAATGGCATATAGACACATTCTCAATCATAAACATCTCATTTATTCTTGAAGGAGTGAACTGCACAAACCTACCTTGCACATAGATTATTTCTTAGTTAATGTCATGAAGATTTGCTTAAAACTCTTTTACCATAGGGATGAGTACAGTGACAGTATTAGCAAAGCACTCCCTAGTGCCTCTGCATAATAATCTCTTCTACTCGAGTATTAGGTGTGTTAAATTCTTAATTCACAAATCCCCTTTCTTTGATTAGCTTCTTCTTCACTAGAACTCGATCATGTAATTTCTGTGCATCAAAACTGATAATCTTTCCTCGGTTTAAAATTCTAAATCTCGCGGTATTTTTTGAGTGGGAAGCCATTTGATTTGAAATCTAGTGGCATTTCCTTCATTTTCCCCCTTAAAATAAACTTAGGATTAGGTTTTTAGGAGTTTTAAGGAGAAGAAACCACCAAAAACCGCTTTTTGAAATGTTTAAGCCATTTTTGCAGTCACGGCACATCACGTGCTAGCTCTCTAAAATTCGACGCATCATGCGCCAATTCCAAAATCTGTGCTATTTTGATCCAATAAATTATCAATATTTATATAAAATTAGGCAAATAATAATGTTTCTAAATATATTTTTTTCTCAAATGCACGGACTACATAAAGACCTAAACATAAATACAAGTAAAATATTTCAAACATAAAAAACTCAAAAGTAAACTAAACTATAATACATATGGGTTGCCCCCCACAAAACACTTGGTTTAATGTCGTTAGCTCGACATTCCCAGTCTTATTTTGGGTGACCGAATATTATAGCCTCTTTAAAAACTGGTCTTTGACCATCAAAATATGGTTTCAATTTGTGTCCATTCACTTTAAATATTCTTCCAGTCTTGGGGTCTACAATATTAACTGCTCCATAGGGATAGAATTTTATAACTCTAAATGGCCCTTTCCACCTATAATTCAATTTTCTAGGACATAATTTCAATCTTATATTATATAATAAAACTTCCTATCCATGTTTAAATTCTCTTTTTATTATCTTCTAATCATGTCATTATTTCATCTTTTCCTTATAAATCCTTTCATTATCGTAAGATCAATTCCTAATTTCCTCAAGCTCATTCAATTGTAATAATCTTTCCTCACTAGCTTCTTTCAAATTAAAATTGAATTCTTTTATAGCGCAATAAGCTTTATGCTCCAATTCAATTAGCAAGTGACAAGTCTTCCCAAAAATTAATCTATATGGGGACATTCATATAGGTGTCTTATAAGCAGTCTTATATGGTCATAATGTCGTACTAATCTAACAGAATAATCCATTTTCTTAAGATTAAAACACTTTTCCAAAATTCTCTTAATTTCATGATTAGATACTTTTGTTAACCACTAGTCTTGGGATGATAAGCAGTTGCAATTTTATGTAATATATTATATTTTTCCACCAATCTTACTACTATTACATTTTTAAAATGAGATCCTCCATCGGTAATGATTACTCTCAGCATTCCATTTCTTGTAAAAATATTCTTAATTTAAAGTTTTGAAACACTCTGAGCATCACATTTAGGTAAAATGATTGTTTTAATCTATTTTAAAACCTAATCCACTGCAATCAACACACACACACACACACACACACACACACACACATATATATATATATATATATATATATTTGAATGAAGGTATAAATGGTCTCATAAAATCCAATCCCCATGCATCAAAATTTTTAATTTCCAAATTAAAGTTTAGAGGCATTTCATCTCCTTTTGAAATAGTGCCTACTCTCTGACACTGATCACATGTTTATATATATAACCCAAAATGATCTCCAGATTCAGCATCATGACATTTTTTGGATAATTTTGTGAATTTCTTTATAAGGCACACATCGTCTTATTACTAAATATTTACATTGTTTATACAAATAAGGATCATCCCAAAAATAAGATTTTGCTTCATATTTGTTGTTTTGTCAGTCCATGTGGTAAAATATCACTAACAATATAATTTACAATATCAGCATACCAAAGTATTTCTCATCATTTTATTGCATAAAGTTCATCAGGAAAAGTTTCTCTTAATTTATTTTTTCCAAATCAAGTATTTCTTCCAATTCTAGCTAAAATAGATGATCAACAGTTTCATTATCAGTCCCTTTTCTAACGACTATTACAAAATCAAACTCTTGCATAAAAAGCACCCATCTAATTAATCTTGGTTTAGCATCCTTCTTTTGCATCAAATATTTAATAGTCGAATAGTCAGTATGCACAATACATTTAGCTCCAACCATATATGAACTAAACTTATCAAAAGCATACACAATGGCTAATAACTCTCTTTCAGTGGTGGTGTAATTAATCTGAGCATCATTAAGAGTTTTACTAGCATAATATATGATTTTAAAAATCTTATCATATCTCTGCCCTAAAACAGCTCCAATAGCATAATCACTAGTATCACACATTAATTCAAAAGGTTTTTCCCAATCAGGTGAAACAATAGGAGCAGTGATCAATTTTTCCTTTAAAGATTTAAAGGCTTTAAGGCATCTTAATTAAAGTCAAATTTTGTATCTTTTTTCCAGAAGTTGGCATAAAGGTTTAGTAATTTTTTAAAATTCTTTAATATATCTCCTGTAAATCCCAGCATGTTCTAAAAAACCCCTAACTCCTCTTACTGTAGTAGGTGGAGGTAGGTTTGATATAACCTGTATTTTTGTAGGATCTACTTCCATGTTATTTTCTCAAATTTTATGTCCAGGCACAATTCCTCCTATAACAATAAATTGATATTTTTTTTCCAGTTCAATACGATATTAGACTTTACACATCGTTCTAGTACTTTCTTTAAACTATTTAGACATATTTTAAATTAAGTTCCAAACACAAAAAAAATTCTATAAAAACTTCAATCTCTTTTTCAATCAAATCATTGAAAATTGACATCATACATCTTTGAAATGTTGCAGGAGTGTTACATAATCTAAAGGGCATTCGTTCAAAAGTAAACATTCCATAAAGACTACTACTCTCGATCCTCTAGTGTAATAGATATTTGATGATAACTAATACATCCATCTAGAAAACAAAAATATTTATGCCCAGCCAATCTATACAAAATCTGGTCCAAAAAGGGTAAAGAAAAATGATCCTTCCTTGTTACAGAATTTAATTTTCTATAATATATGTCAATTCTCCAACCAGTGACTTATCTTGTTGATTTCGTTATGCTCATTTGTTACTACAATCACACCTCCTTTCTTTGGAACACAATGAATTAGACTTACCCAAGCACTGTCAAAAATAAGAGATATTATTCCAGCATCTAACAATTTTAAAATTTCTTTCTTCACAATTTCTTTCATCGTAGGATTTAATTTCTTTTGAGGATCAGCTCTTGGTTCATGTTGATCTTCTAATAAAATTCTTTGCATAGAAATTGAAGGAGTGATTTTCTTAACATCACTTAATGTTCATCAAAAAGCTTTCTTATATTTTTTCAAAGTTTCCAACAACTGTTGTGCTTGCTTATCAGTTAATTCTGAGGATACTATTACAGGTAATGTAGATAAATATCCTGAGAGAAGTGTTTCCAGTTCTAGTTCAGGAGGTTTCTTAATATATGAAATCAAATTCTTGGTACTTTCTGTAGGTTCTAATATTTCAATTTTTTTCTTGAACATAATCCAAGTCCTCTTTACTCACTTCCATAGATTCAACTTAAATTTTATATCTTAATATTCCATATATTCCTTTTCAAATTCGTTTTCAAAAGTCTTCTTAAAATATTCATGGCTTAAATATTCCTTAATATCCATTCTGAAGCATTCAATCTCTTGCTCTTTTGCAGGGTATCTCATTGATTTTGCATTATTAAATGTAACCTCTTCACTAACTCTCATAGTTAGTTCTCCTTTCTACACACCTATCAAAGCTCTCCCAGTGGCTATGAATGGTCTTCCTAAAATGATAGGAATTTCTATATCTTCCTCCATATCTAATATAATAAATTCTACAGGAAAGATACATTTATCAACCTTTACTAAAAGATATTCTATAACTTATTTAGGATAAGTAATTGAACGATCAGCTAACTGAAAAGTTACAATAGTAGGTGAAATATCTCCTAAGCCTAACCTTCTAAAAATTGATAACAACATAAGATTAATATTGACTCCTAAATCACATTAAGCTTTTCCATAAAATCGTTCTCCAATAGCACAAGGAATTGTAAAACTTCCAGGATCTTTAAGTTTTTTAGGAAGTTTTTTTTTAATTATAGCGCTACACTCTTCACTGAGTGCAATAGTTTCATTATCTACAAACTTCCTTTTCTTATTAAGTATATAATTCATAAACTTTGCATAGCTTGGTATTTGTTCCAAAGCTTCAAATAATGGAATATTTATCATTAATTTCCTCAAGATTTCAAAATATTTTTAAAATTGATTGTCTCTATTTTTCTGCCTCAATCTTTGAGGAAATGGAGGTGGCGGTCTTTCTACAGAGATTTTCATTGGTTTAAAAGGACTTTCTGCTTCCAAACAAAAATCTGCACTAGATTTTTCATTTTCTACCTCATCTTTTTCAATTTCAACTACTTGTTGAACTCTGTTTTCTAATTCTTTTCCACTTCTTAGTTGAATAGCTTTAATTTATTCTTTATCTGATCTTTAGGATTTACTTCAACAATTTTAGGTAATGTTCCTAGAGGTCTATTGCTAAGTGCAGTAGCAATACATGTTAATTGATTTTTCATGTTTCCAATTGCAGCTCCTTAAATTTGTAATTGACTTTCCATTTGCAATATCAATTCTTCCATTTATAATTTTTTCTCCTTACTCTGTAAATTATTAAAACCTGGGGGGTAAGAAGTTCTATAAGCTTAATTCCTTTGATTGTTGGAGTTTCACAATGGGTCCACAATGTTGTTTCCCCATTCCAAATTTGTAGCATTAGAATTATTGTTACTCCAACTAATGTTTGGTTGATTCTTCTAATCAGGATTATAATAATTTTCATAAGGAATATTAGAACGATTGTTTATTGCATTTCAAGTCTCATAAAAAAATTGAGATTTTATCATTTGTCCTAATGAGTTTTCCTTAAGCACAGGCGCTTTCAGAGAACAATTCATTCCATATTGATCTATCTTCTTTGTTATAGTAGTTATTTAAGCAGTGATCCCCAAAAATATAGTTGTACAAAAATTATAAAGTTGACTTCGCTTTACAACGATGTCAAAAACTTGATGTAGTATTTTATGAATAAGAACGTTAAACACTTAATGTAGGGATTCTACGCAAGTATATGTATCGTTATCAAGTAATATAAGACTTTTTTTAAGTCCTAAATATTGATCCCACGAGGAAGGTTTAAATTTAAAATGATAAATTAACTAAGAAATTCACATAAATAAAACGAAATTACTGTCACTAATTTTAAATGTTTGAGACACTATCAGAACTAAATTATTAACTACTAGCAAAATTTAAATGCAAAGTTTAAAACAGTAACTATTAAACTATGTTTATGTTATGAAGTTTTCTAATATGAAAAGGCATATTTCCCACTACAATGAGTTTTTGGTAAAATGAGTGAGATAAATGGTTTAAATATGTATTGTGTCAAATAAGAGCAATTTTAATTCTCTACCCTGATTCAGTGTTATAGAAAATCATTAGCTAATCTCAGGTTTAGTACCTTAAATACATGGCTAGGCTAGGAGGATACTGGCTCCCACTCCAGAGCTCAGACTTCTCTTCCTCTGAAGAAAATCCATGGCTAGGCTAAGAGGATACTGGCTCTCACTCCAGAGCTCCCACTTACCTTCCCTTGAAGGCTAACACTCGCTTTAGTTCTTAAACACTAAGACTAAATTGGGGATTTTAGTCTGTCACCCTAAAATCTCCAATTCTACACCCAACAATGTATCTTTCCCTATTTATTTTCACTTAATTCTATGAACAAAATACTCCTTCATGGAATTAAATGTGATTCTTACTCTGTTATAGAACTCATACTCCATTTCCTGGATCATATGTTTCACAACATATTTTAACAATTCAATTGGCATATTGAGAAGTAAATTAAGAATTGAGTTGAAAAAACATCACAATTTATTTTATATTTTAATATTGGTACATCCAAATTATCTCTTCATTTCTCCATATCTCAGAGTAGGGAGAAAGATAAAGGAAACTACTCAGACTTCATAAGAAAGATACAACAAAACACAAATTTCATATATAAAAGAAAGTTCATATAACAATAATAAACATACAATACTTATCTGAAACTCTTTCTCAAAGCAAATCCTTTGTAGCCTCTCTTAGGAAATGTAGGAAGAAGAAATCTCTCACTTCTCTCCCTCTCCAACACTTTCTTAGAGAAAAATTTACACCTAAAACTCTCCAAAAAAACTCAAAACTATAATGAAAATAAATGACTAATAGACTCTAAGTGGATGTAGGGAATGTGGAATAGCGTGGAAGAGAGTGGAAAGCGGTTCAAGGATGCGAAGGGGGTCTTTTTTTATCAAATTTCACTCTAAATAGAGCCTAATGTCGGTTTTCCAATAAGTGCATCCAAAAACTCTTAAAAAAACGTCCAAATTCGTCAAATCTTCTAGAAACAATGCTTGCACTCCCATTCTGGCGCCATCGATGTCAATAGCCATTTAATTAATCTGTGCTCTTTATCAAATGGCGTCGTCGGCGCCCAGTCTGACACCGTCGGTGCTGAGCATTTCTTCTAAAGCTTCTTTTTTCCTCCAAATTTATTTTTTTGCTTCTTTTTTTATTTTAAGTCATAAAAATCAACAACCTGCAATAAAATATGAAAAATACTTTCCTTTAAAGTGCAATATCACCGAAAATGAGTATAAAAAATACGTCTAAATATGCATGTATTTTTAGTGTATCAAAATCTCCTAAACTTAAATGTTACTTGTCCTCAAGTAACTTCTTTACTACCTAAAAAATATGACTCATGGCAAAGAATTTAACTTCTAGATTTCCATATTTTAGTCCACTAAATACAATAGCATAACTTAAGGAAAATGTAAAATAACTCCAGTTAATACTAAAGGTATAAGAATATCTAGCTGTCAAGTCTAAGATTACTTATTCTCTATTCCTTTCAAGGAAAATTGAAAATTATTCTTATTAAAGCCACTTAGAATATCCATATGAAAAAGAAATTCATGAAACTTTACTAGTAAATATGCTAATACTGAAATATAAGTTTAGAAAATGTAGTCAAGCCTTTGTCTTTAAGTTGACTCAAGTGAAGCCAATTTTTAATTAAGCATCTCCTCAATCTTCTCTTCACATCTTTTTCTTTTCTTTCTTTTTCTTTTCTTTATTTTTCAGGATCATTTTCAATTCTTTTCCTTTCCTTTTCTTTTCTCTTTTTTTTCTTATGTGAGGATTACTAAATCTGGATAGCCTTTAATGATTTTGAATTTCACTATCTCTTCTTAAAGTTAAAAACTTTTCACATTCATTCACTTTATAAATTTATATTAGCTTTAAAGATTTTTCATAATATTTTATTATTTCCTTCATAGATGAATCTCTAAGATTTTTAATACTTTAAAAATACAAATTTCTTTTCTTACAAAGAAAAGCATAGTATTATTCTATCATACCAAATATCTTAATCTTTAAAATTAACATTTATTATTGAAAATTTTTACTTAAGTTTACTATATATTTAGAAACACAAATATAATTATCTCTTTATTATTGAAAAATTTTACTTAAGTTTACTATATATTTAGAAACATAGATATAGTTATCTAAAGTTACCCCATGTTAAATTTTTAAAAATTTGAAAATATAGGTATGTGAGGACAAATAAAATTAAGTTTCTTTTCTTTAAAAAGGAATTTTTCTTTCCCCCCAAACTTACATTTTTAAAAGATTCAGAATGAAAAACTGAGAAAAAAATAAAGGGTAAAAGAAAACATTAATACATAAAGGAAAGACTTACATGTTGAAGGTTCTGATATTAAAACTTAACTCTGAAATATTGTAGGTGCTAATATGAAAGGCTACAAAACTTAAAACATTAAATAACATATAATACATATAAAAATTTTCTGAGAAAGAGTTAACTACAATTACATTCAACAAAGTACTAAAAACTACAACAGTACTAAAATGATTTCCAATGTAAAAATAGTTTCACAATCCTATTATTCACAATACAACATAATATTTAAAATAAAGCAAAGTGTCACACTCTAAAAACAAAAAATAACAACAATAAAGTACAACCAAACATAAACTAAACAAAATAAATCAAACTAAAACATCACCAATCATCATCTTCTTCTTCTTCCACTTCAAAGTTTTGTTGTTGATACGAGGTAAAAATAGGGTGACTAGGAAACTAAACTAAGTGGTCACCCCTCATGTATCTGACCATCGCATCATCATAAGCAGCATCATATTCAAACTTCTCTCTGAAGAAGTTTCTATAAAGTTAATTCCACCTTTTTACCACAAACAAACACATAGTCTATAGATGTTTCTATAAAGTTGGCATAGAACTCCATCATTATACCAATAATAGCCTCAGCAGTAAAGTTAAAAAAATTCTCCCACTGCTAAGCATTGATTAATCTTTCGACTTCTCCACTCAGATTTTTAAATCCTCGATCTGGAATTACTTTCTTAGTTGCAAGCAGACTATTGAAATAATAGATAACCTTGTAGTTGACAAACTTTTGATCATCATAATCTACCTTTCTCTTTCCCTTGCTCATTCTCGGTGTCATGGTAATCTAAGAAAATTTGATAAAATCCAAATAAATTCCTAAAAATTCGAAAAATCACAATGTGGAACATTTTAAACCTAAATCTACTAAGTAAGAGTTCTTCACCAAAGGATTTTCTCAAAATCTAAAAAAATTTTAAAATTTTGGATCTCGGCAATGTAAGATAAATTCTTGGTGAAAATGAGTTCAAAGTGTAGCTCTTACCTTGAGAAGATGAAATCCAAACTTCTTTTGCCTTAACATCTCCTCAAATCTAAAAAATAGTAAGCCCTAGGTGCAAAAATTGGTGGTTAAAGTTGACCAAAAGGGTAAAAATGGTGTTTTTACTGTGCAAATCATGAATTTTAAAGGGTTTGGGATTTTCGGGTAGAGGGCGTTGTTAGCGCCCATGTCAGCGTCGTCGGCGCCAGTGGCCAAAAATTCACTTTTTTTAATTTTCACAATTTTCAACTTTCTTTCAATTAAATCCAAAGTCTATTTAGTCTTTTTGAACACTAATTTTCATCTTAAAATAATTCACAAATAAACATTTTCACAAACAACACTAAACTAACTTTTATATATGAAAATACGCTTTTTTACAAATACATTTTTCTAATCATACTTTCAAATACATAAAGCAAACTAAATTATAATTCAGCTTCGAAATCAAGCAACAACACTATAACGCTGACACAAACTATACACACAATCAAAGTTAATAGAGTTTTAAAGCAAAGTAAAGTAAAGTAATGTAAAGTAAATCCACACAATCACATTAAAAACATAATTACCTTAAAATAGTAGAGAGTCCAACTTCTTCAATTATTTTGCTTCATCTTTTGCACTTTCTCCTCCTCTAATATCTCCCAAACTGGTAATGGACGTACAAATTGTAGAAGGGTCGGTACGAAAATTGATCAGTCAAATTTTCATCGATCTATCCATTTTTCTTAAACTTCAGCACCAATTCTGCTTCAATTGTTCTAGTATGATCAAAGTTCTCCTTCATCCTCCAATCTAGTTGATCAAAAAGGTAGTTAAGATTTCTTATTGCATTCATAATACTCTGAAGTTCTCTTTCTATTTTCTTTATTTTCTTCTCCAAAGCTATTGAACTTCCAACTGTTTGTGGCATTAATGGTGTTGAAGCATGTGATGCATGATCCAAGGTAATGTCTAATGCTTCATTTATATTCTCAATATAATTATCATCAATAGGAATCATGGGCTCTCAAGGTAATAATAGTTTTTCCCAACTTTCATATGGTACTTGAGATTGAATGCAAAGTAAGAAAATTGTAGAAGGATGCCTCAGTCCATATATTGGCCCATTCATAATAATACCCATAATTGATTTGAAAATAATCGATCCTACATCAATGGGCTTTTCCATTTGAATGCAATAGTTTAAAATTGCACTTTCTTTTGTAACTCTACTAATCTTCATGGTAGGGAGTAATTTTATTGATATGAAGAAATGTCATTGTTTTGATATTAGATTAAGCAGTGAAGCGGAGAAACTAAAGTATCCCTCATCTTTGATTTCTCAATTTTCATTTTCATCCATCAGAAAGTAATATACATCTTACATCATATCTCTCGTTGGGAAAAATTTTGTATAATGACATATTGGAACGTTTTCTATCATATACAAATCATTAATTCTAGCCGAAGAAAATGGTACAGCCTTACCTCAAACAAAGACAACTCCTTGGGTAATTCCATATAAATTAGCACATAATTCCTTTACTACTGGTACAACAACTGCAGCGGTAGTGTAGCATAGAACTTCTTAATGTCTCTGTACAATGATTTTATCAATTTGAGAACTTAGATTAATCAATCCATGATTGACAAAGCATCTCTCCTTGATAAGTCACTTTTTTGTAATGACTTTGTCGTATAATCTCTACGCGTGAAAACTGATAAAATTTCTTCTATTGAAAACTCCATACTTAGAAGTGTTTCTGGAATTGGAAGTCATGGATTTCAAAATTTGGAAGTTTCTGGTCATCCAAGGCAGTTTTTAGGCCTTTAAAAACACCTCTCAGCAGTTAATTTGAAGTGCAATCCCGGTAAAATCCACCAAATACATTCTAAACTGCACGAACTACTCTTGGCACTTTCGGCGCTCCCGTTGGCATTGTTAGCGCCATGGCCCTGTAGATGGGCTTTGTCGGTGCTAGAGGCCAAAATTGCATCTCTTTTTTTTCTTTGTTCAATTTGATTCCAAATTTTTCCTTCAATACCCGAAAAACCATTGTTTAATTAGGATGACTTGTCATCAAACATTTCATTAAATTGTGTCAAGTGTCCTTCATAACAATGTTTCAATCGATGCCCATTAACTTTAAATATCTTTCCAGTTTTAGGATCTTTAATAATAACAGTTTTATCGTGATAGACTTTAATCACTTTAAATGGTCCTAACCATCTAGATTTCAGTTTTCCTGGAAATAATCTCAATCTTGTATTATATAATAAAACTTCTTGTCCATGTTCAAACTTCTTTTTAATAATCTTTCAATCATGACATATTTTTATTTTCTCTTTATAGATTTTTGCATTATCATATGCTTCATTTCTAATATCCTCAAATTCATTGAGTTGCAATAATCTTTTCTCACCAGCATCTTTTAGATTAAATTTATCCTTCACAAAACCATTTCTTCAAATTAGAAAGAATGATAAAGAATACTACTCAGAATTCATGAGAATGATACAATAAAACACGGAATTCATATCTAAAAAATAAGTTTACAAATAAACGAAATGAAAAATACAACTTATCTCACAATCCTTCCCAAGTAAATCCCTAGAAGTTCTCTCTAAGTCTTTCTCTCTTTACAAGCACTCTCAATTCTCTCTTAGAAATGTAATAAAGAAGAAATCTCTCACCTTCCCTCTCCTCTTACAACCATAGAAGATAATATCCAAGCCCTTGACTTTCTCCCTCTATCTCTCCCTCTTGGTTCTCACGCCGCCTATCTTTTTTCGCCCTTCCCCCCCCCTTGAAGTTCTTCTCCAACTTGATTTTATTTTGGGTTGCCTCCTCTGAAAAGTTTCAATTTCCCTCCAAATTTCAAAAGTTAAACCTTTGAATTCAAAAGATGTGCCTCTTTTACCGAAGAGTCAAATCCCTTCAAATTACAACCTTCCAAAGTGTATAGATGCATTGAATCACTCCATGGGATGTTTAAAACAAGTTTCTCTTTGAAAATTCACACAAAATTCATCTCAAACTGCATTAATTTGAAAAAGTCGCATCTGGCGCATCATGCGTCAGTGCTCTAGATTTTGGCGCATCACGCGCCAAACCCCAAAATTAACTGTTTTTGCTCCAAATTTTGCTTCTTTTGTCATTTTTGTTCCAAATGCCTAAAAATGTTATACATGTAACAAAAACACAAAAATACATTTCTTTAAAGTGTAATATCACCAAAAAAGGCATAAAAAGGGTACTTAAAACATATATTATTTTTGTGTAGCATATGTATGAAAACGTGTATTGCATTTTTTTAAATTAAAATAATGGTATTTTTTATGTCATATGGATGATTTTGGTGGTATAAATGTAAAAAAGAGTTTAAGTGTTATATATGTAAATAAGTAAAATTGGGTGGTATATAAATTAAACAACTTTATAGTACGAATAGACCGAGTCCTTAGAACAAAAGTCAGTTTGTGAATTTAGCGGTTGAACTACTAGTTCAATCCAGTTGTAGGTGGTTCTATATGGGAGGGACTCTTTTGCCAACCAGAACTAGACTTATTGTCAATTCACAGTCAAAACAGTCAGTCTGGTCCAATTTTTTAAACATTGATTTGCTCTATCGTCCAGGCAAGATACATTTCTAGCACCAATCAGCTTCCCTAATCTTCATGATTTTACTGCATTGTTCAATTAGCACCATTTTTTTCAAATAGTATAGATTGAATGTTGCTCCATCATCGTCCCCAACGCGCTAGAGCTTGACCACCTTATTCCTTCTAAGTTTAATATCGCTCACTAGAAAGCACTAAATCTTATTGAGATTGATTCTAAAGCTTTATCTAAGCCTAAGGATTTAATTTATACTACTATTTTTTACTGAATTCACCATTTCTTTCATAAAGGTTGGAGCAGAGAAAAATTTAGAGATTTTTGGCCAATACCTTTGCTCAAAAGTTGAAGCCTCAATTAGGGTTGACAGAGATGATAGCCTTGGATGCACACACCTCCTTACGCTTCAATATGATCTAAAACTAGGTCCAAGTATGTCCTAAACCAGAAGTTGGCATGGTTTGGTGTTGGAATAGGTTGGAAGATGCAGAACAAAGGGGATTTGATTGAGATAATGCTTTTGGGCTTTTGGGATTGCTAAATTTGAGTTTTGAAACGTTTGGTGGTGAATTTATGAAAGGTTTTGGTTTTAGTTGATGAAATTAGGGCCATGGAATGAGGGAAAGGGCTCTAAAATGGTGTGACTTGGCTACTAAGGTAAGCGGCTTCAATTTTGGCAGCAAGGTCACAAGGTTTGGATGAGTAGTTGGGGAGTTTAAAATTTTTTGGGGAGCTCTTAGGTTGAGTCCTCTTAAGGTCATAGAAGTCCATGGAAGAGCTTAGGGATGCTTAAGGATCCTCTTTGGGATCACAAGAGCTTTGAAAGAGGGTGGTCAGATGCATTGGGCTTGAGAAGAGAGCTTGTCCATTTTTTGAAGTTTCGAGCATGATGAACACCAATGGAAGTGTAGGTGGCATGGGAGGGCCTATAAGTGATTGGGGAGAGCATGGGCTTGATTCCCAAGCTCAATTTTGGTCCAGCCTTGATCTCGCATGATTTGATTTGGGTTCATTTGACCTAGGTGTCAGGCTTTGTGCTTTGTAATTTAGCATCATTGAATTTATCTTTTTGATTTTATCTTAAGCTTAATTAGATTATGATTTCATTTTTTTTTCTTAATGGGTCATTAGTTCATGGCTTGGCCTTAGAGTAATGGAGTTTTAGGGATTGGGTCTTTGATTAGGGTTTGGGTTAGGGCTTAATTAGGATTCTGAATTTCAATTTTTTTTATTTTTTTAACTTTAATGTTAATATAATTAATTGGTGATTTTAATTCCCTAAATCAACTTGACCAATTTCAATTGATGTTAGACATATAGGGTTTGAAATTTTAGTAAGAATTTTATGTTTGATTTTTATATATTTCATAAATTCGGGTGTCATTGATTTTAATTCTTCTTATGGTAATTGGCTAATTTTCTTATGACAAAATTTTCTTATTTTAGCTGACTTAGTTTTAGATGGGTTTAGTTTTGGTTTTATTTGAATTTATGGGTTCTGATGCGGGTAGATTTAGTGTTTTAATTTTGCAATTATTTTTCAATACTACAAAATACACATGTCAAATATAATAATAAATATGCAATTTAATCCCAACAAAAATAAAATTAATAAAAATAGTTTATCTTTAAAACTCTTTTAAACTGTCAAATCTCCTTTCAAAATAGCTCAAGTATATGTATCACTCAAGTAATAAAGGACTCTAATTGAGTCCTAGATATCAATCCCACAGGGAATTTAGAAATTCCTTTAAATAGTTCTTAGGATTATAATGTAAAGTACTATTTTAAAAATACAAAAAGTAAAGTGTGAAGTTTGAATATTAACTACTGAAATGAATGTTGTTTAAAATGCAGTTGAAAGACAAAGTTAACTAAACCAGAAACTAAAATTTCAAAAGTAAAATTACAAAAATTAAATGAAATTTATGTTGACGGAAAGTTCAAATTTAAGAAAGTATTCTTCCCCTTACAATGAGCATATGGATTGTCAAAAAATTAAAATCATTTGAAAAAATATATATATAAAAACAGTTTTGTGTCAAATAGGAGCAATCATATTCCTTACCCTCTTCCGAGTGCTTTATAGAACATTAACTAATCCAGAGTTTGGTCCCTAATTTTGTGGTTAGACTGGGAGGATAAAGGCTGCCACTCTAGAGCTCCCACAATTCCCTCCCCTGAGGGCTAACAATCACACATTATTTTCAAATCAATAGGACCAAATTGGGGATTTAATCTGTCATCTTAAAATCTCCAATTTTGCATCTTATAAAGTATATTTCTTTGTTTATTTTCACTCAATTCAATGGATGATATACTTTCCCATGAAATGAAATGTGATTCTCCCCATGTTGTAGAAATCATAGCCTGTTTGGAACATATGTTACTCAACACATTTTAACATTTCAATTGGTCAGATTGAAAAGTAAATGATGATCGGTGTACAAGTTATGACAATTTGTTAACATTTAAAACCATATAAAACAAAATTACTTCTTCACAAAACCATATTTCAAAGTAGGGAGAAGAATAAAGAAGACTACTCAGAATTCATGAGAATGATACGACAAAACACGAATTTCATATATAAAAACAAGTTTCTTAGAATTCATGAGAAGGATACGACAAAACACGGATTTCATATATAAAAATAAGTTTACAAAATACATAACTTATCTCATAATCCTTCCCAAGCAAATCCCTAGAAGTTCTCTTTAAGTCTTTCTCTCTTTACAAGCACTCTCAATTCTCTCTTAGAAGTATAATGAAGAAGAAATCTCTCATGTTCCCTCTCCTCTTACAACTCTAGAAGAAAATCTCCAAGCCCTTGACCTTCTCTCTCTATCTCTTCCTCTTGCCTTTCACTCCACCCCCCTTTGACATCACACTCAACTCCTTGAAGTCTTCTTCTTTCACTAGGGGCTGCCTCCTTTCAAAAAGAATTCAAAATTACCTCCAAAATTCTCTCAAAAAATCAACTCTTTTTAATTCAAAAGATGTGTGATCCAAAAGACATATCCCTTCATAGAAAATCCTTCCAAAGTGTCTAGATGCATTCAATTACTCCAAAAGGTGTTTAGAACAAATGTCCCTTTAAAAATTAGCTAAAAATTTGTCTTGAACCACCTTAATCCTCAAAAAGTCATCTCTAGTGCATCTGGCTCCAAGTATGGCGCATCATGCGACAAGGCTCTGTCAAACGGCTTTAAATGCGACAAGGCTCTACCAGATTCCCAAAATTCACTATTTTTGCTCCAATTTTCGTCATTTTGATACTTTTACTCCAAATGCCTAAAAATGATACAACTGCAACAAAAATACTCTTCTTTAAAGTGCAATATCACCAAAAATAAACATAAAATATATACTTAAAACAACATATTATTATGGCGTAACAGGTTCATTTGATCATTGGATGTTTAATGAAGGTTTAATTTTAACTTTTATTTAGGGGTAGTTAGCTTTAGGTTTAATTTTTAGTTGACAATTTTTTTTGGAAATGTTAATTAATTGTAAATTTCAATTCTCGTGATTTTTTTTTTTTGGATTAATTTTAATAATTTGATTTCTTTTTTTTAATTTAATTTTGAGGATTTTATTATTTTAATTATTTATTTTTTTATCTAATTTTGATAATTCTTAGGATTTCAATTTTAGGTGTCCCATTATAAAAGGTCCAAAATTAGCCTCATGCCCATTGGGATCCTTTCCAAACCAAAGGAAGGTCACCAAACTTTACGGGTGCAAAGTGGACTACTAAATGTTGAAACCTAAGCCTTTAGGGTCAAAGAGTCACTTAGGCATTTCCACCGTATGGAAACTCAACTTGAGCTTTAATGACTAAACCAATATCTCTTAACTAGGGTTGAGGATTTGGGGCCTAGCTTATAAAACCATAAGGAGTGAAGATTTGTTTGGATTATTATATTGGTTTTGGTTCCTTCACTAGTCCTCTGATAATGCCATTAGGAAAATCCTAAGACTAGATCCTAAGTTCTTAGAGAAAGGGGAGACCTCTTTAAAAATGAGCTCAACAAGGATAACATTTGTTTAATTTTTTATAACATTATTGATATGAAAATTAAAACTCCAATTGACTTGAATAGTTGATTGCACTTCAAAACACATAATTTAAAATTAAACTTAAGCAATAAAATTTTGAGTTATAAAATTCAAAATGATTATTACAGCATAAATAATTTGTGTTTTGGTGATCATAAGTTTGAGATCCTTGTCAATTTTTGTCAAACCTAAAAATTTTTACTCAAACAAATTATTTAGGTGACAATTGTCTATTAGATTAGTGTAAGAGTTTTGGATTCCTAGTTATGATAACCATGAATCATTACAAGTAGGTTAATCATCATTTCATAAGGAGTATTTTTTATATTGGTCACCATTTGTCGATATTATGCATCACATATCATAGCATTATGCACACAATTAATGTAACATCTTCTAGATGTGTAGATGATGTAGTTCATACAATAAAAAGGTAAGAAAAAGAACAAATATGAAGAAATATTAATCAAATATATAATAACATGTGTAAATTTAAAAACTTATTTGTATTATGTGTTGTATCATTCAACTCAGCTTTTGTTAGTATTGTCTCAAAAATGATTATATGAAACCTCTCATAATTTATTGAGCATGATTTTTCCCCTTTCTTTTGAATTTAAAATATTTATTAGTATCACGTAGATGAAGCTTATAATTGTTATAATTTAAGAGCTTTCGGCAAACATTTTCATACAAGTCATACATATGATCATACCAGGGTCTTGAAACACACTGGTAGAGCACTCCCACAAACAGGGTACTAGAGGAGGTTGGTAAGATTTTTTTTACATTAAATATTCTTAAAGTTAACTTTTCAAGTTTAAATGCACTTTAATGAGCAATTACTATTAATTCTATAAATAAATTAGGGTAGATCTTGTTTTGTAATATGAAGCTATTAGGAAGTTTTTAGTGTTCTGGTTAAACTAAAATAATGTCAATCAACCAACTCATTTGAATTAAGTTTATTATAGTTTTAGATTAAATTAATGTACTAACTACTAATTGAATTGTCGAAAGATTTAAGTTATCTTAATTACACCATGATCGAATTTCTTACACCAAGGTTAATCAACTCAATGGTTTTGTTNTTTTTGTAATATGAAGCTATTAGGAAGTTTTTAGTGTTCTAGTTAAACTAAAATAATGAATTAAGTTTATTATAGTTTTAGATTAAATTAATGTAATAACTACTAATTGAATTGTCGCGAGATTTAAGTTATCTTAATTACACCATGATCGAATTTCTTACACCATTGAGTTGATTTAGGTTAATCAACTCAATGGTTTTGTTTTTAATTTATAAGCCATTTAAGCTTTGTGCATTTGGTACCTTTGTAAAGGAGGCCAACATAAATTATATGCCTCTTTGGTGTATTTAATACGTATATCAAAATCCTTAAATAGATAATAGGCAGGGTTAATTGGACTAAAAAAAGTGATACAAGCACTAAAATATATTATCTCATATTTTTGCTTTGTTAATGTATTTGCTACATGAGGCACCCTTCTTTTGCATTGGACTTTATCCTATATTTAATAAATTAATATAAAAACCTTGATAAAATAATTTGTCATTAAGAACAAGGTATTATTTAAATGAATAATGATATAGCCTTTTAATAAATATGTGCATAAAATTCAAAGATTANCTATAAGCCATTTAAGCTTTGGGCATTTGGTGCCTTTGTAAAGGAGGCCAACATAAATTCTATGCCTCTTTGGTGTATTTAATACGTATATCAAAATCCTTAAATAGATAATGGGCAGGGTCAATTGGACTAAAAACAATGATACAAGCACTAAAATATGTTATCTTAAAATTTTTGCTTTGTTAATGTATTTGCTACATGAGGCACCCTTCTTTTGCATTGGACCTCATCCTATACTTAATAAAATAATATAAAAACCTTAGTAAAATAATTTGCCATCAAGAACAAGGTATTATTTAAATGAATAATGATATAGCCTTTTAATAAATATGTGCATAAAATTCAAAGATTAAATACAGATCAATTGGTCTTAATAAAGAAAAAAAATTATTATTTTTTTCTCCCCATTGGCCCTATCAACTTTTGAGCCGTCGTATTAAATAAATGAAACCTTAAGGACATATTTAATAAAAGGGCATCTTTTGAAAGATAAAAATATTATCTGCTTTTTTATCTAGAAAATATAGGTGAGCAAACAAAGGATAGAAGGTGAAGACGGGTTGGCTGTGTTGTTCGCAAACAGCTCGTGTTCGGTTCGTTAAGAAACTCGTGTTTAGCTCATTTGCTAAGTTAAAGAGTCGAACACGAACAGCACGAACAAATATTTGTTTGTTCGTTATCGGCTCGTTTTGGCTCGAAATACTACTAATCAATTATATATATATATATATTTAATGAGTAGTATTTTTAAAAATTTTAATTGACTACAAGGCTACAAAAATTTATAATTAATTAAAAGTATTAATGAAGAAAATAGAATAAAAATTATTAAATTATATTTAAATGATGTTTTAAATATTTCCCCAATCCTTAGCATCTTATGGCTATGTGATTAGGGTTGTTAAAACGAACCGAACACGAACACACTTGTTGAACTCGAAATAGAAACGACGGCTCGTGTTCGGCTCGTTTACACCCCTAGTTGGGTGGAAGAAAAACATGTGTTGAGTTATCATTCGCTATTTTTCTCATTAATACCTCTATTATTTTTTATTTTATTAAATTGTGTTTGTATTTTTTGCTTTATTTTGTTGGATAAATGCAATAGAGCTTTATATGAACTATGGTATTCAACAAAATAAATGCAAATGGTTTGTTTATGAGGTTACACATCCACACACAAAAAAAAAACACTTTTGAATTTAAAAAAAAAAAAAAACAATTTTGAAGCTATATTTATTTTATTGCATTGGCCATTTGAGTTAATTAATATATAGTTAAATTAATGAATTATCTTTTTACTTAAAAATCCTTTTTTTAATCTCTTTAGTTCTCTATAATATTAAAAGAATCTTTAGGATAATGAATGATCATTTACTTTTTAGAAGTGCTATAATTATGATATGAAAGCATGTTAGTGATGACGATTGTGCAATTGGCCTATTAGTTAAAGGCATTTCTCTTTATTTTCTAATGATTAATATGTAACAAACTTAATTGATTATGGTATTATTATAGTCGCCCGTCATCAAAATAAACATTATTTTAATCTGCAAAATGATGTGGCATTAGATCACTTAGAGGTTGATCATTAAGAGTGCATGCATGTGCTTTGTGACTATTATAGTGCCATAATGACATGGATTTGAATATTATGACATGATTAAGAGAAGGTGCATTAGGCATTAAGAAATTACATAAGTATATATATATATATATATATATATATANTTTATTTATTTTCATTAAGGAAATTACATACACTAATCAATCTTGAATATAAATTTCTTTCTTTTTTGCTTTCACAATCAAAATATGAATGAAAAAGAAATATAAAATAGGACTTGCAATCTAAAATTGAGACTAATAAGCAATAAAGTAACAACACCAAATAGATAATTTTAATTTATAATGACTTTTTCAAAGTTATTTAGCAAGTAATGAATTTTTCAAAAGGGATTATCACATTGGAAATCAAATTTACCTTATCACTTTTTTTATAATCGACAATATTGACTAATCAACAATCATGAGTATGTTAAATCAAAAATACTAATTGTAAGAAATAAAAAGCTATGGAATTCATAAATAGTTAGAAAGATTAAGGTGATAAATCGAGCTATAGTGACTCAACCTTGTAAAGGCCTACACCATCTCCCAAAGTCCTCTTTTTCGTAGGTAATGTTATCACCTCACATTTCTACTTAATACTAAAACCACAGTACTCCAAACAAAAATAGTTAGATCTCAACATCCACTTCAAATCATATACCAACCACCACTGGGGTAGATTGCATGGTAACTTCATTTGAAAAAAAGAACATTTTTTTTATATTAGGAATATGTCTCTTTTATTCTTACTATATTTTCTTAAAACCCAAATAAACAATATTTAGTATAGAAAAATTAAAGGAAAGTAAGGAACTTGTGCACAAACTTTGATCTCTTCAAAATTCTTGCTTCTCTCTCCTTGATTTTGAAAATGAATAATAATCATTTTTATTGTTAGTATGTCTATATTATGCACATAATAAGAATTAGCAATCCCCAATAAATAATAAATTAAAATTAATGTTAATTCAAATTTGAAATTTAAGTCACTGGCTAATTATACTATATGACCATAACTATTTGATACAATCAATTTTATTCATAAATCTATTAAATATAAATGTTATCTAATATAGACTATATAACAAGATTATATTATATATTTGATTGAATCATGTCCGGAGAATATGATCACCAAATTATAGTATGATTCTTTTATTTTTAAATCATTTTATTCAATGTTTAATTGATCATCTCAATTTAATTCTAAATATAACATATTGTACAATACAAACAATATCTGACAAAATAAACAAGAGATAAATTTGTAATATTATAACATTACGTTACTAATCAAAATATTTTTTTCTATTCAGCCTCAAATTAAACCTAGTCTAGTTATATAATTCAACATCATATGATACTATTATTTCTAGATATTTCAATTAGGCACTTTTTACTTTGTTAAGTTTAGGCTATGTGTTGGTTATCTAAACATCCTTTCACTTTAAAGATAATAATTTAATAACTTAACAATAAATATATATTTTTTACTTCATGCTCGATTTTAAGTTAACATCCTAGTTTTTCTAGGACAATTAGACAACTAGCTTCACTTAAATCATAAATGCTACTCAATATAATCTTCATACTTGAAAATTATTGAGCTCACTTATGCACTGACTTTAGACTTGTTAGCAAATGTGAAGATCATTACAACTATATTTACGAGTATAAACACAAATTATTTTAAGAATTAAGACTTGATTCAAGGTTCATTGTATATTCATATAAGTTGATTTTATTTAAGTGTAAGCAATTGACATTTAATCAACCTAATTGAGACATGCCTACTAAGTAGAACACATGAAGAAAAGCTTCTCATCAATCTAAAGTTTTGGCAATCTATAAAGATTAGGGGAAAGTTAAATTTTGAATCAAATCAAATCTATTACATAACAATCAAAAGTTATTTTCAAATTTAGATCAACCTTATCCATCTAAGTAGATTTCAAGTATATGATTCTCAGTAACAACTCTAGAGTTAGTGAAATAAATATTAAACATTAGAATGCATGCATTTTTGTATGGCCATCATAATATATGGCTAGTAATAGATTTTATCAATGTCATCTTAAAATATTCATGTGCTATATCAATCAAATATATTCTAGACATAACTGTGATAATTTGTGCCACAAAATACTACAGGTAAATGAACATTTTGAGCCATTATTTTTCATTATTAAAAAAATGCATTTTCGAACGCTAGACCTAATTCCATTTTTATCCTTTCTCAAAGGAACATTTTACCTTTTTGCATAAAAATTACTTCCATCCAATGACTCCAATGACCCCTTGCTCTCATACACACACAAACACATACACCCCTCTTGCTTGAGAGAGTCCTTTAGAGCAAGGATAGATTCAGAGCTATTTTTAAGATTTGGATCAGTTCAATTGATTGGTTTTTAAATCGATTAAATCGATTGCATTTAAAATTCAAATTTTAAAAAATTGAACCAATCAAAATTTTAATAAAACCAAATCAATAGAACCAAAATTTAATTCAATTTAAATAATTTTGTTATAAATGAATCGAAATTTAAGTTAGTTAAAAGTTCATCGATAAACAAAAGTAAAGAAATACATATCTTACACATAATATAGATTTAATTTCATAAAGCCCTCATTAAATTTTAATTTTTTTATTTTATTTCAATTTATTCAATTAAATGAAAATTAAAACTGAATTCAGAAATAAAAAAAACTGAATATTAGAGTTTTAAAATTAAAAAAAAAACTAAAATACAATTTTAAAACAGAACCCAATAAACCAAATTTATTCTACTCCATTCAGCTTTTCAACATTGACAAGAAATTGCAAACCCCCAATGATTGCATCTTATACTTACAATAATACTAACTCAGCATATCAACACAACAAACAACATTTGAGCTATGGATTCAAACGTTTAGCATAACAGAGGTAAATACTCACTAGACCAGTATCAAAAGAAAAGTCAAATAAAAAAGCTATTATCGTTCACCATGGCTTTCAAAACATAGATAGTCCGTAGTATATATAAATAAGAACCTAAATTCCAATTGGATTAACTCCAAAATAATATCATCGTATTTGGCATCTCTTTATGTACTGTCATAATGCACATTATGCAGAAGAGAATACCACTAGTGATCATGAAATTGAATGTTTCAAAACAATAGGAAAGGTGTTGAACTAACATTGATTTCCCACTGAGCGCAAGCCATCTGGGCCAAACAAAGTTATAATTATTCCTAACAATTGAAATTTAGGGAATTTTTTCCTAGACTCCAAGCAATGTGCTCGAAGGCATAGCACATTAAGTTGAAAATAAAACAAAGAATATCAAAACAGTTGTCAGTTGTAGCAAAATTTCTTAAAACACCAGCATAACATTTGATATTATCTGACAGTATTCCCAAAAGACAAGGAGGTTAATTTACAATTACAAAAAAAAAGGTAAAAATAAAAAAATAAATTAGAAAAAAGAGAGAAGAATTGGATTTCAACTAAGAAACGCTATGAGAAGCAAGGAGAGGTCCTTATTCTACAGATTTGTCTTTATTGACTGAGCTTTAAGGTGGTCCGCAGCACCTGCATCAATTATTACTCGTGCGGAAATAAGCAATTCATAGTAAACATATATGCTTGTAACAGGTGGATAGAATTGAAAATAGATTTTACTTAATTTGCTTAGCTCAATAGAAAATAAGTAGAAATCTACTTACATTTTTTTGTTTGTATGAAATATACCTTAAATACATTAAACAAAAGTTTGAGGTAAATATTCTGAAGAAAAGGTACCATCGATCTGCTAAATCCGTTTCTCCCATGTTAAATATATAATGATTAAAGGTCATATAAATATTCGAAATTCTAATCATAGCCAGTCCTCGCCTACTAAAAGCCCAAAGAAACATTTCAGTTATTTTATTAATCATAAACATAAATTGATCTTCATGATTCCGATTTCATGAAGTACTGACTCCAATAATATAATAAAACTTGATTTCCTGGGCATTTCTTCCATTGAAACAAATAATAAATAGTGCAACAAAATGCAACCTATCACCTCGAATAACGTTAAAACTGTGCAAATTAAGGGACCAATTAGGACAATTACTACTTTTTTGTTAGTTTATTCTTTAAGAAATGTTTATTTAGAGTATTTTTAAAATATATTTATCTATCTTTTTATCTACTTAATAGATGATCTGGGATTATCGGACACTAATGAGAATGAATGTTTCATAAGTGGGGAGACTATGAAATCCCTTGAATATAATGACCCAAAACTATTAAACAATGAGATGCCTTTTGATATTTAATACAAAATACCAAATCTAAGTGTGCTCATGCAAGAGCACTCTTAAGGAAAAAAGTAAATAAAATTTATTGGAAAATTACATTTTAGATTTTTGGTTTGAATGTAGTTAGCAAGACAAAAAAGTAACAAATGAAATGCAAACATACATAAGATTTTATTTATATTGCCAATTAAACTTGCAGAAAAATGGAGTGAAATTTTATCAAATGTCAGGAGCTAAAAAACATTGGGATTTTTTCCTTTAGTTATGGGGTTTTCATGGGCAATTTGATTTTTCTTAGGTAAAATGCATCATCTAGGAGTAATACTAAATTTGAGCAAAATGAGATTTCTCGTAAACACAAGCCTCTATAATCAATTATAACTTTAGTGAAAACCCAAGAGAACTATCATTTAAGGAAATCATCGTGCTTTGGAGTGGTAGAAAGAATTTGGGATTAACCATATAGGGCATAGATGGAGAGAACCAATAAAACTGATCAAGATCTGAGTATCTCATTATCCTGAACCAACTTGGTGGATTTAGGCCACTAACAACAAAAGGATTGAGAGGCTGTCTCATTTATAGAATTAAAATAGTAGTCATGGGTTGTCCCTTCTTGATATCTTGAGCAGATTGAGTGATAGCAGGCTTTAGGGCACTAACTCTTAAGATGAGATTCAAAGATCAATGTTTGAATTAGAATTGGGTTCGACGACACGTCCATGGTTTTCAGTCATTAAAAGAACTTTTTATGTGATTACCCTTGAAACTGAGGCATGATGTGGCCAATTTAGCTATTTTGATTTTGATATTGAATATAATTTAAAAACGAAAGTAGCCTAAGCTTTAATAATGGCATAATTCATGTGAGCAAAACATTCGTCAAGATGAACATTTAATTGTAAGCGGTCCTAGAAAACAGCCTATTGAGATTAGCATCTATATGATAGTGAAAATTTCAGCAAATCGACAAAGTGCCTTAAATTAAAAAATAAAAGAAAAAATGAGTTGGATAAGAACTGAAGGTTAAAACACAAATTAAATAAGAATAGCATAGTATGATTGTGATTTGATTTATCAACTTTCACCGCAATTTAGCTACCACAAAGTGGAAATGTTAGAAGGAAAGTTGGAGTATATCTTTGGGGGAAAGCATGCAATTAAGATTAATTGAAATGATCATAAAAATGATTGATTTTCAAATTTTCATTTGACAAAGACGACTCGAGAATAGGAAGCTTCCATTTGGCACAAGCTTTGCTCAAAAAAAGATTGAAAGAAACCCAAGCTTAAAACTATATATTGGGTAGAGAAACCCTCAGAAAAGTAATTCTTCCATTTGAAACAATCTTGACTCAAGTACGAGAGCATGAAAGAAGCAAGCTTGTATTAGTACATTTGGCAAAAAATTCTATGGATTTGGAGATTCTAATTGAATAGATGTATTGACCAAATGGCACCTATACAACTAATATTGGGCTTCAACTCTAATTTCAAAGAATCTTGAGAATTGCTTTGGTGATTACAAATTCTGACTTGCATAGGGTCAAAGGTTAGGACAGACTCTACTTAACATTTTAATGCATGGAAACATAGCCCTAAATTTAAGCGACAAACTCTAATAATGAGCTTTGGTGATTACAACTTTGACATTAAATTTAAGGGACAAGCTATAAGTATGGTGGCTATGTCTATTTATGTACTTTGAATTTGAGAATTGTTTATGTGCATGTATTTAATAAGAAAAATTAAATTATCCTGCAAAACAATCATGGTACATAAAACCCCTACTGGATAAGGTCTAAACATGATTTCGGTTCGCCCCTTTTGCTGGGTTTGGTTGGCCATGTTCTTGGGCTCGGTTTGGGCTTCTTTTCGTGCTTTATGTTGGCTGAAATATTTTGTTGATTTGCTCCTTTTCGCTGGTTTCGGTTCGCCCTTTTGGCTGGGCTCGGTTGACCATGTTCTTGGGCTCAGTTTGGGCTCCTTTTAGTGCTTTATGTTGGCTGAAATATTTTACTGATTTGCTCATTTTTGCTGACTTCGGTTTGCCCCTTCTGGGCTCGGTTGGCTTTATTGAGAAAATAGTTTGGTGGTTGTTTTGCTCTTCTCCCAAGTTCTATTTGTGAGCTTGTTTGTGAGTTAATTTGGGGTGGATTGGGTGGTTGTTTTTGCTCCTTTCCAGGCCTTAGCCATGAGCTAGTTCAGAGCTTAATTAAATCTTGTTTGGGGGCTCGGTTTGGGGCTGTTTCGCTCCCTTTGCCATGTTTGGCCGTGAGCCTCATTTGATGTCTATTGTTTGGAGATTGTCTTTGGGTTGTCCCTACCCGTGAGCTTGGTTATACCCTCTGTTGTCTTACCCGTGGAACTCTCTTTTCGGCCCTACCCGAAAGATACATTTGGCTTCTTTTGTGAGATATTGGATATATATTTCATTGTAAACTTTTGATGGAGGGAATTAAATCGTTTTGACATCGATATGTTTTTTCTAGAAGGCTAGGGAATTATTTTTTTTCCATTAATTAGTGTCTCTTCTTTTATGAAATGTAAAAGGCTTTTGAAGCTTCATTTTGAGTTTGATATAAATTGAATTCATATTGGGTTTGGAAATCCATAAAAGTGCCACTTGGAAAGGATATCCTTCTCGGGATTGATCCATTCATTTTTTTTTAACAAATTTAAACGTTTTAAACCGATACATTCATGATTTTATTTTAAGCTTCACTAATTTGGCTTGGTTTTAAAAAATATAGCAGTCTCTTTTTCGTTCATTTTGTTTTCTTTTTTTTAACGGTCAAAATAAAAATGGGAATTTCTGATTTAATTATATTTAAAAATGATTCACAGTCTTAAGGGAAAGAGAAAAGGGAGAGCAAATTAAAAAAATAAGATTTGGATTTTCGATGTGATAAAATCTAAAGGGAGGATAGAATAGTGAGACATCTACCGTTCCTTTTTGCATATGAAAGATAAAACTGTAAATTGGAAGAATATTTAGGGGTTTGGAAGAAAGTGAGAGTTTAGATAACAATTAAGGACATGGATTGGAAAAAGTAGATCTGCACTCAGGTCCTTTAAGTTTGGAATAAGCCTACATCAAATTGTTCTAATTAGATTTAAATCACACTTCACAACTCTTTTGCCAAAGCTATAGGTTTACCCCTTAGGTTTTAGGAGTCTGATGGTGAGCTAAGCTTAATCTCAAGAGGTTTGAGGGTTAGTGAGAGGCACTTAGTTGAGGTTAGACACTTTAAGACACTTCAAGTAAACTAAAGTGTAGGCATCCTAGATCTTAGGAGCACATCTTAAGAAATAGTTTATCATCCTAATTTTCAAATGATCCTAAGATGTCAGACATCTGGCCCCAGTTTATGAGATAACTAAGACACTAGGCATAAGGGTGCACTAGATTGTGATTCATGACTGATTTAATTAGATCAAATAATGAAATTCTTACCTTAACTTGATTAAAACTGAAACCCAATACTCTAGGATTTGAGTTTGTCTTACACTCAAATCCTCCTAGCAATTGGGGACATTCCAATATCACATATAAATTTCTTATTATGGTCCTTTATATGTGATATTGTATTTCATTTTATTTGTTTGTCTTTTTCCTACGATTTACCTGTTTTTGTTAAGTCTTTTTCAGGTTCTACTTTCCTCTTTTACACAGCGTATAATAGCTAAACTTAAAGGAGCAATGAACCTACCAGTTGTACAGGTTTAACTTATATTACAGCATTTTATTTTTCCAAATGTTATATTGTTTTTTATGTCATGTTATACTACTCTTTATAGCACGTTATACTCCTCTTTCAGCATGTTATATTGTCTTTCCTTTTTTTTTGTATAGTACATTGTTACTTTTCTTTCATACTGTATGCTTAGTTACTTTGATACGCTATGTCTTAGTTTAGAATAACCTAGTGGTTAGGGGCATTTTCAAAACTAAAACAAAACCAGGAGATGCTACTACAAAGAGTTTGGAGCGAACATCGTGGACAACGCGACGAAGAACAATTTCCAGGTGGATCTGCAGATGCAAAACATCTTCACATCACATGAACACATTCATATCACACTATATACCTTCTTTAGTTTAAATAACCACCTATAGGATCACTCTTTAGGCTTTTTGTACAACTCTATTGTACAATTATAAGTCCTAACGATTTAGGATTCCGAGATTACCGTGCGGTACGGTGTAATTCTTTCTATCTTTTTAGGTTACTTGCATAGTCTGATATTGTGCAAACATAAGTCCTGAATTCTAAATGATTTGCAGGATTGAAATATCAAATAAGCGTCACTTCAAAGACATAAAGTCAAACATTAGGATAGTTGGGATATCTCTAGGGTTTCTCCTGGATCTGTGATATCCCCTACTTTTCCTCCCTTTGGATTCCTTAAATAATTTTTCCTACTTTGAACCATTCTTATTTGATTTTTCCATGTCCAATCGTGAAAACCTAAACTTTGAGATCTTGAAATCAAAACCATTTGATCTTAATCGAGAGTTTTCTTAAGTGATTTCGATCATTTAAGATGTAATTAACTATAGGGATTTGTCTTTATAGGGAACCAGGAACCCAGATAAAATAAACCCTATCTAATTTTTTTTTTTTAGATAAGGGAACTTGTTGGCATTTTTATAAAAATATTTCACAGACTAACACGGATGTCACAAATTGTTTAATCAAGATGATCGAATCCATATTACAAATGATATATTTATCATTCGGGATAAGTGTATTACTTGTAGTATTGTATTCAATTATTTAAGTTATTTAAAATGTGAGACTCATTTGGTCTCATCTATTTTAAAATTAAAATGTTACTTTTTAAAATAAAAAGGGTTGTATTCTTATTTAAATTATTTTCAAAATCACAAAATCACAACTTTTCAAACCACGAAGTTAAAAACGGCCGACAAATTCTGGCGACTCCGCTGGGGACTGGTTCCTCTCTCCATCTTTGATCATGTAGTTATGTTTCATACATCAGTGGTGTGTCTATGTCCCTCATGGGCCAGACTATCATTCTTATGTTGACCTACTGTGCTCATTTCTTCCTTCAGTCAGTACAGTCAACTATTGGAGTCCAGAACCGTCTGCTTAACCATCCTTAAGTGGAAAGGTCCAAGACCCTAAGGTTTTGTAGGATGGACTCCTAATATGTGGGGTGTATCGAAGTTGGAGTGGGTCCGATGTGGGATGAATCATTTCCTATTTCTGGATTAGCTCCTATGCCTCACAACCGCTTTATTTTCCTTCTAAAATATGTTTGTTCTTTTTTTATGTCACATCAAATTCCTTTTAACCTTTCCTCGACAATGTTGAAATTTTAAAACTCAATATTAAAACAAAAAAAACAACAACACAAATGAAAATCATAAAACTTCAAAGAAACGCCCAGTTCACTAGCAAGTGTGTTAATTTTGGCTTCTATGGTGAGTTTGCAAGGCCTTGAACGGTACTGACACTCAAAAATCTACAATTGACAGGAGTAATGGCGTCACCAAGTTTGACTTTCCTGTTCAACGTACCAACGGATAAGAATTCTCGCCACATTGCTTCTACAATCCAGTTTGGGTCTGGACTTGAAAAATTTGAAGTGTTACTTGGGAAAGCACCACATGTGATAACGAGGATGACTGCTTCAGATGTTCAGGAGCCGTCCTCTGTGTTCGATCTGAATGGTAACCATGATTTTCCTTCTCTTAAGAAGGTGAAGATCAGTTCCACTCTCGCTGCACCAGCTATTTCAACTGCAAAAGGAAAAGGAATTCTGTATGAAGGAGATTCAACAACTGATTTTGTTACTCCAAACTATACATTTGAAATTGACTCTTCTTCTAAGCTTGCTCCACTGACGGGTTCCCAGAGAAGGAACCGCGGGAGGAGAGAGTTAAGGGCTCAGAAAGCACAAGCAACCAAGCTAGCTTCAGCACAGGCAACTTCTTTACTGGAAGATGAACCAATGGAAACTTCACCTCACCTCAAGGGAAGCAGGTTTCATCCTCTGTCTGCCACCATTGGAGAAGAAAGCATTTGCAAAATTGCTGTCAGATTGCCTTCACCACCTCATTATCAGGGAGAGAAACGAAAGAAATCCGAGACACTTACGCAGATTTGCCATGTTTATGAAAGGATGGCACGGAAGGACAATTGTTCAGTACCTGAAATTTTGAGAAGAATGGGATGCGCTGTCTCTACATCGATGAAAATTAAGATATTGGAGGAATGTGAATCTGCTCGACAAGTTCATAGGCCCGCCAAAAAACCTAAAGAGGTACCACCACCACGGATTTCTGCCAAGCTCCGATTGGGGGATCGAATAATCACCAACGTCGCTGCTACCAGATTCAATACCACAAGACAAAAATCATATGAACTACGACTACGATCAGGATCAGGATCAGGATCATCGCCCTTAGTGGGTGGTAAGAGATTGCCTACTGTTGCATCTGATCTGCGCGGTCACTACTTCCCTTCGTCGTACTGATGTCATCAACGAGACACCCCGTCTCCAGTCATCAGTATCTCAAGGGAAGGTTTGGAGGCCTAAGGGCACTAGTCAGAAGTCATCAGCAAGTGTAAGAAGCTCTCACCCCAAGAAAGAGCCCAAATCCACCAATTGATCTGAAAGTCATTAAGGGAGATTCAATTGAAGGCACCTTGGAGAAGCTTAGGCTTGATATTGCAAAATTATCAAAAGAGCAATAACAGTGATGAAAATAAAAATTTGAGTTTGATGGATGATATGGAAGAAGAATATGCGGACATTCTCGTCGTTGAAACCCGAATCTCTTCATCGCGTGATGCCTCACAGCCTGCAGAGGCGAGCACTCATGATGAATTACGAAGGGAAATTCAGATACGAGATGAGCAGATGGCCGAGATGGCGAAGAAGTTGGAGAAGACGATGGTTGTTGTTGCTACATTACAAAGTCAGCCACAGTCTCCACTAACCATTTCTCCAGAGGTAAATCGAGCAGAAGTTGTGCCCGTTTCAGAAGAAAGAAACGACCTTGACCCTTCTAGCAGGAATCATCCACCAGAGAGAGAACCAGTTGAAGTTTTAATACCAGAAAGAAATATCCAACAAATGGTGGAAGCACAGGTTCAGAAAGCTTTAGCCCAATCAAAAGGAGGATCATCAGTCTTAAGGGGAAGGTCAAACCCGGAAGAGTTTGATAAGGGATTTGTATCACCAACCTTTAAAATATTTGATGAAACAGAAAACCCTCGGCAGCATGTTGCACACTTTCGGGCAAGTTGTTGCAATGCGGAGGGTAGTGAAGCATTGCTTTGCCGTCAGTTTGTAAATAGTCTCTCAGAGGTTGCTTTTGACTGGTATGTCGAGTTGCCTAACGGCTCAGCGAAGACTTTTGCAGAACTAGAGGATTTATTTATCAAGAGGTTTGCTGGAGCTCAGCACCATATCACCATTGGTGATCTTGTGGTAGAGCGACAAAAGCCAAATGAAACTCTAGTTGACTACATCCTGCGACGGCAGAATTTAAGTATGAAGTGCGAGCCGCAATTACAAGAACAACATGCAATTGAAATCTTGCTCAAGAGTATACACGGTCCAATAGCCTTCATGCTTAAAGGATTTACCATTAAAACATTTGAAAAGTTATTAAATAAAGCTGCAAGTTTACAAGAGGATGTTAAGCAATTTGGATTCCCAGAGAAAACTGATAAATCAAAACCAATGAAAACATTTGAAAAGAAGACCGGGACGGTGGCAACGGTGGATAGAGGTAAACAGCCAATTCAGATTCAAGTTGAACAGCCTCGGCAGAATTATCAGCGTCCGCAACAGAATAATCAACAACAAGTTCAGCATTTTCAACAAAATAGCCAATATTATGGTCAGCGACAGTTTCAACAGAGATCTTACAATACGGACATGGGAAAGGCTCCGACCTTGACAGACAGGATGAACAGAAATTACTCTTTTAAGGATGAGACCGTGTCTAAAATGTTCCGAAATTTGGTGAAAAGAGCTGAATTTACGTTGTCAGAACCCAAGAAGCCAAATGAAGTTGATAAGAAAGATCATCCCAACTATTGTCCGTACCACAGGCTAATTGGGCATACCATAGAAAATTGTTTCAGCTTCAAGGGTTGGCTGGAGAGAAATTACAAGAATGGGAACATAACGATCCCGAAGGAATATTTGAAGGAACCTGAAAGAGGGTCCATAAACATGATTTCGGTCGATCCGGTTGATCCCTACACAGTGGATGATGAATGGAGCGTTGTATGGACCAGATCTTCAAAGAAAATATTAAATCAAATTCAAACTGTGTCCGCACAAACCTCCATTTAGATTCCACAACCTGCAGAGCCAGAATTGTCAGTCACATCAGAAGAGGAGAAGAAAAAAAAGAAAGAAATTATCAAAGAAGAAAGGATTGACATTGCAAGGAATAATATAGGAGCTGCACATTTTCGAGTGGTTATCTCGGATGCGGGGGAGAAATTCCTCGAACCGATAACCTTGTATGATTTTCTTTTTACTCCTTCTGGAGTTTGCAATGAAGAGATGATAGATTTTGGCTACGTTTTTACTGTTTCTGATAATGATGGTGATAACATAACTAACGCTCAATCTAATTCGAATTTCGATCCTTATAATGATCCTCAAATCATACAAAATCCCAACGAACTCGTCAATATGGCTAGTGAAGAGGCTAATGATACAGGCTATGATAGTGCAGAAAGTGAAGCACCCTCCTTTGAATTCCGAGGAAAGCCAATAGCAATTGAATTGGAAGCTTCAGATTCAGAAACATCTTTGGAAGAATGGGTGACTGTGGCAAAAGAGACACCACCGGGTCCAACTCAAGAAACACAAGAGATAACAGAAGTATATTTAAGAAGATGAAAAGTATTACCGCCAGTAACGGATCCGGGGGTGAAAGGAAAACAAATACTTACCCAAAATGAGACAACTCCGCCAGTGGAAGAATTGCCTACTCAAGAAGAAATTGGAAATATGGGTAATAAAGTGGAATATAACGTTCTGGCGCATCTTAGGAAGTTACCAGCCAAGCTAAGCATTTATGATGCTCTGATCCTGTCAAAGGAGATGAGAGAGGCATTAATCAAGGCTCTACTTCACCCCGATATTTGCTTAGCCCCTTTGGCCAGCGACTCCTTGGATGAGGCTTGTTCGTTAAAAGAACAACCCGGTGTGACTTTCACAGACGAGGATTTGTTGATTGGAACTGCCGACTATAACAGACCTTTGTATATTTCAGTTAATATTGGAAGATTCATGCTCTCAAGGGTGTTAGTGGATCCAGGAGCGTAGATTAACATAATAAATCTACGGACTTTAGCATATTTGGAAATTGACACTCATAAGCTCTCCACCGATAAAATGATGTTAAGAGGCTTCAACCATAAAAGAGAAAGAGCTATTGGATCTATAACACTATTTATGAAAATTGGTGATCTAGTAACCGCAAAGTTACATGTCATTGACTCAGAAACTTCTTTCAATGCCCTACTGAGTCGACCTTGGATTCATGAATATAAGATGGTCCATTCGTCATTGCACCACTGTATAAAATATTTTGAAGAAGGACAAGAGCGATGCATCAAATGGGACTTGCAGCCATTCTCAGTGCATGAGATCGGAATTCATGAAGATGTTGTCTACTACGCTCCCGTGAAAAGGACAATCTTCTCCAGAGATGTCGTACCAAGAAAAGCTAAAAATCTAAGAATACTACCAGAGCCGAGTAGTCGGGTGTCGGTTCAACGATCTTCCACCATTCCTCCGAAACGAGAAATTGGAAACTCTTTTAGTCCTCGTATCTGAGATCAAGGCCGGGGACGAGGATGAGGAAGAGTTAGGAATATTATTGAACAAAGGAATCCGACTATCAATATTGAGTTAGAAGAAAGTTCAGAAGAAGAGAAGACCGAAAAAAGTGCAATTGTGATACGCCAGAAGACGCCACGTTTTGAAATTTCATTGGAAGAAGTTAAAAAAGATGAGCACAAGTCAATGTATGACAGAATCAACCACTACGTGCAGGTCATGGCCTTAACTCCTATTAATTCTCAAAAAATTGAGGGTTTGGAGGTCAAGGAAGTGTGTGATGGGGGATTAAAACCAATAAAGTTCTATCGCGGTTCTTCTACTTCTGGTCCTAAAATTGATGTAAATTTGGAGGAAGATGTTTCAAATGAGATAATAGAACTATCTTTTGATTATTACTCTCCATGTGTTAAAAAGCTTGCTCAACGTGGCTTAGTATCAGATAAATTATCAAAAGACAGGCTGCAACTTTTTGAGGAATTGTGAAATACTAAAAATCGAGAGTTTAAATCAAAAGAAGGCCTTGGTTTCGGCACGGTAGGGCCGCTCAGTGATGCAGAATTTTGCTTAGTTGTTACTAGTAATCCCAATGAATATTATTTTGAAGAAGATGATGATCCCGATGAATTTAGAATAGAAGATGCCCCTCCAGAGTTTGAAGAGGAAATTAAGTCAACTGTTGATGAGTTAAGAGAAATAAATCTAGGGTCAGAGAAAGATCCCAGACCTACCTTCATAAGTTCTTTGCTCAGTGATGAAGAGTCTACAAATTTAATCAAGCTATTGGTAGAATTCAAGGATTGTTTTGCTTGGAGCTATGAGGAAATGTCAGGTCTATCGCCAGAGGTTTCAGTTCATAAGCTCGGAATAAACCCCTCCATGGCTCCAGTAAAGCAAGCTCCGAGGAGGATGCGCCTTGAAATCGAGCAGCAGGTCACCGCTGAGGTTAAGAAATTGATAGAGGCTAATTTCGTACGAGAAGAACAATATCCAACATGGTTAGCCAGCATAGTGCCAGTCAAAAAGAAGAATGGTCAGATCCGTATCTGCGTGGATTTCAGAGATTTAAACAAAGCATGCCCGAAAAATGAGTTCCCTTTACCAATTCCAGAGCTAATGGTAGATATTGCATCATCACATGCAATTTTCTCATTTATGGATGGATCATCCGGGTATAACCAAATCAAGATGGCACCGGAAGATGCAACATTTACAGCTTTCAGAACTCTAATTGGAATTTATTGCTACACCGTAATGCCATTTGGATTGAAGAACGCCTGAGCAATTTATCAGCGAGCCATGACGAGAATTTTTTACGACCCCATTCACATTCAAGTCGAATGCTATGTGGATGATTTGATCATTAAAAGTAAACGGAAAGATGATCATTTGTATGATTTGAGGATTGTCCTCGAACGATTGCGACGATTTAATCTCAAGATGAATCCCCTAAAGTGCGCCTTTGGTATCATTTCTGAGAAGTTCCTTGGATTTGTTGTCCGTCACCGGGGGATCGAAATTGACCCAAAAAAGATTAAAGCGATATTAGAAATGTCACCTCCTAAGAGTTTAAAGCAGTTACGATCTTTTCAGGGAAAATTGGCATATTTAAGACGTTTTATTTCTAATCTGTCAGGAATGTGTAAACCCTTTTCGGCACTAGTAAAAAAGGACGCTAAATATATCTGGGATGAGAAGGGTCAAAGGGCTTTTGAAGAAATTAAGCAGTATTTAATGGCGCCACCTGTGTTGGTAGCCCCGATTTCGGGTAGACCTTTGATACTTTATACTATGGCTTTGGACGACTCTCTTGGTGCCCTGTTAGCACAGGTTAATGATGAAGGAAAAGAAAATGTTCTTTATTACCTGAGTCGTTGTCTGATTCCGACGGAAGTAAAGTATCCACCCATCGAGAAGCATTGTCTAGCTTTAATCTTCGCCGCTCAAAAGCTTAGGCATTACATGCTCACTCATAAGGTCCACATGATTTTAAGGGTTAATCCATTACAATACTTAATGACTCGGCCAACACTATCTGGAAGATTAACAAGATGATCAATGATTCTATTGCAATTCGAGATAACATTTGTACTTCTTCGTGCCATTAAAGAACAAATTTTAGCAGATTTCCTTGCAGCGCACCCGTTGCTAGCCGATTCACCCCTCAATGATGATCTACCAGATGAGCAAATAATGAATATACAACCCTCCAATTCTACAATTTGGAAAATGTACTTTGATGGAGCTTCGTCATCACAAAGAGATAAAGATTCGGGGACAGTAATACCTGGCAAAGCAGAAGTTGGCCTGATATTCATAACACCAGATCGAGGGTTACTAAGGTACTCTTATCATTTAACAGAGTCTTGTACGAATAATGAGGCCGAATATGAGGCTTTAATCGCCGGATTGGAGTTAGCAATTTCAATTGGAATAACGGAACGGACATTGAGATATTTGGTGATTCGCAGCTCATTATCCAGCAAGAGAGGGCAATACAAAATTTTGAAGCCAAAATTGGAACAGTACTTTAATTATACAATTAAATTGTTGGAGTAAATCCCAAATGTAACAATATATCAGATATCGAGAAGAGAACGCTCATGCAGATGCTTTAGCAAAACTTGCGAAAGAGTTAGCATGCCCACCAGAAAATTCAATTGATATCACTGTAAAAGGACGGCAAATACTTTCTAAAATCAGCATGGATGTTCTACAAAGGCTTGAAGTAGAAGAGATAGTGGCTGCAGTTGCAGAAGATGTGAATGATTGGCGAGAACCGTTCATAGAATATTTGAAATCCGGGAAATTGCCAGAGGATAAATCAGTGGCTCATCAAATCAAGAAGAAAGCGTTGTCGTACGCTTTAGTGGAAGATGTTTTATATAGAAGATCCTTCGATCAAATGTGACTGAGGTGCCTAAACAGCCTGGAAGCACAAAAGATCGTCAAGGAGGTGCACGCAGGACTGTATGGTGCTCATCAGTCAGGCCCGAAAATGAAAATCAAAATCAAAAGAATGGGTTACTACTGGTCGACGATGATCACCGATTGCATGGAAGTTGCCAGAAGTTGTCATTAGTGTCAAATACACGGAGTGGTCTTGCATCAACCTCCGAATGGGCTGCACCCTACAATAGCGTCGTGATCATTTGAGTGTTGGGGCACAGATATAGTGGGCCCGATAGACCCTCCGTCGTCAAAAGGGCACCGTTTTATTCTCGCTGCAACAGATTATTTCTCAAAATGGGCAAAAGCAGTACCTTTAAGAGAAGTCACAGCGCATCAAGTTCTTCAATTCTTTGTCTCACATAGTGTATCGTTTCGGTGTTCCACGAAGGGTAATCTCAGATAATGGTTCAGCATTTAAAAGCACGAAGATCAACAATTTTGTCAAACGACATGGGATAGATTGGAGATATTCTACCATCTACTACCCTAGAGCAAACGGATTAGCAGAGGCTTTTAACAAAACTCTCGTGCAGATTCTGAAAAAGACATTGGACGAAAATAAAAGAGGATGGCATGAGCAGTTATTAGAAGCTCTGTGGGCATACAGGACGACTGTCAGAACTCCAACTCAGGCTATGCCATATTCACTTGTATACGAGTCCGAGGCCGTTCTTCCCTTAGAAGTTCAGTTACTTTCTCTCAGAATTGCAGTAGCCAACAAGATTACAACAGAGGAAAATGCTAGACTCTGATTGGAAGAGTTAGAAGCCCTCGAAGAAGACCGTTTAGCAGCACAGCAGAATTTGGAACTCTACCCAGCCATAATGATCTATGCCCACGATAAAACTGGTCCGCCCTAGGATTTTCAATTTTGGTGATTTAGTTCTGGTTTTCAGGAGACCTATTCTTACATATCGTAAGATATGGGGAAAATTTGAGCCAATCTGGGAGGGACCGTACGTGGTCGAAAAAGTTTACTCTTGAAGGTCTTACCAGTTAGTGGATTGTCATGGCGAAAGGCCTATGCTCCCAATTAATGAAAGATACTTGAAAAAATATTATGCGTCGTGACGTTTCAGGGGACCCGGTTGCAGGTCCTATGATACGCAGATGCGATAACTTTTAGTGACTAGGTCCAAGAACATTATAATAAAATTAGCCAGACAAGACAAATTCTCATGAATAATAATGAGTTTACTTTGTTTTTTCCAAATTCAAACATGAACTAAATCACTTTCTAAATAATAATTAGTCATTGTTCCTGCTCATTTGATTATCAACGTGCTGACGTTTCTCCTGTCTTTTGCAGGGAAATGTCGAACGGAAGACTAATTTTCTCTTTTAAGAATGACATAAATCTCGCATTAAACAAGGAAGAGGTGCCACAGGAAGCCATCATTGATTTCGACTTGGACTTTGAGCAAGTCAAATTGAAATATGAGGGGCACATGTTAAGTGTGGTCAGCTCAAAGGAGATGGAAGGTTTGAAGTCAGTGCTCAGTTTTAAAAGTAAGAAGATTGACACCACTGCAAAGAAAAGAAAGCATGAAAATGGAGAGGAAACTCGGGAAAATGATGATGATCCATCAGGAAGAGTTGGGCAGGTGCGGTCAATGATTTTAACAACAGAGGGAGAGCTCATCAGCACTCCAACAAATCTGTCGAGAAAAGTACCGTTGACCCGCACCCAACGCAGGATTGTCAGTCGAAAGAAGCGCAAAGCACTTGTACAACTAGCAAAAAGACAAGCTGAGGAGGCAACTTCGGAGCATGTTTTGGTTTTTCAAAATAAAGAAGAAATGTCTGAGCAAATAATCCAGAATGTTCTGCTTCAAACTGTAGCATGAAGGCAGGTTCCACAAAGTTCAATTATGGAGACTACTTTGCAAGAGTATTCCCTAGTTGGTTTTCGTGATGAATATATGGAATATGATGCTCCTAAGGAAGAATGTGTTATGATCCCAACAATTCAAAGAAGTGGGGAACATCCAGATGTAGAGCCATACATCCCGCAGTATGTTCAGCCCAAGAAATTACAGATAATTTCTGAAGAGGAACTGGCAATTTTCTAGAAGGTGCGAAGACAAAATTTTGAGTATTTTGAAAGGATACGAGGCAGATATGTCAATATTCTGGAAGGATTGGAATTGCATAATGACGTCTTTTCCGAAAATGAACAGAAAAGGATGGTAAAATATATTTTTGATCTCAGAGAAAGAGGCCGAGAAGGCCTGTTAAAGAAAAAGACCTATTCAGAGCCCCGAAAGTGGATGAAAGGCAGGGGCATGATCACAATTTAGTACGGATGTTGCTATAATTATGCATATGATAAAAGAGGGAATCCCCCAGGTATTACTCGGCATGATGAAGTTGACCCGCTGTCACCGCTTATGAAAAGTATGATAAAAATGATGGTAGAATGGCGTATTTTACCAGCAGATGTTGTACCCAACAGCTGCATAATTAATATATATGAAGAAGGGAATTGTATACCACCCCATATTGATAACCACGATTTCATGAGACCCTTCTGTACTGTGTCTCTCGTCAGCAAATGCAATATAATGTTCGGGAAAGAAATACGGGTGGTTGCTGAATTTCGTGGAGTGGAAATTCCTCTTCCTATTGGCTCGGTCCTGATTCTTAAAGGAAATTGAGCAGATTTGGCAAAGCATTGTGTACCAGGGGTTCCGCGAAAAAGAATATCAATTACTTTCAGAAAAATGGATGACTGTAAAGTACCATTTGGATATCAGCCTGATCCAGAACTCGAGGGACTTCGACCCTTGGAATTATGAAACACGCACGCCTCAAAGTATATGTAAGGGGGACTTTTGTTCCGGAACATAACTTTGTAGAAAGTGCTAGTTTTTACATAACTCCGAGAGGTCAGAAGGATGGACATGACATTAAAAGTTTACAATTTGTTTCGATCAAGATCATTTTACGATTGGATTGTATCCCGATATATCAGATTTTAGAGGATCAATGAAGATTTCTTTTTGTCATATGATGCGATTGATCCAAGGATGTCAAATTAAATGTTAATTCAGTCTTGCAATTAACATGGAACGATGCAAAATAAAATAAAGAAAACATTTAATATAAATAAATTTGAAAATATGTATTTATAAATTATAATAAGTTAAATTAATATTAAAACCTTAAATTTTGGCGTAAATCCCTTGTTGGTGACCCTCTTTTGGCGTAAACCCCTTGTTGGTGGCCCTCTTTCGACGTAAATCCCTTGTTGGTGGTCTTTAGTAAACCCCTTGTTGGTGGCCTTCTTTCGACGTAAATCTCTTGTTGGTGGTCTTTTGGTGTAAACCCTTTGTTAGTGGCCCTCTTTCAACGTAAACCCCTTATTGGTGGCCCTCTTTTGGCGTAAACCCCTTGTTGGTGGCCCTCTTTTGGCGTAAACCCCTTGTTGGTGGCCCTCTTTCGACGTAAATCTCTTGTTGGTGGTGTTTCGGCGTAAACCCTTTGTTAGTGGCCCTCTTTCGGCGTAAACCCCTTGTTGGTGGCCCTCTTTCGGCGTAAACCCCTTGTTGGTGGCCCTCTTTTGGCGTAAACCCCTTGTTGGTGGCACTCCTTTGGCGTAAACCCCTTGTTGGTGGCCCTTTTTTGACGTAAATCCCTTGATAGTGGTCTTTTGGCGTAAACCCCTTGTTGGTGGCCCCCTTACCTCCTTAAATTTAATCTTTTCATTTGACTAAATCAAATGCTGCAAACCTGTGATAAATCTTTTCATTCTCAACTCATTCATTCACAAAATCTTTCTCGAGTTGTGGGTTCTTGATTAGGAACCCAACTCAAATTTAATTTCATATCAAATTCGACATTTTCTTAAACAATTCTTTGGTTTGTTGGTCGCTTCGGTAAACACCAATACGCGCGGCGTGCATGTTCCGCACACCACACCTATTGGGGGTCCATTTGTTGACCTCTTTTTTGTGAGGTCTTCTCTTCTCCTCCTTAGAGCCTAGGATCTAGTTCTAGTTCTTATTGATCGTCTTAGAAAATTAGAATTGATACCCACGCTTTTAGAAAATCCTAGCCAATTCTTATTTTTCTTTGATGTCTATCATTTTTGACACAAGACCATCGTCTTATGAACGAGCGGTTATCGATTATTTTGCGAAGACTCAAGGGAAAAGTTCCTAATAGGACTTCAAGCCTTAGGAAAAAAACTTCGTCACGACTTTTTCGTCGCATACACACACCAAATACACAAAGTTCACAAAATTGCACGAAATCAGACTTCAATTAAGCACAGAGGAGGGGTCAAAATGCGAACTTCTCCAGATGACCTCCGACGATAAAATGGACTGCGCCAACGCGTCCGGTATGCCAATTTTGGTAAAGAAGGACACCCATATTGTCATAATTTCAACACGAGAAAATTGACACGTAAATCGATGAATTCGTCAAAATGACCTCCTACGGCAAAACGGACCGTGTCAGCACGTCCAGAATATCAGAATTACCTAAAATAGACATCCATTTTCGTTATGTTTTGATGCACGACTGAAAAGTTTGAATTTAATTTTATTTTTAAGAAATACTAAATTTTTTTTTATATGTTATCACTTACATTATTAAAATTAAGACCCTAAACCTTATTAACCTTATTTACAGCTCCACCCGCACATCTAAAATCCTTGTTCGAGGGGCTCGACCCTGCGACTGCCCCTCGCCCGTGCCCTAGCTCCACGACAGATCTACCACGCGGCAATCTTCTTCCCCAGCGATCGCGGTTCGCCTCCTCAAGCTCTGCTCGACCGAGCGGCCCTCCAACCGTGAGGTTCCACCTGGCTGACGCTTCACTTCCTCGAGGTTGAACGCTCTCCTCTTTATGGTGTCGTTCATTTCTTTTTTGTGATTCGTTGGCTAGGGTGGCTGGTAGATTGCTTATTCTCATCTTCTCTGCCTATAAAATAACTTCCTAAACTACTGTTGGTGGTTATTGAAAATTTTCCCAGTTGGAGAGGAAGCTTTGTTCCTTTGCTGTTCGAAGATCCCAGAGACTCAAATTTGTCATGTCGTAAGTTGGAAATCACGAGGAATTTTCGTGGGTTGCTATTGGAGTGATTTTCTTAAGCTTACTTTACTCTTTCTTTGTTTTAAGTTTACAAAAAGAAAATGTATTCTTCTTCCTTATCTTCTATATTGCACTATTTCGGATGGCATGGAATAGGGAAAGCATAACTTTGTTTAGCTTGAAATTTAAGCATGAATACATGTTAGATTAAGTGAAAATAAGGCATGTTCGGGGCCTATCTTTGCTTCATTTGTTGCCCCCATTGCTGGAACACATGCTGAATTCGTTTTGAGTGTTGGAAAACTATATTTGGGGCTCACATCTTGCTTCTCTTGCTGCCCCTTGTTGAAATATATGTTGAAAGTTTATTTTTAAATGTTGGAAGTTATATTTGGGGCTCATATCTTACTTCTCTTGCTGCCCCTTATTGAAATATATGCTGGAACTTTATTTTTAAATGCTGGAAGTTACATTTGGGGCTCCCATATTACTTCTCTTGCTGTCCCTTGTTGAAATATATGCTGGAAGTTTATTTTTAAATGTTGGAAGTTACATTTGAGGCTCCCATATTGCTTCCCTTGCTGCCCCTTGTTGAAATATATGCTGGAAGTTGTTTTTAAATACTGGAAATTACATTTGGGGCTCACATTTTATTTCTCTTGCTGCCCCTTGTTGAAATTTGTGCTGGAAGTTTATTTTTAAATGCTGAAAATTACATTTGGGGCTCCCATTTTGCTTCCCTTGCTGCCCCTTATTGAAATATGTGCTGGGAGTTGTTTTTAAATACTAGAAATTACATTTGGGGCTCACATTTTGCTTCCCTTGCTGCCCCTTATTGAAATATATGCTGGGAGTTTTTAAATGCTGGAAATTACATTTGGGGCTCACATTTTGCTTTTCTTGTTGCCCCTTGATGGAAAATATGCTGGAAATCATTTTTCAAAGTTGGAAAATTATGTTTGGGGATCGCATCTTGCTTTTCTTGTTGCCCCTTGATGTAATATATGTCAGAAATTATTTTTAAGAGTTGAAAATTATGTTTGGGGTTCGGTTGGTCATGTTCTTGGGCTCATTTTAGTGCTTTATGTTGGCTGAAATATTTTACTGATTTGCTCATTTTTGTTGGTTTCGGTTTGCCCCTTTTGTTGGGCTCGGTTGGCCATGTTCTTGGGCAGTTTGGGCTTCTTTTAGTGTTTTATGTTGGCTGAAATATTTTGCTGATTTGCTCATTTTTGCTGGTTTCGGTTCGCCCCTTTTGCTAGGTTCGGTTGGTCATGTTCTTGGGCTCGATTTGGGCTTCTTCCTTTTTGCTGGTTTCGGTTCGCCCCTTTTGCTGGGCTCGGTTGGCCATGTTCTTGGGCTCGGTTTGGGCTCTTTTTAGTGCTTTATGTTTGCTGAAATATTTTACTGATTTACTCATTTTTGTTGGCTTTGGTTTGCCCCTTGTGCTGGGCTCGGTTGGCTTTGTTGAGAAAATAGTTTGGTGGTTGTTTTGCTCTTCACCCTAGTTCTATTTGTGAGCTTGTTTGTGAGTTAATTTGGGGTGGATTGGGTGGCTGTTTTTGCTCCTTTTCTAGGCCTTAGCCGTGAACTAGTTTAGAGCTTAATTAAATCTTGTTTGGGGGCTCTGTTTGGGGTTGTTTTGCTCCCTTTGCCATGTTTGGCCGTGAGCCTCATTTGATTTCTATTGTTTGGAGATTGCATTTGGGTTGTCCTTACCCGTGAGCTTGGTTATACCCTCTGTTGCCTTACCCGTGGAACTCTCTTTTTGGCCCTACCCGAAAGATACATTTGGTTTCTTTTGTGAGATATTGGATATATATTTCATTGTAAACTTTTGATGGAGGAGGGAATCAAATCGTTTTGACATCGGTATGTTTTTTCTAGAAGGCTAGGGAATTATTTTTTTTCCATTAATTAGTCTCTTCTTTTATGAAATGTAAAAGGTTTTTGAAGCTTCATTTTGAGTTTGATATAAATTGAATTCATGTTGGGTCTGGAAATCCATAAAAGTGCCACTTGGAAAGGATATCCTTCTCGGGATTGATCCGATCATTTTCTTTTTTTAACGAATTTAAACGTTTTAGACCGATATATTCATGATTTTATTTTAAGCTTCACTGATTTGGTTTGGTTTTAAAAAATGTATCGGTCTCTTTTTCGTTCATTTTATTTTCTTTTTTTTAACGGTCAAATTAAAAATAAGAATTTCCGATTTAATTATATTTAGAAATGATTCACAGTCTTAAGGGAAAGAGAAAAAGGAGAGAAAATTAAAAAAATAAGATTTGGATTTTCGAGGTCATAAAATCTAAAGGGAGGATAGAATAGTGAGTCATGTACCGTTCCTTTTTGCATATGAAAGATAAAACTGTGAATTGAAAAAATATTTAGGGGTTGGGAGAAAGTGAGAGTTTAGATAACAATTAAGGACATGGATTGCAAAAATTAGTAGACCTGCACTGAGATCCTTTAAGTTTGGAATAAACCTACATCAAATTGTTCTAATTAGATTTGAATCACACTTCACAACTCTTTTGCCAAAGCTATAGGTTTACCCCTTAGGTTTTAGGAGTTTGATGGTGAGCTAAGTTTAATCTAAAGATGTTTCAGGGTTAGTTGAGAGGCACTTAGTTGAGATTAGACACTTTAAGACACTTCAAGTAAGATAAAGTGTAGGCATCCTAGATCTTAGGAGTCATCTTAAGATTTAATTTATCATCCTAATTTTCAAATGATCCTAAGATGTCAGACATCTGACCCCAGTTTATGAGATAACTAGGGCACTAGGCATGAGGGTGCACTAGATTGTGATTCATGACTGATTTAATTAGATCAAATAATGAAATTCTTACCTTAACTTGACCAAAACTGAAACTCAATGCTCCAGGATTTGAGTTTGTCTTACACTCAAATCCTCGTGGCAATTGGGGACATTTCAATATCACATATAAATTTTTTATTCTTGGTATTTTATATGTGATATTGTATTTCATTTTATTTGTTTATCTTTTTCCTACGATTTACCTATTTCTGTTAAGTCCTTTTCAGGTTATACTTTCCTCTTTTACACAGCGTATAATAGTTAAACTTAAAGGAGCAATGAACCTACCAGGTGTACAGGTTTAACTTATATTACAGCATTTTATTTTTCCAGCATGTTATATTGTTTTTTATGTCATGTTATACTAATCTTTATAGCACGTTATACTCTTCTTTCAGCATGTTATACTGTATTTCTTTTTTTCTGTATAGTACATTGTTACTTTTCTTTCACACTGCATGCTTAGTTACTTTGATACGCTATGTCTTAGTTTAGAATAACCTAGTGGTTAGGGGAATTTTCAAAACTAAAACTAAACCAGGAGATGTTACTACAAAGAGTTTGGAGCGAATATCGTGAACAACGCGACGAGGAACAATTTCCAGATGGATCTGCAACAGCAAAACATCTTCACATCACATGAACACATTCACATCACACTATATACCCTCTTTAGTTTAAATAACCACCTATAGGATCACTCTTTAGGCTTTTTGTACAACTCTATTGTACAATTATAAGTTCTAACGCTTTAGGATTCCGAGGTTACCGTGCAGTACTGTGTAAATCCTCCTATCTTTTTAGGCTATTTGCATAGTCTGATATTGTGCAAACATAAGTCATAAATCTTAAATGATTTGCAGGATTGAAATATCAAATAAGCGTCACTTCAAAGATATAAAGCCAAACATTAGGATAGTTGGGATAGCTACGGGGTTTCTCCTGGATCTGTGATATCCCATACTTTTCCTCCCTTTGGATTCCTTAAATAATTGTTCCTACTTTGAACAATTCCTATTTGATTTTTCCATGTCCAATCGTGAAAACCTAAACTTTGAGATCTTGAAATCAAAACCACATGATCTTAATCGAGAGTTTTCTTAAGTGATTTCGATTATTTAAGATGTAATTAACTATAAGGGGCTTGCCTCTATAGAGAACCAGGAACCCAGATAAAATAAACTCTATCTAATTTTTTTTTTAGATAAGGGAACTTGTTGGCCTTTTTATTAAAATATTTCGCAGACTAACACGGATGTCACAGATTGTTTAATCTAGATGATTGAATCTATATTACAAGTGATATATTTATCCTACGGGATAAAGTGTATTACTTATAGTATTGTATTCAATTATTTAAGTTATTTAAAATGTGAGACCCGTTTGGTCTCATCTATTTTAAAAATAAAATGTTACTTTTTAAAATAAAAAGGGTTATATTCATATTTAAATTATTTTCAAAATCATTACTTTTTCAAACCACGAAGTTAAAAACCGCCGACAAACTCAAGGTAAATATGAACAATTTATAATATAGTCAAGGCTAAGACCGAACCAAAACATACTCCAGCTTGAGCCAACTTGATTATAGCCCTGTTTATTGATGAGGAAGATTTGATTCAAGAACAATTTAAAAGAAAATAGAAGAAATCTTCATTTATCCTTAACACACTTATGATTGAGCATGAAAATGGTGAAGCTGATGAAGAAAAATTACAATTAAAGAAAAAATGATCATGTTGAGAAGGATAAGTGGTTGTTTTATATTAAGATGATGATAATGATTCTCGAGCTAATAAATATAATTTTTTTTTAAATAGTATATTTGCAATAAAATTTTCATTTTGAGACGTTTGAGTGGTTGGAGACTTGAGCTCAAACACCAATTTAATTATTTTTAGTTCAATAAATTTAATTTTCAAGCTTTTCATATTCAGTTTAGTTTTTATCCATATGTTCTTTAATATTTTGCCTTATATTTAAAGTCCTGAGTGCTACAGCATACTCTAGGCAATATGGCTCCAAGGGCACCTCTGTGCCATTCACCATTGACAAGAGTGTCTGGCATACAACTTAGGCAACAAGTAAATCATTTGCAGCAAGTTTCGAGTGGAAAAAGACCCTCGAAACAACGAAAAAATATTACATCAGGACTCCGCACGTAGATTTACGTGTGGAGTCTAATGAAATTACATCGTGGAGGTGATCGGCATGGCAACACAAGAAATATTCTCCTCGTGTTATTCAGGTGTTATTGTGTGTTATTCAAGTATTATTGATGTGTTATTGTGTTATTATAACACTGATAATATTCTCAGAATATAATAACATCTGAATAACATACAATAACACATGAATAACACACATTAACACCTGAATAACACGAGGGGAATATTCCCTTATGTTACCGGGTTGATCGCCTCCACAGCATAATTTCATTGGACTCCGCACGTAACTCTACGTGCGGAGTTCTGATGTAATATTTTTTTTTCCAAAACAACAGCAGCTAAGTAAAAGAATCCTTTTTGGTCGTTTACCAAGGATGCTCGAGGCAGATGCCCAATCGTAGAAGATCCTCAAGATTGACATGAGCAAAACGGCAAAAGATTCTGGAATTCTTGACCTCATCAATTTGATGTTGAAGTGCCTCTCATTATAATTCCAGCTGGAAATCATAGAGCAACAGCTAGCTGGACTTCTCAACCAAGAATTTGTTTCTGAAGTAGGAGACGCTGAAGTTTCAGCAACAATTTTTTCTGCCAAGGTTTCTTGGAACTCTTCGTCTAGGGTGAATTGGCTCAAAACGGTCTAGGCTTTCCAGTCAACAGATTTTTCTTTTGTTTATTTTCAGTCAAAACAAATAAAGTTCAAGATTTTGTTTTTTTCTTGTTTGGCTTCTTGTACTGTTTTCTCAACTTGTCTCAGAGTCATTGAACCACATCCTTGGCCATATAAAGTATTGTCGTTAGATGAGATAGCTATTTAGAAATCCAAAAAAAAAAATTCACGAGGATTTGTGATGTGAGCTAAAAGGCACAGGGAAGTATGTTCTTGAAAAAAGATGGAAGCAAAGGTTAATAACAGGAGAAAGTTCCAATGATCTCTATACAAATTAACCCGTTGTCAATTGTTATGCATTACTTCAGGTTCATAAAGACAGGACATGTAGATGCCTGCAATAAATCCAGGATGTAAAAATAAATTCTTAAGCTTGTTTAAGAAGACTTTTAGGTGAAACGTAATTAAAGTAAAACTTTTGTTGAAGAAAAGCATATGGATCTTGCGTTCTTACTTGCCCAGCTGATACATTCTCTCTCAAAATCTTTTTGCACCATTATCTAAATTTTTATTAAGGTATCTAATTATTTTAAAAGAACAAAAACTTTGGTATTGCCTCCCCTTCATTATTCAGTGTTAACTTGAATCGTCCTGGTTAAATTGGTCAAGTAGAAAAAAGGTAGCTTTTGTATGTACCTCCAAAGCTTGGCAGATGAATCAGTAATCACAGACAGTTTATTAGTTGCACCAAAAAAATATATTTACTATTAATCTTGTTTAAGAATTAAGCTATAAAAATAGCTTATCGCAGCTAATGATTAATTAACAACAAAAAATAAGTGGTTAAGTGTCTTAGTTAAGGAAATGCAGTATACCAGTTGGTGAATTACCTCAACTAAACAAACAAGCAGTCATTTCATTTTGCCAAAATTAGATTCATTTTATTGGATGAGTTGAAGGTGGATGATTCAATAATAAATAGATAAGGAAAAATGCTGATAAATTGCTTTGAATCCATACCTCTTATATTTCTTTCCAGACCCACAAGAACATGGATCATTTCTGCCTATCTTTGAGCCTTTGGACATATTAGACCTAGCAACATCAAGAGGCGTTGAGCCCATCAGCTTTTGCACCTACAAAATTAAGAATTGCCCACATTCGTTAAATGGAACTTGAAGAAGGGAGATAGAAAGTCGGTAAGGAGTTTTGAGAGCACAACACAGGAGAGAGAGTTAGGGAGTAGGAAGGTTATGAATGTATGCTGGTGGATGGCCTAGGCAAAATCGAGCAAACAAAAGCAAGAAGGGGCTTGAAAGATTGGAGGAATGGGAGAGATAGTTAGAGAAGGGGGAAAGGGAGAACAGGAGGGAGGGAGGGAGGGAGAAAACTCAATAAAGTTGTATTCAGTCCTTTTATTTGAATGAAGGTAAGAAACTTTGAATATATTCTAAGTAAAATACACAATCACATGAAAACTTTCAAAAATGATTAGTATTCATAATACAAGATCAGAATTTTTCTAAGCTCAAACATCATAATCATAAGCAAATAAAATTAGTCTTCTAGCGATATCATGAATGTGTGATAATTTTGCTATGACTATCAAAAAGTTGAACATGTTGCCAAATACATAAAACTATTGGAAAAATTCGAACACTTGATTCAGTTAAAGTGTTTTTAAGCATAAAATTCCTTCATAAACAGTTCCATTTAAGTCCTCTTAGAAACCAATTTCAGAATAACTCCGCATCATTGTAATTCAGAAATTAATGATGGCTTCAACTATATTCTTGGCAATTTTCTAGTTAAAAAATTTGTGCTTAAAAATTATTAAGAAAAAATAATCAATCCAAAAGCAAAAAACTGTGAACCCCCTGAGCATTAGTGTATATCATATGTATTAAGAATAGCTGTTCATTGATAGAACGATGGCTAATCTATATGATGGCATCTAAAAGCTTGCTAAGTGTTATATAGATTATTCAAGTATTAGCTAAATAATAATGATGATGACATTATACACTAGAAAAATCTTATCTTTTATATGAAACTAAATTTCCCGTGCAATCCATTAAATTTGCTAAAATAATTGTACATGTTAATCAATTAATTACAATTTTTTTTAACCTTTTTAGTAAAAGTATATAGCTTGATTTGTATTCAATTATATTAATTGAGTTGTTGAAGTGAAATTTCATGTGTAATACTATATATTTTTGCTTAAAAAATTGTTAAAATAGAAATAAAAGTTCACTTATTCATAAAATGTCTACTTTTTGGTGGTTATTTTCCATATTTGCATGGCCTAAAATGCTTTCAGCTGATTTGTATCTTATATATAAATAAATAATAAAATAAATGTTTGGGCACGCACATGCGTGCGTGCATATATAGTTTAAATATTAATAACTAGACTCAAAATCAAATGAAAAAAAATAAGAGAAGCTTTGTGCTTAAGAGTTTGATCAACTAAAAGTAGATTCAAAATGTCCATACTTTTCAAATCCCCTTGAATAATGTTTGTGTGGCACCATCCTCCTTCAATCTCTTAATGTATACTTTTGAGTATAGCACGTATATATTTACAATCCTCTGTATAGAGTTTTTTTGTGCCAATAATTATTGGTAATAGACTTAGTCACCTCCAAGGCATTGTAAGGCTTTAGGAGAAGATATTCTTTGTTCGTGCTAAAAATCAGTTTAGAGAGCTGCGCTCGCTATAATAAATTTGAGTGTAATCTTTCCTTATGAATGAAGGTGAATCAATTTTTCCATTGGCATGTGGGCAAGATATGGTTTCACCACTGACTTGAGCCGACCATCTAAATTTTATTGTATCCTCCTCCTCAATATCTATTTACTTACTTTACATGTTAAATATTATTGCATACCCTCTATTAGCATTATGTCATTATCATTAGCATCATACCTAGTGTAAATCAATAAATTCTTATTTTACATGTTAGTGTAGAGATTCAATGTTAACTGCTCATATGGCTTATCTACTAAAACACATTTATACTAGTGCTTTTAATTGCTCATTACTCTTAGCCATAGTATCATAAATGTCTTCATTACTATACATCTTGTGGACACTTACTGCAACTTAAACTAAGAATGTGGAGCATCGAAAGTCTAAATAATATGAGTGCCCTACATAAAGATTAAAACTGAAGTTGTCACAAAAAATTGTAAACAATCAAACACCATAGTACTATTCTCCAAGGGAAAGGATCAGATGGACGATGAAGTTGATGCAAACATATGAGAAACTTTTAAAAATACTACAGATTAATCTTTAAAAAGAAAGGAAGCAAACTACAAGCAATGGCATCTTGGCAGTGCAAGCCAGCATCAGTTTTGAAATGAGTAAATAGTACAAATAATTACTGCAAACATAAGTACCTCACTAAAACTTTTTGGCAACGGTTTTCCTTCTTCCTTTAATTTAACAATCTTCATCTGTGCATCTTTGGCCCATTTGTACTTTGACAAAATGTGTTCAACTTCGGATATAGTACAATTGCAATGCTTCGTTGCTTCATGTTTATGGCTGGGTTGAAGATTCTACAAGTGAAAATAGAATTCCAGGACAAAGCATAGCGAGGTATAAGGAATAAGATTTCATAATGAACATAAGAATAAACATTACAAACATTGCTTTTTGAAGTAGCGCCACACAAAATCTACACCAAAGGTGGGACAAAGTCAAAGAAATTTACAGCATACATTTATAAATGTAGGAATCATAATCGACAAACAGATATTCAAAGAGGAAAGAGAAGGAAAAAAGATTAAACTGAATGTAAGCATTGAAAAAAAATACTACTTTCTAAATGTTATGAATTTAATTTCATGGTCTACTTAGACCTGCATGAATCTCTTAGGTAAAAGAACTTCAAGGACTGGTTTTGAAAACTAATGGGAGAAAATCACTTCTGACAACTTGTGTTGGTCCAATGTAGAAACTTGCAACTATGAAAAACACAAAACTAGAGCTTAATTCTGGAGCAGATTTCCTCACATTTCTTACAAATTCCGTTTTTTTTTCAAAATAGACCGGCTTAAAATGATTAAGAGCGACATAAAAAAGCTTGCAAGTCCTATCAACACATATTTGAAAGGATAGCAAACTAAAAAGCTGCGATAAAATTATAAAACGCTGCCCACCAAAATACTGCTAAAATCTAGATTTCAACAGGACCCACTGCACTAAACCATCATCTCCAATTATACCTCCAAAACAAAAGGTAAGAACCATGCTATGACAGTCTAAGCGTCTGCTTAGGCAGCCGCAACTTATTAATAGGTTGTTGTGCAGCAATTGTGACAAGAAGACTAAATTTTGATTGCAATAATGGATGTAGTTTCTTAATTTGAGCCTTTCCCATTTTTTGGAACAAACCAAACTCGGTAAGCAGAAGATATATATGCCTACACAATTAGTCAAGAATGATTATTGTACTCAGAAAGAGACACGGAATTTTATGCTATGAATCTGCTAAATTTATTACCCGAATTTTGTGGGTCATGCTTCGTCTCATAATAAAATTTTGACCACATCGATTGTGGCTTCGGAAAGAAACTGCAAGCATATAGATTGAAAGTTTTAACCATTAGATCAAGCTTATAATAACTTTTAGATTATAAACTATGTGTTATAGCTTTATTGGCTCTCATTTAATAATTTCCTTCAAAAGGATTTTGTTAAGCATCTTTCTACTTTCTATTTTGTCCAAGATACTCTCTACTTGTAATCTCTTATTTGATATAGCAATCCTCCTCCACTGCCCGTGGTTTTTCTCAGCTTGGGTTTTCTACATAAAACCTGTGTTTTCTCTTTTGCTTATTCCATTACTTGTTGCAACGATTTAATATCAAGTTCTAAGAAGTAGTACTAGAGTCGGGCTTGATTTTGACAATGGCATCAGTAAAGTATGACATCCCTCTTTTAGATCACAACACCAGATTTTCCCTTCGGCAGATTAAAGTGCAAGCAGTCTTAGCGCAAATGGATCGAGATGATATGCTACTTGGGTTCAAAAGGATACCCTCAACATGGACGTTGAGGAGAACCAACATAAAGATTGAAACACTTTTTCTCAAATTCATCTTCATTTATCNACAACATAAAGATCGAAACGCTCTTTCTTAAATTCATCTTCATCCATCAAATCATATTCTACTTGACGTTTTGAAGGAAAAGATCGTCGTTGCCTTATGGCTCAAATTAGAGCAATTGTGCAAGACGAAATGTCTGACCGATAAGTTGTACTTAAATCAACATTGGCACTCGCAAAGAATAACAAAATATGCATCTATTATAGATCACTTAGGGTCTGTTCGGGGCAGTTGCAACTGTTTGAATATGCAATTATGAAGTTGTTGAAAGAGAGCTGTTGTCAAAAAGTAGTGATAGCTATTACAATTTTTTTTAAAAAAGTTAGACCGCGGCTTTCTAGTAGTCACTGCAGATAGCTAGTTTTGGCGGGAAAACAAAGCATTCAGTTATAGCTTTTTGAAAATGCAGGCAAAACACGGTTTTGCCAAACAAGAAAAAATATGGTGTCGCATCGCACCACTACCGCACCGCCGCCTCAACTGCATCCTTAATTGTCTTTAAAGAAGTCTTCTCTGATTTAGAAGTCATGGAAGGTAAGTATGACAAAGAAAAATGGACATTAATCTTGTCATACTCACTGCCTTCACATATACAATGTTTAAAGATATCATCTTATATGAACGAGAGACACTTACTATAGAAGTATATGAAGTTTTAGACTTTAAGGAGAAGATGAAGCAACTTACGGATGAGGCTATTGCTCAAAGAGAAGATCTTGTCATTCAAGGTAGAACTCAAGAGATGTGCTCTGATGCTGATACAAAGAGTAGATCAAAATCCAAAAATAAGGATAAGATATACAATTACTGCAAAAAAAAGGCACATCAAATCTGAATGTTACAAATCGCAGAATAAAAATAAGAAAGCAACATTAAATCAGAAGGGCAAACAATCACATCATTCTGATGAAGCCAGTATTATTGAAAAAGCTATTAATGATGGTAAAATCCTAGTTGTTTCCGATGGAGAACCATGTGATGATTGGGTTTTTGATTCAGCTTACACATTTCATATGTGTCCTAATAGGGATTGATTTTTAACATATGAAATAGTATCAAAGGAACCCGTATTATTGAATAATAATACTCCACGTAATTAATCAGTGTCGAAACTATTAGAATCAAGATATTTGATAGAGTTGTCAGAACACTTGGAGATGTGAGATAATGTCCCATATCTGAAAAGAAATCTGATTTCTTGAAGTACTTTTGATGTTGATGGGTACAAGTATTTTGGTGAAGGTGGATTTTTTAAGGTAGGCAAAGGATTTCTTATTATGATGAAGGGACAAATGAAGGTTGTGAGACTATATGTCTTGCAAGGCTCTATTGTGGTAGGTGATGTTGTAGTTACTGCTTCTTTCATGTCAGAAGATTAAGCAACCAGAATTTGACATATGCGCATTGGGCATATGCGTGAGAATGGGATGAATGAATTAAATAGAAGGGGACTTCTAAATGGTCAAAGTATCACTAAATTGAAATTTTGTGATCATTATGTATTTTAAAATAAAAAAGAGTTAAGTTCAATATTAGTATTCACAATACTAATGGGCAATTATACTACATACATTCTGACCTTTGGGGACCTCTACAGTACTATTTGAAGGAGTAATATACTAACATTCATTGCTTATTTCTCCATAAAAGCTTGGGTGGTCTTCTTTAAGAAAAAGAGCGATGTTTTTACTACATTTAAGGAATGAAAGATCATGATCATAAAGTTAATTGGAAAGCAGATCAAACGTTTTCACACTGATAGTGGTTTGAGTTCTGTTCAGGAGAATTTAATATCTTTTGCAAATAATAAATTATGAGAGGCTTCATAATTCGACACACACCTCAGCAAAATGGTATGGCAGAGCGAATAAACAGGACTTTAATGGATAAGGTTCATCGCATACTCTTCAATGTCAAGCGACCTAAGTCATTTTGAGCTGAAGCTGCTTCTACAACGTGTTACTTGGTGAATCGCTTTCATTCCATTGCTATTGACAAGAAAACTCCACAAGAGATTGGATCACATAAACCTACAGATCACTCTAATTTAAGAATTTTTTGTTGTCTCGCTTATGCTCATATTAAATAATGGTAAATTAGAAAATAGATCTATAAAATGAGTATTTCTTGGTTATAAAATTGGAGGTAAAGTTTATAAGTTGTGGTGCCGAGAAACCAAGAAAGTGATTATTAGTAGAAATGTTATATTTGATGAGTCTGTCATGTACATTTAACATCTATTAGAGAATCTAAAAATGAACATAAAGAAATGTCTAACAGACAAGTGGAGCTTCAAATTGGTACAGGTACAACCTCGGACATAACTTCGGAGTCAAAATTAAATAATCATGATAACGTTGTTTTCCCACCATTATAACAATAACGATTGCAGTATTCTATTATCAACAATAGAACAAGAAAAAAAATTTAGCCGCCTCAAAGATATGCTGAGACTAATTTGGCTGCTTATGATAAATGTAGCTGAAGGTAATGAGTGTGGTAAAGAATCTTCTAGAAGTTGTGAATTTAATTGAAATTCATGAGTGGATGATCGCTAGGCAAGAAGAGATTGCATCTCTATATAAAAACAGAACTTAAGATTTAGTAAAATTACCTTAAGGCAAGAAAGCTATTCGTTGCAAATGGGTGTTTAAGAAATAAAAGGTACACCAGGAGTTGAAGATGTTCGATATAAGGCTAAACTTGTTGAAAAGGGATTCAATCAAATTCATGAGCTTCAACAGTTAGATGTCAAGACTGCAATTTTGCATGGAGAGCTTGAAAATGACATCTATATGCAACAGCCTGAGTGTTTCATGGCTACAGAAAAAGAGAATTATGTTTGTTTGTCGAAGAGATTACTTTATAGTTTGAAACAGTCTCCTAGGTAGTAGTGTAAGAAGTTTGACTTATTCATGATCGCTAATAAGTTTGAAAAAAGTAGTTACGATAGTTATGTTTACTTCAATAAATAATAATGAATCATTTATCTATTTGCTCTTATATGTCAATGATTTGTTGATAGCTGCCAAGGATAAGAAGATATCAAGACGTTAAAAGCTCAACTTAGCAGTGAGTTTAAAATGAAAGATTTGGGAGCTACAAAGAAAATGTTTTGCATGAAGATTCATTGAGATAGAAATGCAAGTAAATTATTTCTAAGTCAGAAATGGTACAATTATTGAATAGATTTAATATGAAAAATGTCAAGCCTATTAGTACTCCATTAATTGCGCATTTCAAACTTTCATCAGCTTTGTGCTCACAATCTGATGATAAGATTATATCTCGAGTTCCATATTTCAATATAGTGGGATCTCTCATGTATGATATGGTATGCTCTTGTCAAAATTTATTATATACAGTCAATGCAATTAATAGAAATATGAATAATCTGGGTAAAGAACATTAGAAAGAAGTTCAATGGATCCTCAAGTATCTATGTGGAACAAAAGATGTTTGTTTGCAGCTTGAGAGGACTACAGATAGAGTCATTGGCTATGTTGATTCAAATTTTGCTGGAAACCTTGATAGAAGGAGATCACTTACAGAATACGTGTTTACCATTGATGGTTGTGCAATTAGCTAGAATGTTATTTTACAGACAACAATGGCTCTATCCACAACTGAAGCTAAGTATATGGAAACTACTGAAGCTTGCAAAAAAGCACTCTAGTTGAAAGGCCTATTTGAAAAGCTTAGTAAATATTTGAAAATAACCACACTAATGTGTGATACTCGAAGTGTTATTTATCTTAGCAAAGATCAAATATTTCATGAGAAAACTAAGCACATTTAAATTCTTTATCACTTCATTCGTTAAATTATCACTCATGGTGATATTGTTGTGAACAAGATCAGTACCCATGCTAATCCTGCAGATATGATAACTAAAGCACTTCTAATAGCCAAGTTTGAGTAATGCTTAGACTTGGTTGGTATTTATTTATGATCATTAGAGCTTTGTGGAAGAGATGGAAAAAGTTCTACTTCCTTTCATAAGAAAATATTACCACATGGATTGCGGCTTCAGAATAAAACTCTGAGAGCACGAATTGAAGGTTTTGATTGTTATATAAAACTTATAATAGCATTTCAATTATAATAGCTCTCATTTAATTATTTCCTTCAAAGGGGTATTACTAAAACTATAAATACCTACTTTTTTAATTTTTGCAAGATACTCTCCTCTTGTTATCTCATATTTGATATAGTAAATTCTCCTCTTCTACCCGTGAATTTTTCCCATCTTTGTTTTTTCACCTAAAATTTATGTGTTCTTTCTTTTATTTATTTCATTATTTGTTACATCGATTTAATATCAAGCCATAACATGATCAAATAAAATCAGAGGTGACAGACCATGGAGTTCAGACAAGCATCCAACACTCCAAATGCACTTCAGCAAAACAATGTAGGTTCCAAAAATACACTGCATCCAGAAACATCTGATCAAACATAATCAACTTTAACCAACATACTGATTGAGCTCAAAAACCGATGAAAAGCCCTAAGCATTTCTTTTTGAATTTCTTTTAAGCTATAAATGAAAATAAAGAATACACAACTTTCCGAACTGACCTCTCCGTTGGGATCGATGCTGCCAAGGTAGCGGAGAATGGAAGACTGCTTCTTGAAGGCTTCGGCCATGGTAGCCTCACTGCACCGACCTACCTCGAACTTTTTCAACATTCCCGTGCCCCGTGCGTTCTCCATCTGATCGGCAAAGTCTGGGAAGGCAATAGTAAAGCTGACAAGGTTCGANGGCCTCACTGCACCGACCTACCTCGAACTTTTTCAACAATCCCGTGCCCCGTGCGTTCTCCATCTGATCGGCAAAGTCTGGGAAGGCAATAGTAAAGCTGACAAGGTTCGAAAGAAACAAAGCCATAAAAACAGAAGAAATTCAAATTTGGAAGAGAGCAGGGTTCACCAGTAAGGGAGAAGGAGGGGGCGGAGGAATCGCCGGAGGGCTTTTTGCCGGTGAAAACGCCTTTGATCTTGTCGACCCATCCGAGGCTTTCCAAACGAGGAGTGTAGGAGATCGATCGAACGAGGCGGGGTTGAGAGTAGCTCAAGAGGCCGCGGAGTGAACGCACGGAACCCATTCGTATGCGTTGCGTTATGCACGTTTTANTGTTGCGTTATGCACGTTTTAGCATGCCTTTTCTTTCTAGAAACAGTTTTGGCATTGCCCAGTTTGCAGGGTTTACCTGCAACTCTTTACAATGAATGTCAGGCCAGGAGAAAATTTTGAGTGCGTAAGATTTGCACAGTTGAAGGTTATTCAGATGTTATTTGCGGGTTATAGGTAGGTTACAGAGATGTGACAGGAGGGTATAACGCGGATATAACCCTCAAATACCCTCTGAATAACCTCTGANAGCAAAGTCTGGGAAGGCAATAGTAAAGCTGACAACTTCGAAAGAAACAAAGCCATAAAAACAGAAGAAAATTCAAATTTGGAAGAGAGCAGGGATCACCATTAAGGGAGAAGGAGGGGGCGGAGGAATCGCCGGAGGGCTTTTTGCCGGTGAAAACGCCTTTGATCTTGTCGACCCATCCGAGGCTTTCCAAACGAGGAGTGTAGGAGATCGATCGAACGAGGCGGGGTTGAGAGTAGCTCAAGAGGCCGCGGAGTGAACGCACGGAACCCATTCGTATGCGTTGCGTTATGCACGTTTTAGCATGCCTTTTCTTTCTTTCTGGAAACATCAATTTTTGTTGGGCAACTCCTATAATAAAAATTTATCAACTAGAATTCGATTCCAAGTGGCTTTTCATCTTAAAAATATTAATTTTTTACGCCCGACCCGACCCGATACTCATTTTTCCCAAAAATTTAATGCATAATGCTCTTTTCCGGTTATCCCCCACTTTAGTTTCGCACTTTATGGTTTGAAGCTGCAGAAAAGGACTGTTCTGCCGACGAGGGGAACGACAACCACTTCCAGATCTGTGCGAGTTTAGCTTCTTGTACTGGATCTGTACAAATCATCTCTGCTTCTCCATTATGTAGTGTGTTGATCTGTGCGAGTTTTTGCAATCCAGATCTGAGGTATATTGTAGGTTTAATAAGTTTTCTTTTTTGATTTTATGGATACTTCTGGCATTTGTCTGAATTTATCCGATGTTAGTTTATTATCTGAGGTATAAATCTGACATATTATTGATTGTGTTTAACAAGTTGTTTCTGTGGGTTTATCGTAGTTTACTTTAGTGGTCTTCATTTTATTTGACTTTGTTTCTGTACTTGTGTTTAACAATCCAGATCTTGGCAGTATTCTCGTGTAATTTTTGTTAATAAGAAATGTTGGTGTTATTATGGGGTTATTGTGATATTATTATGATTTTATTGTTGTGATGTTGTACTGTTGAAGAGACATTTTTGCTGCGACTTTATGATTTTATTGTTATGTTATTATGATGTTATTGTCTTTGCGGTATTATCTCTGCAGTATTCTCATGTTATTTTTTTAACGAGGGATGTTGGTGTTATTGTAGGGTTATTGTGGTATTGTTATGATTTTATTGTTGTGTTATTGTATTATTGAAGAGAGTTTTATTGTTGCGGCTATATGGTTTTATTATCGTGTGATTATGGTGTTATTGTCCTTCCTACTGGTGTTTTTGTGGGGTAATGGTTTATAGTGTTGATTAGGTATAATCTTTGCAGTATTCTCGTGTTATTTTTATTAACGATGGATGTTGATGTTATTGTAGGGTTATTGTGGTATTATTATGGTTTTATTAATGTGATATTGTACTGTTTAAGAGAGTATTGTTGCGGCTTTATGATTTTATTATCGTGTGATTATGGTGTTATTGTCTTTTCTGCTTTAGTAGACACACTTATTTTACTATTGTCTTATTTGTTTTTCTATAACTTAAATCATTGAATGCGGGAAAGGAGGAAGATGGGCGAACCAGCCAAGTACTGTTCGTTGAGATAGAGTTATGTTGATGGAGAGTTTCCTTATTTCTCGGAGGCAATGAGGAGTTATTTTATGATTCATATAATCTTGATTGATAAGCATTTGAAAAATCATTCGCATCAATGATCAAAGGTTGATTGAGAGGAAGTTTTAGGCGGTTCGCACATCTAAAGTTGATTGAGTTATATAATCTGATGTCAACGTTGAAGAAGTGATTTGTATCAAGTAAGTCGTAATGGATTTGCTAAATTGTGGAAATAGAATAAAATGTATTTGTAAGTTTTGATGTTCTGGACTTCTCAAGTCTGATGTGAATGATGTTCTGTCAGGTGAACCAGTTGGAACACCAGTCACATGAGACTTAAGAAGTGCAGAACAACATAACTTACAATAACATTTTATATAGTTTCCACATTTTAGCTAACCCATTACGACTTACTTGATACAAAGCACATCATCACCATTGTCATAAGATTATATAACTCGGTCAATTTAAGATGTGCGAACAGCCTGAAACATCCTCTCAATCAACCTTTGACCAAAGATGGGAATGATTTTTCGACGGCTTATCAATCATGAATAAAAACTGAATCGACATGCCAATGACCTGACCTCCCCTTTGTCGCATAATATGTATTAAACGGTGGTTATTGTTATATGTATCATTATGCTTATTCGACTTGTTGTAATATTGTGGTATTATTAGTGAATTATTCAAGTATTATTTATATATTATTCGTTATGTAGTATATTGTTTTATTGTGAAGTGATTGGTGTATTATTAACTTATTTGTTTATTAACATCAAAGTGATGTATTATTATGGTTGTATTGTGGTATTATTGTGGTGGTATTAATGTGATTACCACCGTCGTAAATTTTTTTGTGCCCTGCGGTGTTACCGTGGTTTTATTGTTGTTTTATTATGTTTTAATTTAGTGGAGTGTCAGTATGATTGTATTATGGTAACATTTGAGGGTTCTTTAAAATTTTATTATTTTTATATCACGTGGGACACGGTTGTACTCCCGCCCGATAGTTCCTGAATTAATTGAAAGAATAGAATAAGAAAAATCTATCGAAAAAGAACTCTGGAGCAAAACCGATAGGCGCACCAATTCTTTTGTTATTCACCATTTATTTATGGTTTTGAGTCTTCGTTCGTTCTCCGGTCGAAGTACATTCCTCAGTTCACCGCTAGAGTACAGCTGATCAAGATGGAAGCCGAGCCTTCTGAGATGGAGATCGAAGAGAACCCGACGACAGTGGAAGCCGAAGAGCAATTGGCAATGGAAACCGAAGATAAGCCTTCAAGAATGCAGTCGAAGAAAAAAACCAGTGATCGTAAGCAGAAGGTTGCTGAAGAGGGTTCTGCAATGTAATATTTTTTTTCTTGGTTGTTTTTTCTTCTTCTGAATACAGTTCTTCTTCGAAATGCAATTTTAAATAATACTGTGATAAAATGCAGTTATTTTAAATAGTGATTATTAGGATTTCTTGGTTGTTTTTTCGTCTTCTAATATTATGGTTCTTCAAGGTAATAGTGATTATTACGGTGATAAAATGCAGTTCCTTTAAAAAAATGTTGTTTTCATATACAAAATTTGACTCATACTAAATAATTGGGGGAGCTATTTTGGCATTATTCGGCCCCCAATTTTGTGCTTGAAAAGAATTCCTTCTATTTGGAAAGAAACATAGTATTCGCAAAGCAAAATTTTTTATTTTCCTTTAATTGTGCTGTGGTTTATTTGGGTGGCTAAAAATAGCCACAAATATGAAGCCTCTCACCACACTCCCACTACTATTGTATCACTTATTATGGCCAACTTTCATAAAGCAATGAGAGTTGCTAATGCAACTGCTACTTCTCATTTACCTAGAAGTGGTAAGAGACCGACTTTAATTAGTTGGAGACCACCTTCTCAAAGTTGGATCAATGTTAATATTGATGGTAGTTTTACATCAAATGTTGCTGGGATGGATAACTTGTTTCGTGATACAAATGGGAGATGTCTTGCTTTCTTTGCCTTCCCCTTTAATGCTTCATCCCCCCTTGATGTTGAGACCTGGGTTGTGATGACAGCTATGCAGGTTACAGTCTCTCTTCAGTTCTTTAATGTGATGGTGGAAACTGATTCACAAGGATTGTTTAACATATTAACAGGAAGGTTGAAACATGTTTGATACCTCATTACTTTGCTGAAACGTATTATGACTATAATAGACCTTAACCATCTCAATATACAATATAATTTTATTCATTAATAAGGCAATGCCCCTACGGATTGGTTATCTAAAAGGGGGCTACATGGCTTTATGATTGGTGATACAACTACTTCTTCTCTTTACGGTCTTATACAGAGTTATTTACTTGAGGCTACTTTTATACAAACATAGCATACCTGCTTTTTTTTTTCTAATGCATATACCCTCTCATATTATAGTGGTTGGGGATTTTCAAAGCCTATGTACTAGTTGGAGTGGTTTATTTTTTGCTACTTACTGTCCCATGCCCCAACTATTGTTTTGTCTCTTTTGCAAAAGGAGTTGTGTTTATCTACTGTTATTTTTATCTCTTCTGCGTGAAACTCTGAGTTGGTTTTCCTGCTACCTGCTTTTCTTACTACTACAGGATTGGGGTTAAAATGATTACTTTGGTTTGGATGGTGCATTTTAATGCTCCAGGCCCTTTATGCTAGTATTTGGAAGTTTATATACTGTTTTGTGTGATTTTGCTTTTGTTTTTCACTACCCTAAGTTATCAATGCTATTTTCTCTTTCTGCTTATGGGGCAGTGTTTACTGCCTGAAGCTTACTTTCTACTATCCTATCTACTGTGCATAAGAAATTGGAATGGCTATATTACTGCCTCTATGCCTGACTACTGTATAAATGAGGTTAAAATGATTACATTGGTTTGGATTCTTCCATCTAATGCTCCTGAAACTCTCGTTGGGTGTTTACATTCACATATGCTTTAAATTTCTGCTCCAAGCTCCCTTTGTTTTTTGGTTACCTTGAAATGAGATGTAGGAATGGTTTTACTGCTATCTACATTCTTTTCTTTTGTAGGATTTGGTTTCTGTCATGGAATCTACTTTAGTTTTTGCTTTTCAATTCTTTAGGCTATCATTGTTGGGATGGTGGTTGTTTCCCTTATCTTCTTCGGTGTAGGCTTTGTTTACTTACACGATATACTTTAACCGCTAACTAGGATAATTTTTGTTAGCCTGCTTGCATTGCTATGTCTTCAAGCAGGGAGCCTCATTTTGGAGAGTAAAAATATTTTGCACCTCATTTGGACTACATTTTCTCACTTCTCAAGATAATGGCTCTGGTTTCAAACTGCAGGCTCCTTTGGATGCAACACGGTTTATAAGCTACTGATGATTTATGCTCTCGATCTCCTACAACTGCTGCACTTTGGTGCATTTTGGGACTTTTGATTTATTTTTGGAAGTATACTTTTTTTGGTATAATTGTACATGCTCTGGTATACAATTTGTTTTGGGTATTCTTCTTTTGCTTTGGGTGGAGTTGTAAGTGGTTGAGGATTCCCTTTTTCAGTGTGTCTTGTATTTATTTTGGTTTACTAGTTGGGGTCCTCTCCTGGCTAACTTTTGTACCCATTTTTTGCTGATTAACATGTAGGGTGATGTATAATGCTCCTTTATAAATATATATATATATATATATATATATATNTCTTGCCGATATGATAACTAAAGCACTTCTAATAGCCAAGTTTGAGTATTTCTTAGACTTGGTTGGTATTTATTTATGATCATTAGAGCTTTGTGGAAGTGATGGAGAAAGTTCTACTTCCTTTCATAAGAAAATATGACCACATGGATTGCGGCTTTAGAATAAAACTCTGAGCGCACGAATTGAAGGTTTTGATTGTTATATAAAACTTATAATAGCATTTAAATTGCNCATCACTCATGGTGATATTGTTGTGAACAAGATCAATACCCATGCTAATCTTGCAGATATGATAACTAAAGCACTTCTAATAGCCAAGTTTGAGTATTTCTTAAACTTGGTTGGTATTTATTTATGATCATTAGAGCTTTGTGGAAGAGATGGAGAAAGTTCTACTTCCTTTCATAAGAAAATATGACCACATGGATTGCGGCTTCAGAATAAAACTCTGAGCGCACGAATTGAAGGTTTTGATTGTTATATAAAACTTATAATAGCATTTAAATTGCAATTCATGTGTAATTATTAGCTCTCATTTAATTATTTCCTTCAAAGGGGCATTACTAAAACTATAAATACCTATTTTTTAAATTTTTGCAAGATACTCTCCTCTTATTATCTCATATTTGATATAGTAAATTCTCCTCTTCTACCCGTGAATTTTTCCAATCTTTGATTTTTCACCTAAAATTTATGTGTTCTTTCTTTTATTTATTTCATTATTTGTTACATCGATTTAATATCAAGCCATAACATAATCAAATAAAATCAGAGGTAACAGACCATGGAGTTCAGACAAGCATCCAACACTCCAAATGCACATCGGCAAAACAATGTAGGTTCCAAAAATACACTGCATCCAGAAACATCTGATCAAACATAATCAACTTTAACNTAGAGGTAACAGACCATGGAGTTCAGACAAGCATCCAACACTCCAAATGCACTTCGGCAAAACAATGTAGGTTCCAAAAATACACTGCATCCAGAAACATCTGATCAAACATAATCAACTTTAACCAACATACTGATTGAGCTCAAAAACCGATGAAAAGCCCTAAGCATTTCTTTTTGAATTTCTTNAGAGCGATGTTTTTACTACATTTAAGGAATGAAATATCATCGTCATAAAGCTAATTGGAAAGCAGATCAAACGTCTTCATACTGATAGTGGTTTGAGTTCTGTTTAGGAGAATTTAATATCTTTTGCAAATAAGAAATTATGTGAGACTTCATAATTCGACACACACCTCAGCAAAATGGTACGGCAGAGCGAATAAACAGGACTTTAATGGATAAGGTTCATCGCATACTCTTCAATGTCAAGCGACCTAAGTCATTTTAAGTTGAAGCTGCTTCTACAGCTTGTTNCGAGCGATGCTTTTACTACATTTAAGGAATGAAATATCATCATCATAAAGCTAATTGGAAAGCAGATCAAACGTCTTCATACTGATAGTGGTTTGAGTTCTGTTTAGGAGAATTTAATATCTTTTGCAAATAAGAAATTATGTGAGACTTCATAATTCGACACACACCTCAGCAAAATGGTACGGCAGAGCGAATAAACAGGACTTTAATGGATAAGGTTCATCGCATACTCTTCAATGTCAAGCGACCTAAGTCATTTTAAGTTGAAGCTGCTTCTACAGCTTGTTACTTGGTGAATCGCTCTCATTCCATTGCTATTGACAAGAAAACTCCACAAGAGATTGGATCACATAAACCTACAGATTACTCTAATTTAAGAATTTTTTATTGTCTCGCTTATGCTCATATTAAATAATGGTAAATTAGAAATAGATCTATAAAATGTGTATTTCTTGGTTATAAAATTGGAGGTAAAGATTATAAGTTGTGGTGCCGAGAAACCAAGAAAGTGATTATTAGTAGAAATATTATATCTGATGAGTTTGTCATGTTACATAAAACATCTATTAGAGAATCTAAAAATGAACATAAAGAAATGTCTAACAGACAAGTGGGGCTTCAGATTGGTACAGGTACAACCTCGGGCATAACTTCGGAGTCAAAATTAAATAATCATGATAACGTTGTTTTCCCACCATCATAACAATAACGATTGCAGTATTCTATTATCAAGAATAGAACAAGAAGAAAAATTTAGCCGCCTCAAAGATATGTTGAGACTAATTTGGTTGCTTATTATAAATGTAGTTGAAGGTATTGAGTGTGGTAAAGAAACTTCTAGGTATAAACAAGTTGTAAATTTAATTGAAATTCATGAGTGGATGATCGCTAGGCAAGAAAAGGTTGCATCCCTACATAAAAATAGAGCTTAAGATTTAGTAAAATTACCTCAAGGCAAGAAAGCTATTCGCTGCAAATGGGTGTTTAAGAATAAAACGGTACACCAGGAGTTGAAGATGTTCGATATAAGACTAAACATGTTGAAAAGGGATTCAATCAAATTCATGAGCTTCAACAGTTAGATGTAAAGACTGTAATTTTGCATGGAGAGCTTGAAAATGGCATTTATATGCAGCAGCCTGAGTGTTTCATGGCTACAGAAGAAGAGAATTATGTTTGTTTGTTGAAGAAATTTCTTTATAGTTTGAAACAGTCTCCTAGGTAATAGTGTAAGAAGTTTGACTTATTCATGATCGCTAATAAGTTTAAAAAAGGTAGTTATGATAGTTATGTTTACTTCAATAAATTATAATGAATCATCTATCTAGTTGCTCTTATATGTCAATGATTTGTTGATAGCTGCTAAGGATAAGAAGATATCAAGACGTTAAAAGCTCAACTTAACAATGAGTTTGAAATGAAAGATTTGGGAGCTACAAAGAAAATGTTTTGCATGAAGATTCATAGAGATAGAAATGCAAGTAAATTATTTCTAAGTCAGAAATGGTACAATTATTGAATAGATTCAATATGAAAAATGTCAAGCCTATTAGTACTCCATTAATTGCGCATTTCAAACTTTCATCGGCTTTGTGCTCACAATCTGATGATAAGATTATATCTCGAGTTTCGTATTTCAATATAGTGGGATCTCTCATGTATGATATGGTATGCTCTTGTGAAGATTTATTATATACAGTCAGTGCAATTAGTAGAAATATGAATAATCTGGGTAAAGAACATTAGAAAGCAGTTCAGTGGATCCTCAAGTATCTATGTGGAACAAAAGATGTTTGTTTGCAGCTTGAGAGGACTATAGATAGAGTCATTGCCTATGTTGATTCAAATTTTGCTGGAGACCTTGATAGAAGGAGATCACTTACAGGATACGTGTTTACCATTGATGGTTGTGCAATTAGCTAGAATGTTATTTTACAGATAACAATGACTCTATCTACAACTGAAGCTAAGTATATGGCAATTACTGAAGCTTGCAAAAGAGCACTCTAGTTGAAAGGCCTATTTGAAAAGCTTAGTAAAGATTTGAAAATAACCACACTAATGTATGATAGTCAAAGTGTTATTTATCTTAGCAAAGATAAAATATTTCATGAGAAAACTAAGCACATTTATATTCTTTATCACTTCATTCGTTAAATCATCACTCATGGTGATATTGTTGTGAACAAGATCAATACCCATGCTAATCTTGCAGATATGATAACTAAAGCACTTCTAATAGCCAAGTTTGAGTATTTCTTAAACTTGGTTGGTATTTATTTATGATCATTAGAGCTTTGTGGAAGAGATGGAGAAAGTTCTACTTCCTTTCATAAGAAAATATGACCACATGGATTGCGGCTTTAGAATAAAACTCTGAGCGCACGAATTGAAGGTTTTGATTGTTATATAAAACTTATAATAGCATTTAAATTGCAATTCATGTGTAATTATTAGCTCTCATTTAATTATTTCCTTCAAAGGGGTATTACTAAAACTATAAATACCTATTTTTTAAATTTTTGCAAGATACTCTCCTCTTATTATCTCATATTTGATATAGTAAATTCTCCTCTTCTACCCGTGAATTTTTCCAATCTTTGATTTTTCACCTAAAATTTATGTGTTCTTTATTTTATTTATTTCATTATTTGTTACATCGATTTAATATCAAGCCATAACATAATCAAATAAAATTAGAGGTAACAGACCATGGAGTTCAGACAAGCATCCAACACTCCAAATGCACTTCGGCAAAACAATGTAGGTTCCAAAAATACACTGCATCCAGAAACATCTGATCAAACATAATCAACTTTAACCAACATACTGATTGAGCTCAAAAACCGATGAAAAGCCCTAAGCATTTCTTTTTGAATTTCTTTTAAGCTATAAATGAAAATAAAGAATACACAACTTTCCGAACTGACCTCTCCGGTGGGATCGATGCTGCCAAGGTAGCGGAGAATGGAGGACTGCTTCTTGAAGGCTTCGGCCATGGTAGCCTCACTGCACCGACCTACCTCGAACTTTTTCAACATTCCCGTGCCCCGTGCGTTCTCCATCTGATCGGCAAAGTCTGGGAAGGCAATAGTAAAGCTGACAAGGTTCGAAAGAAACAAAGCCATAAAAACAGAAGAAATTCAAATTTGGAAGAGAGCAGGGTTCACCAGTAAGGGAGAAGGAGGGGGCGGAGGAATCGCCGGAGGGCTTTTTGCCGGTGAAAACGCCTTTGATCTTGTCGACCCATCCGAGGCTTTCCAAACGAGGAGTGTAGGAGATCGATCGAACGAGGCGGGGTTGAGAGTAGCTCAAGAGGCCGCGGAGTGAACGCACGGAACCCATTCGTATGTGTTGCGTTATGCACGTTTTAGCATGCCTTTTCTTTCTAGAAACAGTTTTGGCATTGCCCAGTTTGCAGGGTTTACCTGCAACTCTTTACAATGAATGTCAGGCCAGGAGAAAATTTTGACTGCGTAAGATGTTTGCAGAGCTGTGTATGTTGAAGGTTATGCAGATGTTATTTGTGGGTTATAAGTAGGTTACAGAGATGTGACAGGAGGGTATAACGCGGATATAACCCTCAAATACCCTCTGAATAACCTCTGATGTACACAGCTCTGCAAATATCTTACGTATGCAGATTTTTCTCCCCCTTAAACCCTAAACCCTAAACCCTAAACCCAGGCAATCGAGATTGCCATACATACCACACAGTTTATTTGTTTAAATTTTACATAAATTACACACAATTTTTATATATTTATATATCTACCATTTAAGTTTTCAATTTATATTTATAAAGTTTTGATAGTAGAAGACTTTGAATAAATAATATATATTTTTTTATTTTAAAAATAAATAATAATGATATTTTGGATGTGATATTAATGATTGATGAGATACTTAAATAATGATAAAAATTTAGATGTTAGATATATAAATACATAAGAAATATGTTGTATGTATATAAATAGTTCTATGATAGTTAAATTTTTAAAATCACATGATGATATAAGAAATTACTAATTGTACATCATAGAGGTGTACACTAATCTTAAAGTGATCTAACGGTTCAGAAGATGAGAGTACAAAAGAAGAGAGTAGAGTATCAGGAGATCGTGACATCTACTCGGTCGAACGAGCAAACCAAATTAGGCCAAAATCGATTGAGCCACCTAGTGACAAGAAGATAATCGGGGATCCAAGAGTAAGCAATTCAGTCATAAAAAAACCAAGAGAGCATCTGAATCATCTGTTAGACAAAAGTC
>JXCR01140955.1:200607-222911 GCA_002079205.1 Phalaenopsis hybrid cultivar
TATATATATATATATATATATATTATGGAAGGAGCAAAGCTCCATCTTCATTAGAAGAAAAAAGACAAACAGTGCTACATGCCAAAAAAATGGGACGCCTAAATAAACAGCAGGGTTAGCCCATCAAAAAACCTATGAAAGAGTATGTCTAACAAAAGGAAGGGATAAAAGATCTCCTTCCAAGATTAATTTTAGTGGAGGTGGAGCAACTTTGCTAATAAGGGTATGATCAATGTGGAGCCCCATTCTAGCAAGCCAATTAGCAGGCCTATTACCTTCCCTGGGGATATGTGAATAATCGATTTGAGCACCTTGCCCCATTTGTTGAATCCCCCTGATTAAGTATAACAGATGCTAAGGATTTTCTCTAGAACCATTCAGTATGCTAACTAAAGTGCTAGAGTCAGATTCCACCCAGAGGTGATGAAAACCAAATCTAATGGTAAGAAGAATGGCCCAATAAATAGCCAGAGTTTCAGCTTCTAAAGGATCACTAGCAAAGGTAGGTGATTGAAAATAAAGGTAACAAACACCCCTATAGTCCCTGAAAACACCCCCATGCCAACATGACGGTATAAAAAGTTGTCATCCGTATTGACTTTGACCCATCCCTGCTGGGGAGGTAGCCACCTCACCATAATGGGTTTTACAGGATTGAAGGTACCCTGATCACCATGAGAAAGTATCTCGGGGAAGTTCTTATGTTTACTGAGTTTCTATCCATATGCAAGACAGTTATGAGCCACTTTCCTCACCCCTAATTCAGTTTCCTTAAACTTCATCATGTTCCTTTCCATCCACACAAAGCAAACCACTATGCAAGGCACCACAAAGAGCTTGCTAATCATCCAATCTTTCTAACACTGAAAGAAACCCTCCCAAGATAGATTCTAAACTGTTAAATTAACCTAATTTAAAAAGACCTCCTAAATTAGCTGCACATTGGAACATTTGAAGAACAGGTGGTTCACAGATTCCTCCTCCTTCTTGCACAATACACACCAAGAAGGACCCCTTAGTCCATTCAATTTCAGAATATCATCAGTGGAAAGGAGTTTATGGAAAAGTATCCAACAGAAGAATGGCATTGATGGTGATAGAATTTTGCTCTACACTCTAGTGCCCCATTCCACAGCCAGTTGAGGGAAACAAAACTCCCCAATGAAAGTAGTCACTATTTGTGAATGACCCTTATTTACCACTACTCTATCCTGTTTTGATGGATTAATGGAAATTCTCTGAATACTAGCAATCTGAGAAGGTTCACATACATTTTGAAGGGCTTCAAGATTCCAACACCCATTCACCCAAAAATTAGCGAATTTGATAGATTCATTAAAAGTGCTTGAGGAACCAGAGTTTAGAATCCTATCCAGTGTCCAATTGTGCAGCTAGAAGTTGATTTTACCCTCTCTCACCTCCCAAATAAATAAATTTTCAGCCTCAGTCCTTACCTTCAGCATCTTGGCCAACATAGTGGAATCACCCAATTTCCTTTAAACCTGAGTAGGTTGGTTGTGCTTATAGTATTTTCCCATCATAAAAATTTCCCAGAGAGAAGATTGAGCTCTGAATTTAATCCAAAGTTTACGTAAATTAACATGAATAGGATGAGAGAAACTTTGGAAGCCCAGTTCACCAGACTTAGTGGCTTTACAGGCTTTACTCCAGCTAGTCAATTGCATTTGTTTCCTTTGCCCAGACCATAAAAAATGATTACAAATCCTATCCAAACTCCTTCGTATGGACTTTTTCATCACTTCCATCTACGACAAATAAGTAGGAAGAGTAGAAATGACACTTTTCAGTAGATTGACTCTGCCCCCATTAAACAAATAAAAGTTAACCCAACATTATAGTTTATCTTGAATTTTCTCCATAATATGATCAAATTATATCTATTTTGTTCTGCCCTTCATAAGGAAAGCACCCAGATATTTAAGAGGAAGTTTACTGACACTAAAGCCAGTGGTTTCAGAAATCCAGTGTTTCATAGCAGTTTTAGTTTAGTGACTGAACAAAGCCACACATTTATGGGTATTCAAGATCATACCAGAGCTTCTTTGGAACTGATCTAGGCATTTAAGAATAGATCTAATAGCAGGCTTAGTTGCTTTAGAAAAAATAATAATATCATCAGTAAAAGAAAGGTGATTAATAATCAAATTGGATATGTGGTTGTATAGTGGGTGTGGAGCTTTAATAGCAATCTCATTTAGCATTCTAGAAATATAATCAAATGCTAGAATAAAAATTGAAGGAGATAGGGGGTTGTTGACCTCATTTTTGGTTGAGGTCTAGTCTTTTTCTTTAGTAGCCTTAGGTCTAGCCATAAGACTTTCCTATAGACTATTCTTAGAGAACTAGAAAAGACACCCTCACCATTAGACTTTCTAAACTCCTCCTTGCTTAACTTGAAGAAAAGACATTGAATTAAGTTAAGTTCTAAACTAACTAAATCACAAAACTCACAACAGTTACTACCCTATAATTTCAAAACAAACTACTAACTAACACAAACATCACAATAACAATAAAATACAAAAGTCCAAAACACAATACATAGTACATATTATCAAAAAGATGCAAATGTAGCAGTACCACACCACATAGTCCACAACATAAAAATAAACAACACATCACAAATCTCAAGTCCAAAGCAGATAGTTTAACACATATTAGAAACATAAAAATCTCTCAATTCTACTCCTCATCTTCTGAATCGTCGCTATACCACTTTTCTGCAGGCTCATAATCAGGATATCAAGGATATGGAAGAAATTGCACTTCTAGGACACCCTTAATTAGGTTCTCCAAAGATGAGTTGAATTTCTCTTCGAAATCACTCTTTATCCTACTATACCTATCAGTAAACTCTAAAAAATGCTTTAAATTCTGAACTTTATCAGCGGTAAAATTAATATGATCTATCATCCTCTGCAATAATTGATCTTGGGTCTCAGTAGACTCACCTCTACATGTAGAAGCACGTGAGGTAGATGGTCTACATGTAGAAGAAGCAGAGGTAGAAGCAGCAGACATCTCCATTCCATAACTCCTAGAAAATCCTCCTCTCCAGCCAAAAATTGAATGCGTAGAATAAGTCTTCACATTCACCTTAGTGATGGGCTTTAGAGGTAAGGCACTTCCTCCCAGCTATCATATTTAAGTCCAGCCTGCTCACACAATGAAAAGATTAAGGAAGCATATCACAGACTTGCAGCAGTAATGGTAGTGGTAGAATTGATGATAGTCTAATAAATCAAAGCTCCTATGTTGATGAGCTTTCCTTTCTGGATACAATAATTTAACGTTGCTCTCTCTCTGTGGTCACTTTACTGAGATGATTTGTTGGTAGCAGACGAGCAGAAATAAAATAGTGTCAGGCCTTTGAAAGTTTACATAACTTTGAAGTTAATAAGTTAACTCTCCTCTCATCAGTGTTCTTCCAAAGTTTTCTTACAATAGTTAAGTAAGCAATAATCTCGTCTAACTCCGCTTCAGTCGGACTATAATTTGCATAAAAACATAACATATCTCGTGGCAGATGATAATAAATTTTATTACCTCCGGAGGAAAAGGTACCAACTTTCCTTGAACCATGATTCCATTGTCTTCAGCCTCAGGGAGGTTTGCATAGAACTCCCTAACAACAGAAATAACCGCCACAGCAGAGAAACAACAGAATCATTCCCACTGTCGGCGAATGATCAAATCCTCTACGTCTCCACTTGGATTCCAAAAACACCGCTCCTGAATCAGTTTTTGTGACTGTAAAGCATCACATTATCGATTCTGAGCCTTCCAACTAACAAATTTACTTGAATCGAAAGGGCTCTTTCATTTGCTCATCTTCATTCTTGGTGCCATTCTACAAATTTTTTAAATTCCAAAAATAACTTTAAAAATCAAGTCTAAATTACTAACTAAACTTCCAAAGTATAAACTACACTTCTCAAGCAATTTTCATAGATTTTTTTCTCATTTTTCACCATGAATAGTGAATTTTCTAATTTCTCCAAATGTGCTTGAAATACATTGTGAAAATCTAAAATTTTTGCATAGAAGTAAAGCTCTTATTTCAAGGAACTTGGATCTAGCAAATTTCACTTGATTCCACCAAGAAATCTTCACTTTAGATTTGCCCTAGCCCTAAAAAATCATGAACTCAAGAGGTTGAAGGTAACAGCGGCGTTAAAAATGGTGATTTTTGGGCTGAAATTTCACTTTTAACCATTCGCGAACCGGTTTTCGTGAATCGACGCTTAAGCAAGGGTAAATGGTGCTTAGGCGTCTTCCTGTCTGGTTGGCTTGCGCTTAAGCGTGAGATGTGGTGCTTAGGTGCCAGTGCACGATTTTCAAAATTTTTAAATTAAATTAAAATGCACTATTTACCTAATTAAACCACCCCTAAATGGTCTCATAGCACTTAAATGACTATTTTCAACTTCCTATAACTCCCCTCTCTCTCAAAATTCTCCATAATACTAGGCTAAAAATAACACAAATTTTCACACAAAAAAGTACAAATACCTTTAAGCACTTAATTCTCACTCTAAATAGTCTTGGATGAGAAAATTTTTCTAAATACAAATACACAACAATCATTTCACTATTAAACACATATAAGAAGTCATAAATACTAAAAACAAGACTTAAACACTAAACCACTTGAAAACAACAACTTCTAACACAAAAATTCTAGCACTAAACTTAATTCCATTTTTCATTTGAAGCAAAAAATTCCGGTCTTTCATTAGTCTCTCCAGGAATATAGAGTTGATAAAACGGACAGTGGTGAAGAGCTCTGATACTATCTTCTTCAATCCACTTCTACTTTATGAACATCACCTTATCTGCTTCCTCTATATAACTTGTGTGGCTAAATTACATCTTCAATTACCATCCAATATGCTCTATATGTGCATACAACTCAAGTACCTTGGTCTCCAATAAATCCATAGTGTTCTCAATTTTTTTGATCTTCTTTGATATCCCTTCAATACTAATGGCTAAGAACTGTTATTCATCTCTTGTGTACTTTGCTAATGAACCTCTTCCTCATGGTTTCTTCCTTCTTCAAATCCATCTCCCATGAAGAAATTTTCTCTAAATCTGACATTCTCTTAGACTTTTAGAGCTAGAAATGGTCTGGGGTGAAATGCCTTCACAAAACCCTTCTATTTATAGGCCTAAATCCTTCCAATAACTCTTAGACACGTTTATAAACTGTCTTGGCTTGTTTTTACAAGCTAATTGGTGGTTAAACCTTTTAGAATATTAATTTCACACATGTGTTTAAATTGTCGCGCTTAAGCGCCGAATATGGGCGCTAGTGCACATTTTTGCACTAGTCAACTTAACATCCAATTCTCATTTTAACATGTCTTGGTCACTAAATAAAGTCTTAAAATCTTTACCAACACATAATAGTTTCAAAAATACTACCCCAACTTCCTTAATCACACACAAAACAACAATCAAGATAAAAATAATGATAGCTATGGGTTGCCTCCCATAAAACATTTGTTTTACGTCGTCAGCCCGACATAACCAGTGCTTATTCTGGTTGACCCAACATCATTTCATCATTAAATTTATGTTAATCCCCTATAAAATAAGGTTTTAGTCTATGTCCATTAACTTTAAATATTTTCTCATACTTAGGATCTTTAATATCCACAGCTCTATAAGGAAAAACTTTTATCACAACAAATGAGCCCATCCACCTGGACTCAAGTTTGCCTGGAAATATTCTTAACCTTACATTATACAACAAAACTTGTTGCCCTAGCTGAAAATTTTTAGTAAGAATCCATCGATCATGCCACATCTTCATCTTTTCTTTATAATTCTTGGCACTCTCATAAGATTCCTTCCTTATCTCTTCAAGCTCATTTAATTGCAATAATCTTTTCTCACCAGCATCTTTCAAATTCTTTATCTCTTCAAGTTCATTTAATTGCAATAATCTTTTCTCACCAGCATCTTTCAAATTATAAATGAACTCTTTAATTGCCCATATGCCTTATGCTCAAGTTCAACTGGTAAGTGACAAGTTTCCCAAATATTAGCCTATGTCCAATATGCTTTATGCTCAAGTTCAACTGGTAAGTGATAAGCTTTCCCAAATATGAGTCTCACTAATAACTTTATGCTCAAGTTCAACTGGTAAGTGACAAGCTTTCCTATATATTAGCCTATATGGGGACATTCCTATAGGAGTTCTGTATGCAATTCTATAAGCCCACAAAACATAGTCAAGCTTGACTGACCAATCCATTTTTGTTAGATTCATATATTTTTCCATAATTCTTTTAATTTTCAGATTGGATAATTCAGCCAAACCACTTGTCTGAGGATGATAAGCAGTAGTAATCCTATGATTTATATGATATTTCTTTATAACTTTTTCATTATGGCATTTTTGAAATGACTTCCCCCATCAGTAATGATAACTCTCGGCATCCCAAATCTACATATGGAATTTCTAAAATGACTTCCCCCATCAGTTATGATAACTCTCGGCATCCCAAATCTACAAAATATCTCGTTTTCAAAAATTTTGCAACACTTTGAGCATCACATCGAGGTAAAGCAACAGCTTCTATCTATTTGAATACATAGTCCACTGCTAACAGAATATATAAATTTCTGAAAAATGGTATAAATGGTCCCATGCAAACATCAAATATTTTAACATCTAGCATATAATTGAGAGGCATCTCATTTCTTTTAGAAATATTGCCTACTCGTTGACATCTATCACAAGTTTTGATTTAATCATTAACATCTCTAAAATTTGTAGGCCAATAGAAACCAGATTGTAAAATTTTGTACGTTGTTTTATCAACACCAAAATGTCCGCCAAAATCAAAATTATAACAATTTTGGACAATTTTATAAGTTTCTTCTAATGGTACACATCTTCGAATAATTAGATCCTTTCCTTGTTAATATAAAAATGGGTCATCCCAAAAATAACTCTTAGCTTCAGAAATAAATTTCCTCTTTTGTTGGCATGTCATCACTAACAATAAAGTTCACAATGTCGGCATACCACAGAACACACCACTCATTAATAGTGAGTAGTTTTTCATCTGAAAAATGATCATTACTTCTTTTTCAAAATAGAGTGGGTTTTCTAACTCAAGCCTAGACAAATGACCAACAATTTGATTTTCAGTCCCCTTTCGATCTACTATTTCAAAATCAAATTCTTGCAAAAGAAGAATCCATCTTATAAGTCTAGGTTTAAGATCCTTTTTTTTCATTAAGCACTTAATAGCAGAATGAACTGTATGTACTATACAATGAGTTCCAATCAAATATGATCTAAATTTATCAAAGGCATATACTGTAGCAGAATGATCCGTATGCACTATACAATGAGTTCCAATCAAATATGATCTAAATTTATCAAAGGGTAGAATGATTTGTATGCACTATATAGTGAGTTTCCAATTAAATATGATCTAAATTTATCAAAAGAAATATACTATTGCTAATAACTCTTTTTCAGTTGTTGTATAATTAATTTGAGTTTCATTAAGAGGAACGCTTTTTCAGTTGTTATGTAATTTATTTGAGTTTCATTAAGAGTTTTACTATCATAGTAAATTACTTTGAAAATTTTATCATATCTTTGTCCTAAAATAGGTCATATAGCATAATCACTAGTATCACAAATTAATTCTAAAGGTTTTCCTCAGTTTGGTGAAACCATAATTGCTGCAGTGATTGATTTTTATTTTAATAAATTAAAAGCTTCAGGCATTCTTCATCAAAATTGAAAATTGCATCTTTCTCTAGTAAACGACATAAATGCTTAGCAATCTTTGAAAAGTCTTTAATTTATCACCTGTAGAATCCAACATGCCCTAAATAACTCTTACTTCACCTTACATTTGTTGGATAAGGAAAATTAGCGATCACTTGAATTTTAAATCACAAAAAATTACCATCATACATCTTTGAATAATAGCAGAGGCATTACATAAACTAAAGAGCATCCTTCTAAAAGCAAAAGTACCATAAGGACTGGTAAAAGTCATTTTCTCTTGATGCTCAAGAGATATTTGTATTTGGTGATAACCAATATATCCATCTAGAAAACAAAAGTATTTATGCCTGGCTAGTCTATCCAGCATTTGATCTAGAAAGGGTAATGTAAAATGATCTTTCCTAGTGGAAATATTTAATTTTCTAAAATCAATGCATATTCACCACCCTGTAACTTGTCTAGTAAGTATTAATTCATTATTTTTATTCACAGTTACAGTTACTCCTCCTTTCTTAGGAACACAGTGAATTGGACTAACCCATGCACTATATGAAATAGGGTAGATAATTCGAGCATCTAACCACTTTAAAATTTCTTTCTTAACAACTTCTTTCATAACAGGATTCAGTCTCCTTTAAGGATCAACCCTGGGTTTGCAGTTCTTTCCATATGAATTCTATGCATACAAATTGAAGGACAAATTCCTTTAATATCAACAATTGTCCATTTTGAAGGAGCAGTGAATTGTCCATTCAAAGGCTTTCTTAAAATTTTTCAAAATTTTCATTAACCTTTCTTCTTCTTCCATGATTAATTTTGAGGAAATTATAACTAGTAAAGTAGAGGAATCTCTTAAAAAGACATATTTTAAATGTTCAGGAAGTAACTTCAATTTAAGATCTGGAGGTTTTTCAATTGATGGACAAAACGATTTATCTTTGTCTATCGTGTCCAAAATTTCAAAACTTTCTCGATCATAGTTTGAATCTTCCTTAAGAATTTCTTCACATTGATCTAATTACTCTTCTTGCTCGTGTTCCAAATCTTTTTATTTAGATTTTTCTTCATAAGTTGTTTTGAAATGACATTCACTTAGATATCATATAACATCCATCTTATAACATTAATCATCTTTACCTTTTGCAAGATATTTCATTGATCTTGAAATATTGAAAGTAATAGTTTGATCATTGACGTGCACTGTTAATTCCTCTTTCTACATATCTATCATTGCTCTTCCTGTGGCTAGGAAAGGTCTCCCCAAAATGAGAGGTATCTCTTTATCTTCCTCCATATCTAGCATAATGAAATCAATAGGAAAGATGAATTGATCCACTTTCACCAGGACATCTTCTATAACTCCTTTAGGGTATGTTATCAAACGATCTGCTAACTGCAGAGTTACAGTATTAGGGGTTATTTCTCCTAATCCTAATATTTTGAATATTGATAATGGCATAAGGTTAATGCTTGCACCTAAATCACATAAAGCTTTCTCATAAAATATGTCTCCTATTGCACATGGAATTATGAAGTTACCAGGATCTTTAAGCTTTTCAGGAAGCTTTTTCTGAATTATAGCATTGCACTCGTCACTAAGTGCAACAGTCTCATTATCTTCAAACTTCCTTTTCTTGTTGAGAATATCCTTCATAAACTTTTCATACTTGACATTTATTCTAAGGCTTCAGCAAATGGAATATTGATTGTAAGCTTCTTAAATATTTCCAAAAACATTTGTTCTAAGGCATCGGCAAATGGAATATTAATTGTAAGCTTTTTAAATATTTCCGAAAATTTTGAAAATTACTTATCTAACTTTTGCTAACGAAGTCTCTGAGAAAATGGAGGTGGTGATTTTTTCAAATCAATTTTTAGTGAAGAAATATGTCTTTCAAAATCTTTTGGAGTGTCCTCTTTTGATTCTTCTGTTTCTTCTCTCTCTACTTCAATTTCTTTTTGAACCCTACCTTCCAACTCTCTTCCGCTTCTAAGTTGTAATGCTTTTACTTGCTCTTTTTTCTGGTCTTTTGGATTTGATTCAGTATTACTAGGAAGTGTTCCTTGGGATCTATTACATAATGAATTTGCTATTTGCCTAAGTTGATTCTCAATATTTCTAACTGTAGCTCCTTGACTTTGTAATTGATTTCCCATTTGTAACACTTCTTCTATAGACAACTTCTTCTCCTTAAATTGTGTATTACTGTTGAAACCTTGAGGATATGTAGATCTATAATTATTATTCCCTTGGTTGTTCCAGTTCCCCAATGAGTTTACTTGGTTGTTCTCCCATTGCTGATTATTACTACTCGAATTGTTATTCCAGTTAAAGTTGGGAGGGTTTTTTCCAACCGGGGTTATAATAATTTGAATATGGGTTATTCAACTTATTATTTATGGCATTCAAAGTTTCTAATGATGCTTGAAAATCTAAAATTTGGCCTAACAAATTCTCTTCAATTATGGAAATTGGTTGAGAAAAATTCATTCCAAATTGGTATAACTTCCTTAAAATTGTAGCAACTTAATTTACCAACATAACAAATGCATCGGATTCATGAATATTGGCTACTTTCTTAGGATTCACCCTCTCAGAAGGCCATTAAAAATTATTGGTAGTCATTTCTTCAATTAAAGCATAAGCGTCATGAAATAGTTTTGACATCAACAAACCACCAACAGCTACATCGATAATTGATCTAAGAGATCCAACTAATCCATTATAAAAATCTTGAATTATTAACCAATCTAGTATAGCATGGTGTTGACACTTTATTAAGAGTTCTTTAAATCTTTCACATGCTTCATAAATAGATTCCCCTTCAAACTGATTAAAAATAACATTTCTAAGCTTCACAGTTTTTTATGATGAAAAATATTTAGCAAGGAATTTTTATGCTAAATCACCCCAAGTTCTGATAGTTCTAGTTGCTAATGAATTCAACCACATCTTAGCTTTATCCCTCAGTGAGAAAGGAAATAACCTAAGTTTTATGGAATCATCTGATACACTATCGTATTTAAATGTAGCGCACAATTCTAGAAAATTGGCAAGATGTAAATTTGGATCTTCAGTTAATAATCCTCCAAACTGATTATTTGATATCATTTATATAATAGTAGGTTTAAGCTCAAATGAATTAGCCACTACAGTAGGTTTTTGAATACTACAATGATACAATAGGGTTGACATAATCACTTAAGGTCTAAACACTCGATGAATTTCAGCATTTTGATCATTTTGGTTTGCCATTACTGTAATTTTTTTAGATTTTTCAAGATTTTTAATTTTTTTTATTTTTCTGATTTTTCTAACAGTTCTCTCTAATTCAAAATCATAGGGCACCAGTCCTTTAAAACCTGAACTACGGATACACTAACATAAAATAAAATAAAACTAAACACACAAAATATAAAATACAATAAATTAAATAAGGCTTTCTAAAAATAGAAATTTACTTTTAAATCAATGGATTCTTTACAATTTTTTCTTCACATCCCCGACAATGGTGTCAAAAACTTGAACCTGAAACAGCTTATATGCAACAATATAACAATAATTCTGATTATATTTTTTACTTACATTTCCTTATATTGGGATACTACGTAAGTATACGTATTGTTATCAAGTATTATAGGACTTTTTGATTAAAAACTAAATATCGAACCCACAGAGAAGATATGCAATATGCACTTTTTGGAAAACTTTCTATTTTTAAAAAGAAAATTATATAAACTAAAGATGTTTTTGTAGTAAAGAAAGTTTAAATTTTTTTGTAATTTTAATATTTTGACAAAAACAGAACAAACTTAAAAAAAATAACTTTAGTTTTTGTGGATAAAAAGCACTAAATATGAAAATATATTTCTCCTTATCATGAATTAATAATAAGTATAGGAATACTGTTGTGGAAGTATGCATATTGTGTTGTGCCAAATAGGAGCAGTAATATTCTTTACCCTTACTAGAGATGCTATCAAGAACATTAGCTAATTTTAAGTTTGAATAGTTCTGAAGACCAGCTAGATAGGGAAAATACTAGCTCTCACGCTAAAGTTCCCTCGATTCCCTCCACCTGGGGGCTAACATCTCGTATCAGAATCTAAAATAATAAACCAAGTTGGGAGCTTTAACATGTCACTTTAAAGTCCTCTAACTTTACAACCTTCAATGAATATTTCCCTTTTAATTTGCACTCAATCATATGAACTACATTCTCATTCATACAACCTCATGTGATTCTTTCTAGTTGTTGACTGAGACAATACCAGCCCGGTTCTAACATGTTCTCACAACAAATTTTAACATATGATTGGCTAAATCAAGAAGCAAATGAAGTACATGGATTAAAATCATCACAATGTCTTCCAACGTTAAAGATCAATACTCTTCACAACTTCCATCCAACACTTAATTACTTAACATTTTAAGAAGATAGATAAAGAAAACTACTCAGAATCCATGGAGAAAAGAAAACCACACTTTAGTTTAAAAATAGAAATCATTGTCAAACCAACAACAAGTCTTAATTAAAACCAAAAGTAGTTTAAAACAAAAGATAAAAACTTATCTCAAGTCCTCCACCAAACTCTTGAAGTTCCTTTGAATCTCTTCTCTTTTACAACACTCTCAATATAAAACTAAAATAAAAAGGATAAATATGTGGTGCGTGAAAATCTCTCCAACAACTCCCCAATTTTAGAACTTTCAAAACTTTTCCAATACTTTCAAGACCCCTTTCAAAGTCTCAATCTTCCTTCTTTTATAATTCTCCAAAAGGTACCTTGGTTTCTCTTCAAAATGTGTGTTGATTTGATGTATTTCCCCAAGAGATGCATCCTTTTGCTATAATTTTCGTCCATGGTGGTTGTAACCACCTAGCCAATAGGTGCCTCAAAAACCTCTTCAAAATTTGCAAAAAACAAATTTACTCATCTAATAACTGTCACTAGCGCTTAAGTGTGAGGCCTCTGGCGCTTAAGCGCAAGGCCTCTGGCCCTTAGGCGCGACCTTCTCTATTTAACCGGCGCTTAAAGGTCAAATCTGGCGCTTAGGCTCCATAACACTTTTGCACATTTTTTACCTATTTGTTGAAAATTTGATCCTTTTTCACTCATTTAAGCATTTTCACCTTTTTACTTGTACCTGAAAGAAAAACACAAAAAATACCTTACATTAGAGCGCAATATCTCAAAAATAGGTATAAAAATGTGTCTAAAAATACTATACATTTTAGGCGATGAGAAAGTTGGTTGACTATTGTTTCAGCTATTTGAAAACAGCTGTGTGACTGTTGTTTATAGACAAATGACCATTCTGCCCTGGTTTAGTGATATTGTTCATAACAGAACTGTCATAACCATACATTCGATATTTCAGAAGCAAAAATTTACGACAGAATAGTATAAAAGTTTAGATACACACCTCACTTAATAGTGAGTACCAAAAGTGTCCAAAAAAAGTCAAAACTATTAAAATTACAATTAATAAAATGATTATTTTATTTTTAACATGCAAACGGTGTGTCTCGTGCTATATCGTCCACTAGTGATGGTATCCATTCCAGATCACCATTAGCCGTGGAATTCATTGGACTATTTTTCCACCGTAAGAAGTCACACTACACTACAATTATTTTTGGGCAGTTGTAGAACTGTCTCACTCCGTGATGTTAGTAGGGAAGTTTGTAGTCCACAATGGCAGAGTAATTGTTGGAACGTTCCTGCAATCCTTGAGTTCATCTTTCCTGAATGCTACAAAAGACAATGCATTATTGAAGACATGAATTGAATTTGCTAAAATAAGTAATTTAAAAATTACACTAATAAAAAGCGTAAAAAATTCAAATAAGTAATATAAAATATATAGTACAAATGCCTTTGAATAAAAAAAAAAATTTAACACTGAGAACTCACTATCCAATATGAATGTTAAAAATGTTTTGACAAAGGAAATGAATTACACATAGTACTAAAAAATCACAAAAAATTCAATCGGCCTCTTACTAATGCATCAGTAATTTTTCCCTTAGCTTCTTAATTTTGCTTGCACCCTCCCCCTCTCTAGTAAAGATAATGGAATGATCATTCTCAACTCATGACAAGAATGCTTGAGGTGGTATACAAATGCTTCCGGAGATACATGCTCCTGATCCTCATCAGGCCTACGAAAGTCAATGCCATTGCAGGAAGGATGTTACCTAATGTAATTATGCAGAGTCATCATGACAATCATAATTTGATCTTATTTGGGAAATGGGTAAGATGACATGATGCAGATTATAACCCATTTTTTTTTCAAAACACCAAAATTCCTTTCAATGACAGCGCATAAGGAGGAACGTATTTTATTAAACAGCTCATTTCTGCCACGTGCAACATTGCTATCATGCTCCAAATCAACTATGTGGTATCTAATATCAAGAAAGAGCTTGAGATACCCCTCACTGCAATGGATATCTAGCATCTTCCAAATAATATTTGTCTAAAATGTATGACAAAATTAGTATGAAAGTTAAAGTGAATCACCAAAGCATTTGAGGCTCGAGCATGCCTTGAGGAGGATATGGGAAGTTGTAGTGGGCATTACGCTTTGCAACCTTGAAAATTCTACTGTCGTGCTCACTACCCTCCCAACCATACATTAAGTAAAGCACATGTTGAAGTCGCAGACAGTCATGACATTCTGCTGAGAAGCTCGCAACATCAAATGAATGTGTTCTTCTTTTTATTTGGAACTTGTACTTCAATGTGGTTTCTATCAATTGCTCTGATGCAATCCTACTTAAATAAGATTGAGTTTTTAATGTAAGGATTGTATATTTAAAACTTAGTGCAATGAATTAGAAATGTTTCCTCAAAGAATAGCATGTAATGTGCATCACATGAAATCTCCGCAGGAGTCCGTTCAAATGTTGGATCCATTGGTTTAATAACTTGCGTAGAAAGGTTCACAAGAACATTCAAACCCATCGAGAAATATCTTTTAGTCATCTCAAAGAAGTGTTGAAATTGTTTCATTATTCCTCTCATTGACTCATTTTATGATAATATGTAGAGTGTTATCACCGATACTTCTCGTGGAGTCATCCTCGATGACCCATGAAGTTTGTAAAATCTGTTAAGTTATTCCAAAAGATCATTAAATATCTCTTATCTCATGTGTAGCATAATGATGAATCTAGTTTGGTGTCCAACAAGCAATTCCCCAACCAATTTGTCACCACTGAATGACGATCACAAGAATGGAGAGGGATCAATGTACGTGTTGTAATATTCATGGATCAAGTAAATTGTTGCAGCTCTTCCTCTATTTCTTTCTCTGGTTACATCCATTTTGGTTTTTATTAAGATAATTAAAAAATTATGAAAAAACCATGTCCAAGTAAATTGTGAAATATGAATAGTAAGGATTCATGAATATTATCAAGCAAAGTACCAAGCAGCCCAAAGAATCAAATCATTACAAACTAAAATGCAGAAATAAATGTGTCTAAAGAAATATCAAATAAAAAAAGTGTCTCAAATGTCCCTCCGATCATAAAAATGTCGTAGATACACCACCCTTTTCTTGCGGAATCTTGATGAAAAAATCTCTATGGGTGGGATTTTCAAGAAATTGTACCACAAAAATGTATAGAGGTAAATCGTCAAAAATTCCATATTTGCATTTAGAATTTGCATGGCTTGCTCAATGGAATGTTTCTGTATTGTATGTAGTTTATCATAGGAAGAAGCTACTAGTTGTGATATCTGATTTCTGACAAAAGCAGCTCCACCGATCTTTTTACTATCTACCAACGGACGTTTAGAATGACATGTGGACTCTACTTTATGGAGGTCCAGGCTGGGTACTTCGGTTGAATCACTTGATAGGTTGACTACTAAGTTCTCTGGGGTGCCACAAAATCCTACTCACTGGGTACACATGCATATTTTCCTGTAGCAACGACAACTCCAAATATCCAGTCCAACTTCTTCTCAAACTCAGGCTCAATTCCACAAAATTTAAATTTCTTCGCAGTGGTCACCACCTACAAAATCATAACTTACACTTCATTTAGTAAATAAAATGAAATTGATTGAATTAAATGATATGGAAAAATTCTTATTGCAAGACTTCACTCCTCCGGTGCATCAATGGTTCACTTCACCAAATCCCAACCAAGCCCATTGATCCTCGTTTCAATCCCCTTTATATTTTTCAATCATTCATGAGTTGAACTAATTTGTTCTTCAATTTCATCATGTCATACTCTATGCATGTACTTTCCCTAAAACATCATAACATACATGGCATTTAGTAAATAAAATGAAACTGACCGAATTAAATCTTATAGAAAAATTCTTATAGCAAGTCTTACTGTCCACCATCACTCTGGTGTATCAATGGTTTGCTTCACCAAATCCCAACCCAAGCTCGTTGATCCTCATTTCAATTCCTTCCAAATTTTCTAATCTTTCTTGAGTTGATCTTATTTGTTCTTCAATTGCATCATGTCATAATTTCTTCCTATACTCTCAATGAATTTTTTTTATAACATTATGCCACTCTTCCTTATTGAAATATGTAGTTCCAATACTTTGAGATAGCTTTATATCTCTGGATTAGAGTTTATATCTTCTTCCAGGTTTGAATCATATAATTCTATATGTTCATCTTGTGATAGATCTATTTCCTGCATAATTCACAAAATAGTATCAGCTAAAGCATTTTTACTTCCTTCTATATATTCTAATTCAAAAGTATAAGCAGAAAAACAACGTTGCCATCTAATTAATCTTTTATTTGGTAAAAAGTTTATAATTTTTCCCTTAATAAAGGATATAACAGTTTTGTTATTAGTTCTGATTAAGAAGGTCTCTTTAAGAAATATTTCAAATTTTTTAATAGCCTTTTTAATTGCTAAAAATTCTTTTTTATTAATATGATAATTTTATTCAGTAGGAGTGTACGTACATGAGCCGTATTTCTAGAGAAGTTCTTTCTCATTTCCTTGCACTTTAAGAATAGCTCCCCATGCAATCTCAGAACTATCAGTGTGTCAAGTTATGATGTCAAATCAGGTGGCCCTATAGTTAAAGTTCTTTAAATTTTATGAGGGTATGTTAAAGTTGATTAGAGCGACATCGGTTAGGATCCTACGGTTCCCTCGTTCTGGCACCGCTATTTTTTATTGGATTCACTTAGTCTAAATGAACTTACTAAACTCAACTTAATGAGTTCCAATTTCATGACTGTTGGAAGCCTCGTTAGCAACCGTAGGTTACCACCTCCGAGGGATTTCCGATCATCCAATAGAGACATCTTAATTTAGTTGCAATTGTAGTTTTGTGTGATGTTTGTGATGAATTGTTTTATATTTTGAATGTTGTGGGGGTGAATTTTATCTTGGTTGATTTTAGTTTTAGTCGATCATCAAATAGAGACATCTTAATTAAGTTAAAGTTGTGGTTTTATATGATGTTTGTGATTAAATTTTGCTTATATTTTGAATGTTGTGGGGGTGAACTTTATCTTGGTTGATTTTAGTTTTGGTTTTGGTTTTGATTTTGTGACTATTTTGATATTTTTAGTTTTCATGTAGGGTGGGCCGTTGTTTAGCATGCAAGTTTTGCAGGTATAAAAATACTGTATGAAAGTACAAGAAAAATGATGCTGAAAATTGTAAAAGCAAACCTGGTGAGTCTTCTCGTTCCACCACCTGAAACTCAAAATGCATGTTAAGGCAATTTATATGAAACAAGGAAGCAAAATTTTGACGACCTACCTAACCCTAGGTCATATCTTGGTGAGTCCGTAGGAGTTTAATTAAGGATAATATTTGTCAAGCAAAACATATTAAATTTAGTAGATCTCTGAGGTATCCAACAGATCTAGAGAAAGAAGCAGGTCTATGCTACTCTCTCGCTTCTCGGTGAAAAATCCCGAGTTCTTTTAAACTTATTATGTTGCTTAATAATTTATCCTATAAATATCCTTAGTGCTCAGTGAGCATTGATGTATCAATTACCCCTAAGAGTGAGGTAATTCTCATCTGTAATTTAATTTTGAAGATTATGCAGGTGAAGACCCTTAAAAAGGCAAGTTAGTGTTATTGGAACACTTAGCCAAATTTTGATCCTAATTGGGCTTGTAATGTTTGAAAGATGTTTTAATTTTCAATGATTTTTACTTTTCTAATCTTTATTTAAATGAAACTTGATTTAGCCTAAGTCACTACTAAGCCCTTAGACCTAAGTGAGTGTCTTAATTAGTTTTTGAAAAGATTAAGCTTTAGGTGGTCATAATTCATGATTTGAATCTTATTTAAAAATCAAAATAGGGGTATTAAATTGATTAATTACCGACTTCAAAAGTCATACCTGTAAGCCCTAGGTTCATTTTATTTTAATAAACTTTCAAATTTTAATAATTTAGAAATTTATTAACCTATCTTTTCAATTAGGAAAGTGAGGTTGGTTTCTACCAATTAACATCTTATGTTTCAAACATTCAAATTAAGATCAAAGGTTACCCATTTCCCTCTTTAAATTAAGCCTAAATGTTAATTTAGGCTAAATTTCTAAAATTACATATTTGTCTCTAAGGCTCCAGTACTTCATAATTTGTTAAATTCAATTCAAATGACTTTGAAATTTTTATCCTACCTCATTCATGGGTCAATTAAGACATTAGAGGAGAAAATGTGATCTTTCAAAATTTAATTTAATTTATATAATTTTTTTAATGCAAAAAAAGAAAATGTGATTTTTCAAAATTTAATTTAATTTATATAATTAATTTTATGCAAAAATAGGATAATTTCTCAAAATTTAATTTATTTTATATAATTATTTTCATGCAAAAACAGGATTTTTCAAAGAAAATTCCTTTCAAAATTTAATTTAATTTATATAATTATTTTCAAGCAAAAATAGGATTTTTCAAAGCTCAAAATTTAATTTATTTTATATAATTATTTTCATGCAAAAACAGGATTTTTCAAAGAAAATTCCTGAATTTAATTTATTTTATATAATTATTTTAATGCAAAAATAAGATTTTTCAAGGAAAATTCCTCTTACCTCATTCATGGGTCAATTAAGACATCAGAGGAGAAAATGTGATTTTTAAAAATTTAATTATTTATATATATAGTTTTATGCAAAAATAAGATTTTACAAAGAAAATTCCTAACTTAACCAAGGTAAATCCTAATCCACTAAAATTTTTATTAGAGGTAGACCTAAATTAGAGAAGCATTTGGACCAAATTTCATGATTTTTTGAATTTTATTTGCATTTTAAGAATTTTTTTAATTTTTGGGGTATTTGTTAAATATAAAATATTTTAAATGAAAATTAAGTTTTATATTTTTGAAAAGTCTCCCTGTGGTTAGAGAATTTAGAGGAGAAAATTTTATATTTTTTTGGGTTTTATTTAATTTATTGGAATTATTTTTAGTGAAAACTCATTTTTAGCCTTTAAAAATTATTTTTAAGTTTTAAATTTCAGTATCTTTATTTAGAAAATTAGGAAAAATATTTTAATTGTTTCTAAGTGTTTAAGAAGTAATTTAGAACATTTTCATGAATTTTATTATTTTTGTGATTTTTATGGATTTTTAATTATTTAAATATTTTAAAAAGTAGGTTAAAACAAGTTTTTATTTTAATACTCTATTTTGTTTTTAGAAAATACCCCTGATCATAGAAAACTCAAAAAATAAGTTTTTATAAATGTTTGAGTTATATTTTGATTTTTTAAAAATCATTTAAGTGCCAAAAGTATTATTTATCTTTAAAAATCAACTTAAGTAACCAAATGAACTCAAAATGCTTTGAAATTTTTATGGTGAGTTCTCATGATCCTAAGAAATAGAGGAGATTAAAAGTCAAGTCATTTTGTTGTTTGTATTTTTGCAAGTTAATTATTTTAGTGATTAAGGGTTTGTAAAGATTAGATTATTTTGAATGACTTGGCACATGAGAAAGTTTTATAAGGGCTCTCTGGTCATAATAAACCTTCCAAAATTTTCCTGGTTTTTTCTAAGCAACATGCTAATTTCCATGATTAATTTAATCCAATAATGCATATAAACTTGAAAAATATGACTCTCTGTCTAGGGACCTCCTCTGACTTTGGAATAATCAATGAATGTTTTCTAAGACAGAGGCAACAACATGCTAAAATTTCAAGCCAACGTGATATTACTACATGCATGGAGAATCAAAACATCCAAATTAGTATTTATCTAATTAAAAATAAAATATGCATCACATGGACTTAAAATTATTTTCACATTATTTTCTTCTAGTCACTGAGCAAGAGGATATTTTTTGTTTTATTTTTTTTTATTTTTTTACACAAAGATATGAATTTTTGAAGTTAGAGATCATTTTTTGATTTAATTAAATCCCTATTTTTCTATTTAAACGCGCGACACCACCTCAACCTACGGCGGCTCCGAAGCTTCACGCGGCGCACTCCCATTCGATGTCGTCGTCCACCTTAGCACTGACTCGACCCACGGTTTATGTTTTGAAGCGCTGTCCGGATTGATCTCAACCATCCATCTAATACACGCGCGATCAAACGGTGCTCCGTCATCGTCCTCCCATAGCCTAGCCCGAGAACCGTCCATCTTCTAGCCTTAAGATCTCTCTAATTTCTTATCTAAATTAGATGATTTTTTTTAAAATGCTCGTCTAGACTAGAGGAACATATCCATACAGTTATGATGCCATGAAATCAACTAAAAACAAAAGGAGAGTTCAAATAGGCTCAGAAATAAGAGAAGTTTTATATCTTGGCTTTGAGAAGTAAAGCTTCAATCAGAGGGTCTTGGCATGTTCATTCAGATCCAAGGAGGCTAGTGATTGAGCCTCTAGTCTTGGTGTAAATCCTAGGTATAATTTTAATCAAGACTGATTTTGGATGTTGGTCTAGAGCTATTGTGGAGGCTATTTCAGAGGGTAATTTGATAGGGCTTTGTTTTCTCTTGCTGTTGTGAAGGTGTGGGCACAAGCAATTGAAGTTGGGTGGAGTTTTCAGGGATGTCCTATTTCTGCCCTAATTTTCAAGCTCAAAATTAGGGTTACACAGGGGGAATCAAGGCAATGGAGTGATTGGAATGGGTTGTGGAGGTCTCAAAGAAGCCTTTTGAGTGATTTGGGAAGCTCTCTCTGAGAAAATTTTTAGCACACCTCCCATGGCCGTGGATGTGAGTTTTTATAAAAATGGTCATGGGGTGGCTCTCAGGGCAAATGTTTGGGTGCATTGTGGAGCTCTACAATTTGATTTGGCTGAGCTGGCCTCTAGGTTTGATTTGGGTAAAGTTTCATGGGGGTGGCTCTCAGTTTTTAACTCCCTCGACGATTAGGCTGGCCGGCCATGGCAGAGGGAGGTGGCTAGGTGCTCAGGGCATCCAGGGGAATCTGTCAAAACAACTTAATGCAATGGGGTTTAGTTTTGGTAAGGGTATCTTAAGCATGTGCATTTTTGGAAATAAGATCCCTTAATTTCGAGGACTTTTGGTCCATGGCTTAGTTTAGGTGGTTAGATGGGTTTTGGCTCAGTCTTAGGGTCTAACAAATGGCTGAGGTGGAGTTAATTTGATGACTTTGGGGTAGTTATGTCATCTTTAGTGCATAGGTTCAATGTGGGTTCAAGTGATCAAAGTTTGGGTTTGGGCTAGGCTAGCCATTTCAATTGGCCTAATTGATTGATCAAAATTTTTTAGATGATTGTTATGAAGATTTTTTGTGAAGGGTTGAAGTGATTTTGAGTTCAATTGGTAGGTCAATTTGAGGGATTTTTGAAATTTGGTCAATTTGGGCATGTTGGGGTAGACATGGGCTAAGTCCAAATTTAATGGTTCAAATGATCAAGGGAGGTGTTGTGGAGATTTTTCATGAAGGGATGGAGTGGAAATTTTGGGGTTAAGACCCTCAATTTGGTGGGATTTTAAGACATGACCAATTTGGGGCAAATTTCGGGTTTTCGACTTAGGTTGAAATTAAATAAAATTGAGGTCTCACCAAGGCCAATTGAAGGTCAAATTTGATGTGTAGGAATGTTATGAGGGCCTTTTAACATAATTTGTGGCAAATGGAGTAGGCCATGAGTTCAATTTGGTGGAACCAAGTCATAGGGCCAAAATTGAGGTTTTTGGTTTAGCTCAAAATTGGGTTCAATTTATGGACCAATTGAGCTAGGATTTAGTCTATATTGGTCATATCAAAATTGAATTTGAGTTTAGAATTGAAATTGGGAGAAATTAAAACCAATTGGATAGACATTTGGGGTAATTTAGGTAAAATATGGGCCTTTAAAGGACAATTTGAGGGTTTTGGTCAAAAATGGTTAAATTGGCCAAATTGGGTCATGTGATAGTTGAGAAAAAAAGAAATTGGGAATATTTTGGAGGTTTTGGGAATTTTTTGGATTTTTTGGAATTTTTGGAATTTTGGGCTAAGGAGGGGTATTTTGGTAATTTTGCCAATTTTGGTGATTTTGGGTAGTTTGGGTGTTTTC
>JXCR01140956.1:0-10004 GCA_002079205.1 Phalaenopsis hybrid cultivar
AAACATGTAAATTTGGATGTTGATTCGAATGAATTAATGGAATTACCTTTTGGTTACTTCTCTCCTTGTGTTCAAAAGTTAATTCAATAGAGAAGTTTACCAAAATAAATGCCAAAAGATAAATTTCAACATTTTAAAAAACTATGGAATACTAAAGGTCGAGCTCCCAATTCAAGAGAAGGTCTCGAATTTGGTACAGTTGGACCAGTCGATGATTCTGAATTTTGCATGGTTGTTACTAGTGAGTCAAAAGAGGATTGTCTCAATATAGAGGATGACTCTACTGATCAAACAATAGAAGATGCTCCCCCAGAATTTGAGGAAGAAATTAAATCCACTGTCGATGAATTGAAAACTGATCAACCAATAGAAGATGCTCCGCCAGAGTTTGAGGAAGAAATTAAATCCACTATCGATGAATTGAAAGAGATTAACCTCGGGACTGAAGATCGACCTACATTTATCAGTTCTCTACTTGATGATAAAGAATCTGCAGAACTAGTCAAACTATTGATAAAATTCAAAGATTGCTTCGCATAGAGATATGATGAAATGTCAGGACTATCAGCAGAGATTGCAGTCCATAAACTTCAGGTGGACAAGAATGTAACCCTAGTAAAACAAGCTCCAAGGAGAATGCACCTCGAGATAGAACAAGTCATCGTCGAGGTAAAGAAGTTGATAGACGCCAACTTTGTTAAAGACGAGTAATACCCCACGTGGTTAGCCAATATTGTACCGGTTAAAAAAAATGGACAGATCTGCGTTTGTGTCGACTTCAGAGATTTGAACAAGGCGTGTCCAAAATACGAGTTTCCACTACCTATACCAAAAATGATGGTGGGTATCGCTTCAACACATGAGATTTTCTCATTCATGGACGGATCATCGGGATACAACCAAATTAAGATGGATCTCGAGGATGCAGCACTTACAGTTTTCAGAACACCGATTGGAATCTTCTGCTACACAGTGATGTCGTTCGGCCTAAAGAACGTCGGAGCGACATATTAGCGTGCAATGACGAAGATTTTTGATGACCTCATTCATAATCAAGTAGAATGTTTCGTGGATGATCTGGTCATCAAAAATAAACAAAAAATAAACCATTTATATGATTTGAGGATCGTGTTTGAACGGTTACGACGATATGACCTTAAAATGAATCCCTTAAAGTGCGCATTTGGCGTCACCTCCGGGAAATTTCTAGGATTCGTTGTCCGTCATCGGGGAATCGAGATCGACCCGGATAAGATTAAAGCTATCTTGGAAATGCCTCCCCCTAAAACCTTGAAACAGCTACGTTNAGACCCGACCAACACTCTTCGGACGTTTAGCAAGATGGTCAATGATCTTATTTCAGTTTGATGTAAATTTTGTGGCCCTTAGTGCTATCAAGGGATAGATTTTAGCAGACTTTCTCGTTGCGCACCCACTACCAGCTGGGTCTTCTCTCAACGACGAGTTACCAGACGAGCAAATACTACAAATGAAATTTTCTAGTGTGCAACGTTGGAAAATGTACTTCGATGGTGCTTCGTCAGCCATGAAAGATAAAGGATCAGACACGGTTATACCAGGCAAGGTAGGGATTGATTTGAACTTTATTACGTCAGATAAGGGCATGATGAGGTTCTTATACCACTTGACAGAGCCGTGCACTAACAATGAAGCAGAATATGAAGCCTTAATCACCGGATTGGAATTGGAAATTTTCAATGGCATTTCTGGTGACTCTCAACTTGTCATCCAGCAGGTTGCCAGACAATACAGAATTCTGAAACCAAGATTAGCAGAATACCATCAGTACGTGATGAAGCTCCTGGAGCAGATTCCTGAGGTGAATTTCTATCAGATTCCTCGGGGAGATAATGCCCATGCCGACGCTCTAGCAAAACTCGCTAAGGAAATGATGTGTCCCCCGGAGGATTCCATCAAATTCACGGTGCAAGGAAGACGAGTCTTGTCTCGAAATGACTTCAAAACTCTACACAAGCTTGGAAAAGAACAAACAATAAATACAGTTACGGACATCAACAAAGATTAGCGCAAGCCATTAATATAATATTTGCATACTGGAAAGCTACCGGAAGACAAGTCTGAGGCGCACCACATCACAAGAAGGGCCATGTCTTACACCCTGGTGGGAAATGTTCTTTACAAAAGATTGTTTGACCAAATGTGGCTACGGTGTTTGAGCAGAGCCGAGGCACAAAATATTATCAAAGAAGTACATGCAGATTGTGTGGCGCTCACCAGTCGGGACCAAAAATGAAGATGAAGATCAAAAGACTCGGATATTATTGTTCAGCAATGATGTCTGATTGCATGGATACAGCCAGAAGATGTCACCAATGTCAAGTGCATGGGGTGGTCTTACACCAGCCTCCGAATGTGCTGCACCCAACTGTTGCCTCGTGGTCATTCGAGTGTTGGGGCATAGACATAATAGGTCCGATAGACCCTCTATCTTCTAAAGGACACAGGTTCATACTTGCCTCTACAGATTACTTCTCAAAGTGGGCAGAGGCAGTATCGTTACGTGAGGTTACGACACAGCACGTCCTTCAATTTTTTAAAAGCCAAATTGTCTACCGTTTCGGAGTACCGCGAAGAATAATCTCTGACAATGGGACAACTTTCAAAAGCACGAAGATCAACAATTTCGTCAGTAGACATGGGATAGATTGGAGATACTCTATAATTTATTATCCCAAAGCAAATGGGCTGGCTGAAGCTTTCAACAAGACACTGGTACAGATTTTGAAGAAAACACTAGATGAAAATAAAAGGGATTGGCATAAAAAACTGTTAGAAGCCTTGTGGGCCTATCAGACGACTTTCAGGACTCCCACTCAGTGTACACCTTATATGCTCGTGTACAGAGCTGAGGCCGTGCTACCGCTAGAAATCCAGACACCATCTCTCAGAGTCGTCGTTGCCAACCAACTTACAATAGAAGAAAGTGCACAAAACTCATGCTTTAAGAACTGGAGAGTCTCGAGGGAAAATGACTAGAAGCACAACAATATTTCGAGCTCTACCAGGCAAAGATGGTACAAGCCCATGACAAATTGGTCCGCCCAAGGACATCCAAAATTGGTGACCTCGTACTTGTGCTCAAAAGACCTATTCTTGCTCGCCACAAAATAGGTGGGATGTTCAAGCCAACTTGGGAGGGACCATTTGTCATTGAGAAAGTTTATACAGGAGGAGCATACCAATTAGTGGACTTCCGACGTGAAAGACCCATGTTACCGATAAATGGATGATACCTAAAAACCTATTACGCGGCCTGATGTTGCCTGCCTCCGCTTGCCTCTGCTTGCTTTGAAACTTTGAAATTTTGATTGTTTTAGGGTTATCAATGTGGCCAAATGTTTATGATCGGGTCCACAAAACAACAAATCTTCGACAATAAATAAAACACAAATAAAAGATAATCATAAATGAATAAATAACAAAATAAATTTCTTTTTAAAATCAACCAATTAAAATAAAAACTTCAAAAAAAAATTTGAAAAATCAATTGTGATAAAAACAACAAGAAAATAAAATAAACTTGTTGAGTGGATACTTCCATTTTCAGAATTTCCTACTCTTTGTGCGCGCAGCACAACCATCGTTATCTATGCTAACTCTCTGCACATCCTCGCAGAATTTCACATGCTGCACATAACTACACAAAGCTCTACAAATCTTCTTCAAAATCAACCTTCTCACATAACACACTACTGCAAATTTAACATCACAAGCTCTTTGTAAATTTCATATCACATCTTTAAATCAGTACCTAAATCCTGATTCTCACATTTCGAGGTTGATACCTAAATTTCGATTCTCTCCCGGAATTGATACCTACATTTCAATTCTCACATCTTTGAATTGATACATACATTTCAATTCTCACATCTTTGAATTGATACCTACATTTCAATTCTCATATCTTTGAATTGATACTTACATTTCAATTCTCTATCTTTGAATTGATACCTACATTTCAATCCACATCTTTGAATTGGTACCTAAATCCTGATTCTCATATCTTTGAATTGATACTTACATTTCAATTCTCACATCTTTGAATTGATACTTACGATTCTCACATCTTTCAATTGATACTTACATTTCAATTCTCACATCTTTGAATTGATACCTACACTACATTTCAATTCTCACCATCTTCGAATTGATACCTACATTTCAATTCTCACATCTTCGAATTGATACCTACATTTCAATTCTCACATCTTTGAATTGATACCTACATTTCAATTCTCACATAAATTGATACCTATATTTCAATTCTCATATCTTTGAATTGATACCTACATTTCAATTCTCACATCTTTGAACTGATACCTACATTTCAATTCTCACATCTTTGAATTGATACTTACATTTCAATTCTCACATCTTTGAAATTGATACTTAAGTTTCAATTCTCATGTCTTTGAATTGATGCTTACATTTCAATTATCCTGTCTTTGAATTGATACTTACATTTCAATTCTCACATCTTTGAATTGATACTTACATTTCAATTCTCACATCTTTGAATTGATACTTACATTTTAATTCTCATATCTTTGAATTGATACTTACATTTCAATTCTCACATACTTGAATTGATACTTACATTTCAATTCGCACATCTTTGAATTGATACTTACATTTCAATTCTCATATCTTTGAATTGATACCTACATTTCAATTCTCACATCTTTGAATTGATACTGACATTTCAATTCTCACTTCCGAATTAGTCCTACATTGCTGATTCATTACATTTGAGGTCGGTCCTTACATTCTGACACTCTCTTTTGAGAATTGACCTACATTTCAATTCTCATTTCTGAATCAGTCCTATATTTTTTATTCATTACATTCGAGGTCGGTCCTTACACTCCGACTCTCTCTCTCTGTCTCTCTTTTTGAGTTGATATTTGAATTTCAATTCCCACCTCGGGGTCAACACTTACATTTTCCCCCATCCTTTAGAGATCTTTGAAATTTCATAACTCAAAATTCACTCTCCGATCCCCAACGAGAGTCCCTACTCCTTGATTTCAACCAGACGATTACCTGCTAATTGCCTGACAGAAACAAATCACACACATGTCAACGTTACTTCGGGGATGGTTTTTTTGTGGGGTTGCCCGTAAGAAGCTGTCGGTCGCTGGAATCAAAATCTCGTCGCCCACTTCGGAAGGACGTTGAAGTATGAAATCAAACTGACCTCATATTTTCATAGTATAAAATGAAAGAGCATTGTACCTCAAATCTTGTATCTATCCCGAAGGATAAACACAAGAATTGATGATGAGGCTCGATCAAGATAAACTAAGGAAAGTATGACATCCGTTTGGTCTGTGAAACCTTTGTATTTGCCGACAAGTTCCCCTATTTAATATAAAGGATTAAATCTGCGAAACCTTTGTATTTGCCGACAAGTTCCCCTATTTAATATAAAGGATTAAATAGGGTTATGAAACCTTTGTATTTGCCGACAAGTTCCCCTATTTAATATAAAGGATTAAATAGGGTTTATGAAACCTTTGTATTTGCTGACAAGTTCCCCTATTTAATATAAAGGATTAAATAGGGTTTATCGAAATCTTTATATTTGCCGACAAGTTCCCCTATTTAATATAAAAGATTAAATAGGGTTTATATCAGCTGGGTTCGGACATGCTTCCTATTAGGGCAAGCCCCTATAGTTAATTACATCCAAAATGACCAAAATCACTTAAGAAAACTGGGCATTCTACAAACGCGCCCGTGACTGATGTCCTAGCTGGTATCTCGACGTTCCATGTTGGGCAACCTCTGCACAAGATATCTGGGACTGGGGGTACAGCTGATCCTGTCAGAAATCCCGAATCTTCATCTGTAGTGGGCAGGCTGGCCGAAGTCTCTCTCAACTCTGGATCGTAAATATGTCCCTCCGGAATGGGGCTAAGAAAAATGTTTTCATTTCTTTGGTGCTTGCGCTCCTGTCGCAAGAAGGCTCTTTGTTTCTTTTGGCTCGTATTTCTGCGTTGTGTTCTGCGGAGCGGAGTATTTGGTAGTTGTTCGCTGTGGGCAGTTATTAAGCCCTTTGTCGAAGTAGCTGTCATGGAGGGCAGTCGGCTGGGCCCCTCCATCGGATCTTGTTCTACCATCACGTTTTTACTCTTACGTGACGCGTCATCCTGAGTGGTCACCCTCAACAGTGAGGGTAGTCCTTTCTTTTCTTCCTTGCTGACCACGCCCATTAGAGGACATTTCAATCTGGTTGAAATCTATGTCGAAATCTATGACACCTCCTTTTGGCGCCATCTCTTCATTTAGTGCGAGGTTCTAGCCGTCCTGGAAGACAAAGATCAGCCTCTGTCATGACATTTTTCTGCATATGACAGAAAGGAACGTCAGTGGGCCGAAGTTTGGCATAAAAAAGAACAAAACAGAGTATTTATTAAAGTAAATTTCAGTTTATTTTGGTGAAAAGGACTACTCATTTTACGTGTGAGTTTTGTTTTAATTTAATGGAATTTTAAATCCAAAAGTCGAAAAGAGAATGCGTAAAGTTCAAAAAAAATTTCTCAAAATTTTCATTATATATGGGATTAATTACAAAATTTGGACCCGGTCATAGACATACGGCCATAGAGATAACCCTAGAACAATCAAGGTTTCAAAGTTTCAAAGCAAGCAAAGGCACGCAGAGGTAAGCGGCATTAAGCAGCATCAGGTCGCATAATAAGTTTTCAAGTACCGTCCATTTATCGGTAACATGGGTCTTTCACCCCGGAAGTCCACTAACTGGTAGGCTCCTCATGAATAAAATTTCTCAACGACAAATGGTCCCTCCCAGGTTGGCTCGAATTTTCCACCTATTGCATGAGCAAGAATAGGTCTTTTGAGCACGAGTACGAGGTCACCAATTTTAAATTTCCTTTGGCGGACCAATTCATGGGCTTGTACCATCTTCGCCTGGTAGAGCTCCAAATGTTATTGTGCTTCCAATCGTTTTCCCTCGAGACTCTCCAGTTCTTCAAGTCTGAGTTTTGCGCTTTCTTCTGTTGTGAGTTGGTTGTCAATGGCGACTCTGAGAGATGGTGCCTGGATTTCTATAGTGGTAGCACGGCCTCGGTCCCGTACACGAGCATTCAAGGTGTACACTGAGTGGGAGTCTTGAAAGATGTCCGGTAGGCCCACAGGGCTTCTAACAGTTTGTTATGCCAATCCCTTTTATTCTCGTCCAATGTTTTCTTCAAAATCTGTATCAGTGTCTTGTTGAAAGCTTCAACAAGACCATTTGCTCTGGGATAGTAAATTGTAGAGTATCTCCAATCTATCCCATGTCTTCTCACAAAATTGTTGATTTTCGTGCTTTTGAAAGATGTCCCATTGTTAGAGATTATTCTTCACGGTACTCCGAAACGGTAAACGATTTGGCTTTTGAAAAATTGAAGGACGTGCTGTGTCGTAACCTCACGTAATGGTATTGCCTTGTCCATTTGGAAAAGTAATCTGTAGCGGCAAGTATAAATCTGTGTACTTTAGAAGATGGAGGGTCTACCAGACCTATTATGTCTGTGCCCCAACACTCGAATGGCCATTGAATCTGTGTCCCTTAGAAGATGGAGGGTCTATCGGACCTATTATGTTTGTGCCCCAACACTCGAATGGCCACGAAGGCAATAGTTGGGTGTAGCACATTCGGAGGCTGGTGTAAGACCACCCCATGCACTTGACATTGGTGACATCTTCTAGCAGTATCCATGCTCAATAATATCCGAGTCTTTTAATCTTCATTTTCATTTTTGGTCCCGACTGGTGAGCGCCACACAATCCACATGTACTTCTTTGACAATATTCTGTGCCTCGGCTCTGCTCAAGAACTGTAGCCACATTTGGTCGAATGATCTTCTGTAGAGAACATTTCCCACCAGGGCATAAGACATGGACCTTCTTGTGATGTGGTGTGCCTCAGACTTGTCATCTGGCAGCTTTCCAGTATGCAAATATTTTGTTAATGGATTGCGCCAATCTTTGTTGATGTCTACAACTGCATTCACAGTTTCTTCTTTTCCAAGTTTGTGAAGGGTTTCAAAGTTGCTTCGAGATAAGACTCGTCTTCCTTGCACCGTGACTTCGATGGAATCCTCTGGGGACACGTCATTTCCTTAGCGAGTTTTGCTAAAGTGTCAACATAAGCATTATCTCCCCAAGGAATCCGGTAAAAAGTCACCTCAAGAATCTGCTCCAGGAGCTTCATCACGTACAGATGGTATTCTGCTAATCTTGGTTTTAGAATTCTGTATTGTCCGGTGATTTGCTGGATGACAAGTTGAGAGTCACCATGAATGTCAATGTTCGTTATATCCATCGAAATTGTCAATTCCAATCCGGTGATTAAGGCTTCATGTCTGCTTCATTGTTGGTACATGGCTCCGTTAGGTGGAAAGAAAACCTCAACATACCCTTATCTCTTCATTGTTGGTACATGGCTCCGTTAGGTGGTACGAAAACCTCAACATACCCTTATCTGGCTAACAAAGATCAAACCGATCCCTGCCTTGCCTGGTATAACTGTGCCTGATCCTTTGTCTTTCCTGGCTGACGAAGCACGTAACTGTGCCTGATCCCTTATTTTTCCTAGCTGATGAGGCACCGTCGAAGTACATTTCCCAGCGCTGCGCACTGGAAAATTCCATCTGTAGTATCCGCTCATCCGGTAACTCGTCGTTGAGAGAGGACCCAGCTGGCAGTGGGTGTGCAGCGAGAAAATCTGCTAAAGTCTGTCCCTTGATAGCACGAAGGGGCACAAAAGTAATATCAAATTGCAATAAGATGATTGACCATCTCGCTAAACGTCCGGAGAGTGTTGGTCGGGTCATCAAATATTGCAATGGATTAACTTTTGAAATTAGGGTGATCTTATGAGAAAGNTTTTGAGCGGCAAAAATTAGTGCTAGACAATGCTTCTCAATAGCCGGATACCTTACCTCCGTCAGTATTAGACGACGACTCAAGTAGTAGAGAGCATTTTCTTTTCCCTCCTCATTGACTTAGGCTAAGAGGGCTCCAAGAGAGTCATCCAAAGCCGCGGTATAAAGTATCAACGGTTTTCCTGGGATAGGGGCTGCCAAAATAGGAGGTGTCATTAAATATTGTTTAATGTCCTCAAAGGCCCGCTGGCATTTCTCTTCCCAAATAAATTTGGCGTCCTTTTTAATTAATGTCGAGAAAGGCTGACACCTACCTGAGAGCTTAAAAATAAAGCATCTCAGATATGCCAACTTCCCCTAGAAGGAATGTAACTGCTTCAAGGTTTTAGGGGGAGGCATTTCTAAGATAGCTTTAATCTTATCTGGGTTGATCTCGATTCCCCGATGACGGACAATTAATCCTAGAAATTTCCCGAAGGTGACGCCAAAAGCGCACTTTAAGGGATTCATTTTAAGGTCATATCATCGTAACCGTTCAAACACAATCCTCAAATCGTACAAATGGTCTATTTTCCGTTTATTTTTTATGACCAGATCATCCACGTAGCATTCTACTTGATTGTGAATGAGGTCTTTAAAGATCTTCGTCATTGCACGCTGATATGTTGCTCCGGCGTTCTTTAGGCCGAACGGCATCACTGTGTAGCAAAAGATTCCAATCGGTGTTCTAAAGGCTGTAAGCGCTGCATCTTCGGGATCCATCTTAATTTGTCTATACTTCGACGATCCGTCCACGACGGAGAAAATCTCATGTGTTGAAGCGATATCCACCATCATTTATGGTATAGGTAGTGGAAACTCGTCTTTTGGACATGCCTTGTTTAAGTCTCTGAGTCGACGCAAATGCGGATCTGTCCATTTTTCTTTTTAACAGGTACAATATTGGCTAACCACGTGGGGTACTGCTCTTCTTTAACGAAACTGGCATCTATCAATTTCTTTACCTCGGCGATGACTTGTTGTTCTATTTCGAGGCGCATTCTCCTGGGAGCTTGTTTTACTGGGGCT
>JXCR01140957.1:0-14165 GCA_002079205.1 Phalaenopsis hybrid cultivar
GTCAAAATAACAATTCTCCACCTTGACCCTCAATTGAGAAGCTTCGAAGTAAAGATTCTCTCAACCTGGCCCCTAAGGGGCCCTCAACCCTTGCTTGAGTTTGCTAAGTCCAAACAGTACATGGACTTAGCAATCACAGTTCTTTCGATAAGATAGTACAGCCCCTTTTTCCTGACTCTTTGTATGACGACACGAGAGCCTTTGGTTACTCTGATGTAGTCATTCTTTGCCTTGAACGAGCATCCGCTTGACTTCAGCGTACCTAATGAAATCAGATTTCTTTTGAGCTATGGTACGTACCTGACATTTTTTAGTACTCGTTCAACTCCATCAAACATTCTTATCCTGATTGATCCACTTCCAACAACCCTGTGAGCTTTATTGTCTCCTAGTAGAACAGACCTGTTGCAGTATCTCGAACCAGTCTTTGTGAGGACACATGTGGAAAGAACACCCTGAGTCGAGGATCCACTTCTTACTGGATTTATATTCTGTGATCATCAGGGCCTCAGCAGAATCGTAGTCATCAGAGCCTATGCTTGCTTCTCCTGATTCTTCTAGCTCCTCTTGGTACTTATTCTTCCTGTCTGGGCAGTTCCTCTTGAAATGACTGTCCTTATGACAATGATAGCACTTGAAAGATTCCCTTGATGATTGATTCTCGCCATCCTTGCTTGACCTTGATCTGTACTGACCATTTCTTGAGTCTTTCCTGTCTGATTTTCCCCTGACAATAGACTGTCTCCGTTGATTTCCTTGTCCCTATCATGCTTCCTCTGAAGTTCTTTGGCTCTAATCAGAGATTAAACTTCCTCCAGAGTGATAGTTTGCACCCTTACATAGAGCATCACATCCTTGAAATGCTCGTAGCTCTTAGGAATAGAGTTTAACAACAACAGTGTCTTGTCCTCATTGTCCATCTTGACATCGATGTTCTTGAGGTCATCGATGATCTTGTTGAACTCATCAATTTGCTCTGAGACGGATTTGTCTTCATGCATTTTGAAGGAGTATAGGTGTTGCTTCAGAAAGAGCCTATTAGCCAGAGACTTTGTCAGGTAGAGTACCTCGAGTTTGGCCCAAAGTGCTTGAGTGTTGTCTCCCTCGACACTTCTCTTAGAACTTTATCGCCCAAGCTTAGGATTATCAAACTATGAGCTTTGTCTAGTATGCCGATCTTCTCCTTCTCGGTCATGTCGGCCGGCAATGTCGCCGACCCTTGCAAGGCTTCTGTAACACCTTGCTGAACCAATAAAGCTCTCATCTTTACTCTCCATAGGCCGAAGTCGTTCTTCCCGTTGAATTTCTCAATGTCAAATTTAACTGAACTCATTGTCTTGGCTATGATTTCTTCCAATGAATTCTACCTGTTGCCCCAAGCTGAAATTACCAAAATGTTGTACTATTGTATAGAAACAAAAGTTTTCAGCCTAAACCTGCCTTTTAACTCCTTGATGTCCAAGAAATTCTCACCAAATTTCTTACCTTCTCCCCGTGAAATCCACTGCCTTCGCCAACCGAACGGAGAGCTCCGATCTCTTCTGGCAGAGATCACACCTGTTCCCCGGAGAAAAATTCATGTTCTGTGCACGCGCCTCCTTTTTGTAGGCACTCCTCTACGTCCAGCGGAACAAATAGGAATTCCTCTTCTACCTCTCGCACGAGAATAACTGCCTCTCCAGAGCCATCTCGCATCGTCAAACTGCTCAGGTCATCCTGCTTCGCGAACTCCCGAACAGGGAACTCCCTGAACCCTTCTTTGCGCAATCTCCACCTCTTCCCTCTGGCCGAGCTGCTCGCAAGATAGAAATCCTCTGTTGGCAGTCCTGTCGCAAATTTTCGGTCATCGCCAGCGGACTGTTCCTCATCAGTCTCGCCGAACCGCACAACCTGCGGTGTGAATTCAGTCGATCAAAGCTTGCACTGCTCACAAAATCTATTGCGATTTGGCTGCCTGCGACGCAATCTGCTTGCTTCTCTGTTTGTGAATGTCGAACTCCTCTTCTTCGTCGTTGGTCGCGAACACCTTTATGCGGACACCTCTAGCCAAGAAGTATGGATCTTCCCACAGACGGCGCCAATTGTTGTGAGATATGTACTTCTTGGCATAGAAATGAGACGCAAAGAACACAAGCAAACACATATCGTTTACGTGGTTCGATCCAACTGGATCTACGTCCACGGGAGGGAATCAATCAAATAGTTCACTAAGGCAAAAGAAATGAAGAATACATAGATTATACATAAAGATGAGCCCTCATCTTCCTTCTATTGGCCTCCCTCTCAAGCAACACCTTGATACAAGGCCTCAAGATGCTCTCCTCCTCTCTAGCTCTCTAGTTATGCTCTCCTCCTTTGTGGTAGCTTAAGATCTCTTCCTTTTCTCCTCCTTCGTGATAGCTTAACATCTCTTCCCTTGCTCCACTTTTGTGGTAGCTTAAGATCTCTTCCCTTGCTCTCCTAAGCCACACACCCTCTCTATTTATAGAAGCAAGAGATTGGTACGTGGGAGGTGGGTGGGAGGTAGGTGAGCGGTAGGTGAGATGTGGTAGTTAAGCGGTACCACATTACAAAAGTGTCATTTTATCCTAGTTCAATAATTGAGGGTCAAAATAACATTTACGTAACTATTTTTATAAAATTTGGTATAACTTTGGTTGTACTGAGCTAGCTAACCACATTTATAAATTTTGGTATAGCTTCAGTACAACGGATACTACACGGTTGCACCGAACAGATCACACATAAATTTAATCTTGCATATAAAAGTATTATTATAAAATTTATCTCAGTATAACCATGTTATATCGATTGTACTGAGTTATATATTCCTTTAATGAATTTACATCATTTATTTACCTTCCTATAAATCAAAGGTAAATAATAATACTAACATAAAGAGCGAGATTAATAATAGGAGACTCAAATGTACTCAAATTTCTATCAATTATATAGAGCTACCTAACCGCCTTTACAAAATTTGGTATAGCTTTGATACAATCGATACAAAATGATTATACTGAAGAGATCACACATAAATTTGGAATTACATACAAATGTATCATTAAGAAATTTATCTCAGTAAAACCATGTCATATCGATTGTACTGAGTTATATATCCTTTTAATGATTTAAATCATTTATTTACCTTCTTGTAAACCATACGTAAATAGTAATACTAATTTAAACAACGGGATTAATAATAGTAGACTCAAATTTGCTCAGTACAACCTCGTTGTATCAATTTTGCTGAGCTACCAAACCACATTTAAAAAAATTGGTATAATTTTGGTACAACTGATACAACACGGTTGTACCGAAGAGATCACACGTAAATTATGTGTTGCATAAAAAAATATCATTAGAAAATTTATCTTAAGAAAATCATGTTGTATCAGTTGTATTGAGTTATATATTCATGTATTGAATTTACATCATTTATTTACCTTCCTGTAAACCATAAGTAAATAATAATACTAACATAAATAGTGGGATAAATAATACAGATTCAAATTTGTTCAGTACAACTGTGTTGCATCGGTTGTACTGAGCTACCTAACCGTCTTTATAAAAGTTGGTATAGCTTCGATTGTATTGAGCTACCTAACCACCTTTATAAAATTTGGTATAGCTTTTGTTATAATGGTCTACCTAACTGCCTTTATAAAATTTGGTATAGCTTAGATACAACGAATACAACACAGTTGTACCAAAGAGATCGCACGTAAATTTAGTCTTACATACAAGTATCATTAGAAAATTTTTCTTAGTACAATAATATATATTGGTTGTACTGAGTTATATAACCCTTTATAAATTTTATCTCAGTACAACCATAATGAAATTTACATTTTAAAAGAATAAAAGAATGATAGTACACAAATTTATTGTATAAATGAATGATATTACATATCAAGTTATTTGATGGTATCACAGTATATCCTATAAACAAAACAAAATAAAAGATTGAATGATCCAAATTTACAGTATAAATGAATGATATTACATATGAAGCTATTTGATCGTATCACAATATATCCTGTAAACATAGTTGGCCCTGAATATGGGCCATTTTTCAGCCCAGTACTTCTGGTCCATCGACCTCTTATATGGTTAGGAAACGATGGCCTCTATATATTTACATATTTGCATCTCACAATCAATATTGTTATTATGGTGTGGGATGCCTTCAACCTCATGCATGGGTCATTTTGTGACGCGAGTGTCGAAGGAATACCAATATTATTATTCAGAAGTCTGATCTGTTAAATTAAATAAGACTAGGAAATTCAAATTTCTTTACTATGAGAATTCATAATAAATCATACTTACAAACTTATCACTTGAGATGTCATTGCAAAGTGCATCAGATCAGACAACAAATCAAAAAATAGGCATTTTTTTAGCCAAAAAGCCGACCAAGAATGTCTAATGTTGTTTGTCCATAATGGGGAGAATAACATATTTACAATTTGCCACCACAACCTTATTTACATGCCAGGAAAACACTTTACTTTCTTTCTCATAGTTTTCTAATTTACCATAACACTATAAAGATATAAGATCCAAATAAATTAGAAATTCTTTACTGAAACAGACAAATCTGTACAACTTAGATTTGAATTTTATATTTACTAAATGCATATTATAAATGTAAATAAATTGTTCATATAGGTCTTGAAGAATTTTACCATCCTTGCTGAACATTATTACAAATGCATCGACATGAGTGTCACTTAAATATTGGTTTTTGAGCACTCATTTATATCCTTCATGTCAAATGGATATTGCCTCTTAAAAAAAGATATCATCTCTGCATTTTGGGTAAGAGAATGATAATTATTGTTTAGAATAACCAAACTAAAAAATATAAATTTAAAAATATGAATGAAACATATTATCATTACATTACAGCACAACAATGAGAACTTATATCAATTAAGTTAATCAAATGTGGTGGAATTAGATCTCTGAAAGGGAATTGAACATGCAATTGAACAGGTCTCATTTGATTAACATTTTGAATCGTTAATACTTTTCAAAAATAAGAAAACATTAACTTGTGCTACATAAAACATCAACATTTAATTTTGATAAAACATGTCTTATCAAGATGTTCATCGGAATAAACCACTAAATTTTTCTTATCTTGCACTTCAGCAATCAGTTGCACTTCTTATTTTTCTTTTATTTTTCTTCAACAACATGTTACAATGATTCTTTCTTTTTGGGTTGTTCTTTGATAGACGTTTTTGGCTGCAAGTTAATACAAAATTTATTTATAGCGAAGTTCATAAAAATTGGATATTTTATAGTGAAGTGCTTATTACCTCATTATTTACTTCTTCCAAGTCCACTTTCTCTCCTGACTTTCCTGATCTTTTTTGTTGTTGGTTTCTATCATAGTAATAAAGCAATTAACAGAAAAAATAAAGAAATTGGAGGATTTTAAGTATTAATGTATGTAGATCACACATTATTAATATTGTGCACATCAGTTGTAGCGTCTTTCTCTCATAACTTTCTTATTATTTTTCTTTTATGTATTGGAAGCTCTATGAATGGAGTCCTCACCACCAATTGCCTCATGTATTCTCCATCTGTTACAACACTTGCAATGGTTTTATGTTCCCCATGTTTTATTCTGTCCTCTTTCTCGTTGAGTCAGCTTAGAGGAGCGAATGATTTCTCCCTTATTCTTCTCCTTCACTTGATGTCGAGTTGGCTTAGGGGGGGATTATTTCTCCCTTATTATTCTGCTATAATTGATGTTGGGTTGGCTTAGATGGGGGAATGAATTCTCCCTTATTCTTCTACTTCAATTAATGTTGAGTTGGCTCAGTTGGAAAATGACTTCTTCCTTATTCTTCCCCTCCAATTGATGTTGGGTAGCTCGAATTGCTGAATGAATTCTCTCTTATTCTTCTCCTCCAATTGATGTTGATTTTACTCCATTGTGGGAATGACTTCTCCCTTATTATCTTCTTCTTCCCCAATCTTAGTTTGGCCATAAGGAGTGATTATTCCTATGCTTAATTCCTCATTTATTGGAGTTAAATCAGCAGGAGGAGTGTTTATTATTGCAGTTACATATTGGGGACAATGGGCCTTGTCGTGCTCTCCAATTATTTGGTCTTCAACAGACCTTATTTGTGCCTCTATGACATTTATTGTTGTGTNAGGATAAACCATTAAATTTTCTTGTCTTGCACTTCAGCAATCAGTTGCACTTCTTATTTTTTCTTTTATTTTTCTTCAACAACATGTTGCAATGATTATTTCTTTTTGGGCTGTTCTTTGATAGAAATACAAAATTTATTTATAGCGAAGTTTATAATAATTGGATATTTTATAGTGAAGTACTTATTACCTCATTATTTACTTCTTCCAAGTCCACTTTCTCCTTTGACTTTCCTGATCTTTTTTGTTCTTGGTTTTTTATCATAGTAATAAAGCAATTAATAGAAAAAATAAAGAAAATTGCAGGATTTTAAGTATTAATGTATGTAGATCACATATTATTAATATTGGGCACATCAGTTGTAGCTTCTTTCTCTAATAACTTTTTTATTATTTTTCTTTTATGTATTGGAAGCTCTATGAATGGAGTCCTCACCACCAATTGCCTCATGTATTCTTCATGTGTCACAACACTTGCAATGGTTTTATGTTCCCCATATTTTATTCTGACCTCTTTCTCGTTGAGTCAACTTAGAGGAGGGAATGATTTCTCCCTTATTCTTCTCCTCCACTTGATGTCGAATTGGCTTAGGGAGGATTATTTCTCCCTTATTATTCTGCTCTAATTGATGTTGGGTTGACTTAGATGGGGGAATGAATTCTCCTTTATTCTTCTACTCCAATTAATGTTGAGTTGGCTCAGTTGGAAAATGACTTCTTCCTTATTCTTCCCCTCCAATTGATGTTGGGTAGGCTCGAATTGCTGAATGAATTCTCTCTTATTTTTCTCCTCCAACTGATGTTGATTTTACTTCATTGTGGGAATGACTTCTCCCTTATTATCTTCTTCTTCCCCAATCTTAGTTTGGGCATGAGGAGTGATTATTCCTATGTTTAATTCCTCATTTATTGGATTTAAATCAGCAGGAGGAGTGTTTATTATTGCAGTTTCATGTTGGGGACAATGGGTCATGTCGTGCTCTCCAATTATTTTGTCTTCAACAGACCTTATTTGTGCCTCTATGACATTTATTGTTGTGTTCTCACTGCTCAGAGAAATCTAAATCTTCTGAGCTTATTATTTATCGAAGCTTTGAAATTTGTGAGCCTTTGCACAATAAACATAATCAATTTATAATTTTCAAAGTTTAAAGAAATATGCACATGGTGATATGCCTTTTAGCATGTCTAATTTCCTTTACATTTAAAACTTGTTTTTGAATGAAATTACTTTAAAGGAAGATATTTTCATGTGTTTTTTTTGCATATATAATAGATAAGAGATTTGGAGCAAATTGGAACGATAACAGAGCGAAAAGGAGGCGATTAGAGCAATGGAGGAAATAACAAACTGGTTCCTAGGCGCCACCCCATGGCATCACTAATGGGCGCCTAGGTGCCAGACCTGTTTCTGCAAACAGAGAAGATGGCGCCTAGACCCTAGAACTGTCCAGGGACAGTTTCAACACCACTTATGGAGTTATTAGATAGATTTTGATGCTTGGAGAGGGGAATTCAGAGAAGCCTTGGGAACTCTAGGGATATGATATGTAGATTTTCACCTTTTTAGAGAGATTGGTGAGGAGTTTTGAGAGAAATATGTAAGGGAGTCATTACAACATTGTTGAGAGCACTTGGAGATTCTATTTGAGGATTGTTTCATATCTTTTCAGTGGAGAAAAGCTAAGTATTGTGTTACCTATTGTCTTGTACTTGTTGTGAACTCATATGTTGTTAATTCATTTTTGTTAAGATGATGATTTTCATTGTAATCTTCATGCTTTGTGAGTAGATTCATTTACTTTTCTCTTATCATGCATAAGTGAAATGTGTAGGATGTTAGAATGATTATAGAATTGAACTTTCTATCTTAAAGTGATGGTTTTTACTTCACACTTAGTTTATTTATCAATCTCATCAGTTGGTTTGTTAAAATTTGTTGTGAACCCAAAAGATCCGAGAGGGTTATAGCTTCATTCAACTAGTAAAAACCACATTGCACTAGTGGGTGAAGGAAATGTCGTCCATAGAGCATTGCAAATAGATAGAGAAATAGACTTTAGTGGGTGTAAATTGGGGACTTTAGGGTGATATGCTAGAATCCCAATCAATTTGATCTAGTGTTTAATGAATTAAAGCTATGTTAGCAAAATTGAGGGTATAAATTGGAGACTCTAGGGTGACAAGCTAGAGTTATAACCAATGTAATCTAGGGTTTAAGGAATTAATTCTAGATTAACCAAACTTTTTTATGCACTTGGCAGAGAGTAAATAAGAGGAATGTTCCTATTTATCACTAGCTACATTAGCAATTCATGCTATTCAATCTTACGATTTATTGATACAATCACAGGAGAAAAGGTAGCTTTTATATTATGATATTCACCAACCCAATTGATCAATACAGGATTAACTTAGTCATAAAATCTCAACTTAGAAGTTGTTGTTAGGAAAACAAACCTTAATCGACATTCCAAACTAAGACCTTAGTGTAGTTGACTAGTACTTTTCTTATTGGACTCGTTACCTCGTTCTCTGTGAGATTGACAATCCAGACTCAATAGAGTTCTATATTATTGAAATGATATGAATACTTACGTGAGAAACCACAGTGAGTAATAATACCTAATTTTAAAAACTCAACCGATTTGTTGGGGAGCATATCAAGTTTTTAGCGCCTCTACAATGACTTATTTAAAAAGTGCTAATCCCTGGGGTGGATCACATGACTATGAGTGGCTTCATCTGTGACCACTAGTGTAGATACGAAAAGTGGAATATGTTGATCTCTTAGGGAGGAAGAAGGGGTGGCTGCTGGTGAGTGACATACATTGGAAACATTATATAACCAGGATTACTCTTCTATTGTTATATTCCTAAAGTAATCGTAAATCTGTAAGAAAAAATATATATTTTTTTATTTAGTCTATATCTATTTTACATTAGTTTTTACCTGATCATTTGACAGCTTTGAAATAAAAACACAACAAATCTTATTTCTCATTGTCATTAACTTCGATCATCACATTATAAATGGTCTTGCCCGTGCCGTTATTAGGAAAATAATGTTAGTATGCTAAAAAAGCCATACGTTCAAATGCAATGAAATATAATACATTAGCATGTAAATAATGACAATCATGCCACAAACATGATATTCAAAAAAATTTACCATCAAAAGAGTGACATAGTCGTTCATATAGCCAAAAGGCTTATGGAGTCTTGGCATCTCAATTAAACCGTCAGATTGGTCTACCAAAAACCTCCACATGGCCTCTGACCAGTTATGCTATGCAAATTTTTATATATTTTTAGAAAAAAAAGAGAAGATCACTAAGTACATTATAATTATTGTATAAAAAAATCAGTTCGTAAGCAAATATATAATAGAAAGTTTAATAAATTTAGAACTAATTTTATTAAGATTAGGATTTTTAATTTTATTTTTAAGATCTATGGATGTGAACTTGGACAGAGGCTCGCTCAGCCAAGTAACTTCGGTTCCTCTGTTCGACAAACAAACTATAAGAGCCACTTAATCTATAATGAATTTTAGGTTGTGGTCACCAATGAAGAAGGCTTATCTCTCAACATTTCAACACTTAAGAATGTGCACGATAAGTGACATGTCTTGTTGGATGGGTTAAACGTTCTAAAAGTGATAGAGGCACAGATTCCTCGATATAACAACAACTTCCTCAAGGATGTCTAGTGAAAATTCATCACATACTGCTCGAAATATTGAGGGTCAGCACCTAAACGTAATTTCTTTGGTGGCCAATCTATTAAAAGTTTTCAAATACATTGTTGAAATAGTAAAATGAAAAATAATTAAGAATGTAAATGTAAAAGGACATAGGCATTGCGTGTTTACTTCAGTACAACAGTAATGAATCAGTTGCACCAAGTTACATGAGTTACCTCAGTACAACAAATTCAACTTAGTCGTACAAGGGAGATAATCAGAAATTCACATGTATGAGGGAAAAAAATTAAAATCTCATTATATATATATACCCATTTTTTATTTTTAATTAGATTTTAAACAAAACTCAAAATTGCTTTTAATTCATTACAAGCATGGCTGTACAGGGGAAATAATTACACAATCATAGGGAAAATAAAAATAAATAAATAAATTCATTATATCTTTAATCATTTTTTTAATTTTTATTCAGATTTTAAACAAAATTCGACATTCTTTCCTTACTTCATTAGGACCGTGTTTTATCGGTTATACCAAGTTATTTTAGTACAATTAATACAACTTGATTGTAAAAGAAAAATAATCAGGCAATCGTACGTATGAGGAAAAAAAATTAAAAGATTCATTATATTTATATACCCATTTTTTATTCAAATTTTAAACAAAACTCAAGATTGTTATCTTACTTCAGTACAACCATACTTTATCAGTTATACTGAGTTACCTAAGTACAATAACTACAGCTTGGTTGTAGATGATAAACGATCAGGTAATCGTAGATATGGGGAATATAAAAAAATAAAAATTCATTTTATTTATATACACATTATTTTAATTTTATTCAGTTTTTAAACAAAAATCAACATTCTTATCTTACTTTAGTACAATCGTGTTGTATCACTTGTACTTAGTTTCCTCTGTATAACCAATACAAAATAGTTGTACAATGGAAAAATCACTCATTTTTTTGTTTTGATTTTTAATCAATATTTACATTGTGTCATCCCTTCAAAATAATTGCATTGTTTCGGTTGTACCAGTATAACCAATACAATATCGTTGTATTTTAGAAACATGCACCGAAAGAAAGAAAAAATCTTTAGTTATGAAAAAAATCATTAAAAAAGAATGAACAACTATTGTCTCACATTTGCAAACATATCATCAATTTTACTTACCAAATAAAAAACTATTGGATCATATACAACAGTCGTAAGTTGTATTTTGATTCAAACGAAATTTCAGTCTCTTCTTCGTCATTACACTGAAAGACAAACGCACTTGTGAATCCCTAGAACGAGGAAATGTCGACAAACAAAAATAAAGAAACTAAACAGAAAAAAGGGACAAAATACTGAAGTCTAACCGTAGAATAGATGAGGAATCTTGAATGATAGAAAATATCGAACATCAAACCGTAGAACAAACCATAAAGATCTTAATGTTGATCTCAGAATATGAAATGTCGAATGAACCCCAAATGCCAAAAGTCTCGATCTCTGTATTTGTTTTATATGCTTTTTCTAGATGGAACGGGTCGGGCTATGCGTTACGCACATTTTTTCTCTCATTTTAGAGATAAAAATATATTTTATAGAATAAATATATAAAAAAATAATGATAAAAAAATAAAAAACACGTGACATTTTTGGATTGTCACACGTAACTCTACGTGCGTTTTTCGGACATAATAAATTTTCACATCCTGGAGACCTGAATCTTGTAGCAAACCATACAGACATAACTCTTCATGGAGTCCCAAATCTTGAAACACAACTCATTTCTAGGGGCTGTATGGCAACGAATGAGATGTAAGTTAGTAAGGTTTAATAAATTTTGTAAATTCAAATTTATTAAATCATGAAAATATTAAATCTCAAAAATAATTTTGCAATGAATTTAATAAATTTTGTTAAAACTTGTGAAACTGTTTGACAAGTTCTGTTATGATTTAAAAATTTATTGTGGTTGTTAGTAGCAACAAGTCATAATAAGATTTAATAAATAATGTAAATTCAACTTTTTAAATTATTTCAAAATTGACAAACTAAGTCCTTAAATTCAATTAATATTTTATTTCAAAATATGATAATTAATAATTATATATTTACTATGATAATTAGTTATAAATAAAATTTTTATCAAATTAATTATTAGATAGAAGTTTAACATTTATAAATAAATAATTAATTGGTTATTAATTACACTTATTGATAATTATCTATAATTCTTCTGAATGAATAAATAAACTATATTTATTTTTGATTACTTAAATAAATTTATTTAAGTATAATTAATCTGATAATATTTTAAGTATAATTCCTAGGGTTTTAGGTNGATAATTATCTATAATTCTACTGAATGAATAAATAAACTATATTTATTTTTAATTACTTAAATAAATTTATTTAAGTATAATTAATCTGATAATATTTTAAGTATAATTCCTAGGGTTTTAGGTGGAGCGGAAAGGGGCGAAGCCGATTTGCTTGTATCTTCTCGCCTGCATTTCTCCATTCTTCTAGATCTTCCCATCCTAAAAATGGCGGTATGCTGCCCTCGCAATTATGTTTTCGTGAGCTTCGATCCATGTTTCCATTACTGTGATCGGATGCTAACAACCGTGTTTTTCAATTGGGAACGTGATGCAGGTNTTTCGCCGATTTGCTTGTATCTTCTCGCCTGCATTTCTCCATTCTTCTAGATCTTCCCATCCTAAAAATGGCGGTANAAATAATTATTTATAATTCTACTGAATGAATAAATAAACTATATTTTTTTGATTACTTAATAAATTTATTTAATATAATTAATCTGATAATATTTTAAGTATAATTCCTAGGGTTTTGGGTGGAGCAAAAAGGGGCGAAGCCGATGTGCTTGTATCTTCTCGCCTGCATTTCTCCATTCTTCTAGACCTTCGGATCCTAAAAATGGCGGTATGCTCCCCTGGCAATTATGTTTTCGCGNGAATTTAACTTTCTATCTTAAAGTGATGGTTTTTACTTCATACTTAGTTTACTTATCAATTTAATCAGTTGGTTTAATAAAATTTGTTGTGAACCCATAAGATCCGAGAGGGCTATAACTTCATTCAACTAGTAAAAACCACATTGCACCAGTGGGTGAAGGAAATGTAGTCCATAAGGCAGTGCAAATAGATAGGGAAATAGACTTTAGTGGGTGTAAATTGGGGACTCTAGGGTGATATGCTAGAATCCTAACCAATTTGATCTAGTGTTTAATGAATTAAAGTTATGTTAACAAAATTGATAGTATAAATTGAAGACTCTAGGATGACAAGCTAGAGTTGTAACCAATGTAATATAGGGTTTAATGAATTAATTATAGGTTAACCAAACTTTTTTATGCACTTGGCAGAGAGTAAAGAAGAGGGATGCTCCTATTTATCACTAGCAACATTAGCAATTCATAGTATTCAATCTTACAATTTACTGATACAATCACTGGAGAAAAGGTAGCTTTTATATTCTGATATTCACCAACCCAATTGATCAATACAGAATTAACTTAGTCATAAAATCTCAACTTAGAAATTATTGTTAGGAAAACCAACTTTAATCGGCATTCCAAACTGAGACATTAGTGTAGTTAATCAGTACTTTTCTTATTGGACTTGTTACCTCGTTCTCTGTAGGATTGACGATCTGAACTCAATAGAGTTCTATATTATTGAAACGATATCTATACTTGTGTGAGAAACCACAGTGAGTAATAATACATAATTTTAAAAACTCAACTAATTTGCTGGGGAGCATATCAAGTTTTTAGCGCCTCTACCAGGACTTATTTAAAAAGTGCTAATCCCTGGGGTGGATCACATGACTATGAGTGGCTTCATCTGTGACCACTAGTATAGTACGAAAAGTGTAATAAGTTGATCTCTTAGGGAGGAAGAAGGGGTGGCTGCTGGTGAGTGATGTAAATTGGAAATGTTAGATAACCATGATTACTCTTCTATTGTTATATTCCTAAAGTAATCGTAAATCCGTAAGAAAATATATAATTTTTTTATTTAGTCTATATCTACTTTACATTAGTTTTTACCTGATCATTTGGCAGCTTTGAAATAAAAACATAACAAATCTTATTTATCATTGTCATTAACTTAGATCATCACATTATAAGTGGTCTTGCCTGTGGCGTTATTGGGAAAATAATATTAGTATGTTAAAAAAGCCATACGTGCAATACAATGAAATATAATATATTAGCATGTAAATAATGACAATCATGCCACAAACATGATATACAAAAA
>JXCR01140958.1:5319-16731 GCA_002079205.1 Phalaenopsis hybrid cultivar
TAGTTTATTTGATCGAACCTCACCCTCAATTCTTGTGTTCATCCTTCGGGATAGATATAGGATTTGAGGTAAAGTGTTCTGTCATTTAAACTATGAAAATTATGGGGTCAGTTTGTCTTCATCTTTTTTCAAAATTAAAATTTTTTTTAAAAAAAAAACGTCCTTCCGAAGCGGGCAATGAGATTTCAATTCTGATGACCGACAGCTTCTTATGGGCAAACCCCACACCAAAAATAGTGTCGACAGTCACGACCTAAATCCTCATATCTTCAGGTTATTTGTGCAATCGTCTCACATAAATGTAAGCCTTTACTAATGAAATAAACAAGATGTAACATTTAAATAAAAATATCTTCTCAAAGATGATGTCAAACCATATGATAGAATGGGAAGTCACTGAGAATCTCCTCAGGATCTATGACAACTCCTAGTTCCTCTTCTGTTGGATTCCATAAGAATGTTCCGAATTTGAGTCATTCCCCTTTGACACTCCTTCAGTCCAATTTGTTAAAAAGTCCTACCCCTTGAAATTCTTGAAGAAATTATTCCTTAATCTAACTCAAGAGTTTTTTTAGGTGACTTCGATTATCTGAGATGTAATTAACTGTAGGGGCTTATACTTATTGGAATATTTAAAACCCATTAAATAAGAGAACTTGTCATCAGCATAAGAAAATGGTTTTGTAGACTTAAACAGATGTCATACATTCTTTAATTTATTTAATCAAGCCTTCAACAGTAAGTAGTGTATCCACCCTTAGGAATTGATGCATTGCTTGCGGTGTTATGCTTGTTTATTAGAATGTTGTTTATATGGGATCTGTTCGGTCTCATATTTTCAAAATTTTAAATATTATCTTCAAAATTATATTTATTAATCTATATAATAAAAGAAACTAACAATTCTAATTTGTCGATCTACACATAGCCTTGTGTACCCCCAAACTCATTCTTGGGTTACTCATGTAATTGCTTACAATTCCCACTACATGAGCAATATCCTGTCTCCACTAAAAGTCTTTTTACAATAAATCTAGCCTTATACCTCTTACTGTCATAATGCTCAGTCTTCACCCGGAACACCCACTTTTTTTGTAATGCCTTCTTCCATAGTAGAAGCTCTGTCAGCTCCCATTTCTGATTTCCTAGCAGAAAATCCATCTCCTCCTTCATGATCAGCTCCCACTTGGTTGAATTTTTATCTTGTAATGTTTCTTCATTACTTTATGGTTCTCCACCATCTATTAACATGATGTAGTTAAGGTTTGGATAGTAATGTTAAGGAGAATTTCTATTCCTAACAAACCTGCAAACTGTACCTGTAGGGGTGGACAACTCTATAACTGACTGCAGAACAATAGGAGTGGTGCCCCAGACCCACTCTCCTCTTCACTTCCATCACTACCCTGCACTGTGACCTCTTGGTCGAATTTTCATCTTGCAAGGTTTCTTCATTAATCTATGGTTCTCCACCATCTGTAAGCATGATGTAGTTAAAGTTTGGATAGTAATGTTCCTGCAAACTGTACCTGTAGGGGAGCTGATCTACAAATTGTACCTGTATGGGTGGACAGCTCTATAACTGACTGCAGAACAATAGGAGTGGTGCCCCGAACCCACTCTCCTCATCACTTCCATCACTACCCTGCACTGTGACCTCTTGGTCAAATTTTCATCTTGCAAGGTTTCTTCATTACTCTATGGTTCTCCACCATCTATAAGCATGATGTAGTTAAAGTTTGGATAGTAATGTTGAGGAGAATGTCTATTCCTAACTGACCTGCAAACTGTACCTATTGGGGTGGACAACTCTATAACTGACTGCAGAACAATAGGAGTGGCGCTTTGGACCCACTCTCCTCATCACTTCCATCACTACCCTGCACTGTGACCTCTGGTAAATCATCAAACCTTACCAACTCGGATACCTGAGAAGCCACTTCAAAAACTGCACTAGTCTTGTTCTTGTAAATGATCTTCTCATTAAAAATCAAATTCTTGCTTCTTATGATCTTTCAATCTTGATTATCCGAGAAACAATAATTGAATGCCTCGTCTCCATAACAAATGAAATAATATTTCTTTGACTTAATCTTGAGCTTGCTAGGAGCCTCGGGATTAATAAGAACATAAGAGAGTAGTCAAAAGTTTTAAGGTGAGAAAATTTGACCTCTTTCCCACTCTATACCTTCTCAAGAAATTTACAATATAATGGAAAAAATGGTCCCCTGTTGATCAAGTAAATTGAAGCACTGATCGCTTCTAACGAGAAAGTTGGTGGTAGTACGATGTTCAATCTCATGTTATTAGCCAGCTCATTAATGGTCTTGTTCATGCACTCCTCAACACCATTTTGATGTGGTGTCCTAGGAATGATCTTCTCCATTATGATTCCCTGAGTTGCACAATAATCCTTGAACCTATCATCAATATACTCACCACCATTATCAGACCCTAAACATTTTAGTTTTAATTCTGTCTTTGTCTCAATCATGGTCTTCTAAATCTTGAACACATTAATTACTTATAATTTATGCTTCAAGAAGTACACCCATACCTTTCAGTTGTAGTCGTCAATGAACATGACATAGTGATGAGAGCTTCCAAAAGATGACACTAAAGATTGCCCCCACCCATCTGTGTATAAGTTCCAGTTCTCCTGCTTTCGGCGCTCTGCCACTATTAAAGAAACCAACTTTCTTCTACTTCCTCATGATGCAATTCTCACACATGTTGAGATAAACTAACTTCAATTCTTGTAGCTTGCTTCTGGATTGAAGTTCTTTCGAATCCCTCTGAGTCATGTGGTTAAGTCTGCAATGCCACAAATATGTTATGCTCTCTACAGCAGTAATATCAACACTATTAATTAAACCAGTAGTCTTATATAGTGTGCTGATTTTCTTACCTTGAACCAATACAAGTGCCCCTTTTGTAACCTTTTAGAAGCTATCTGAGAACACTACTGAATGACCACCCTCATCAAGCTTCCCAACAAAATGAGGTTTAAGAAATGTGTCTGACCTTTTGCAAAGTCTATTTTCTCTTGTTAGGGAGTGTAATCTCAACATATACCATCCTTAACACGTTCAAAAGTTCTCCATCAACCAGAAATACTTTCCGAAAGTCACCTGCAACATAATTCTATATTAACTCCCGATGAGAAAGATGTATAGAAGGAAGTCCCTGAATCCAATATACAACCATCAACAAAACTGTCAGTTGTCAACAATAGTGCATCCTACACCTCTTCAGTTACAACATTAACACTTAATTTCTTGGCATTTTTGTAGTTCTTCTTTATGTGTCCAACTTTGCCACAATTCTAGTAGGTTTCTTACTGAGCAGGCATTGACTTCCTCTTGCCTCCGTGCTTTGATTTTGATCTTCCTCTGTTTAGGTTCTTGTTCTATGATCTCCCTGTAAAATCAACATTTAGTGTTGAACTCAAACCCGATGTATCACCAGAATCTTTTCTGTGAACCTACTCAGCCAAAATTAGAACACGAATATCATCATATTTCAGATTAGATTTACATATATATTTGCTAACAACCATCCTCATAGCTTTTGAGCTATTTGACAATGAAGCNGGTATCACCAGAATCTTTTCTGTGAACCTACTCAGCCAAAATTAGAACACGAATATCATCATGTTTCAGATTAGATTTACATATATATTTGCTAACAACCATCCTCATAGCTTTTGAGCTATTTGACAATGAAGCCAACAATATCAGTGCATGTATCTCATCATCAAATTCAATTTACACAGACAATAATTGATTTTTGATAGTATTAAAATCATTCAGATGTTGTACAATAGCTGTGACATCCGCCACCTTCAAATTGAGTAACTTTTTCATCAGGTGCACATTTTTATTCACTAAAATCTTTTCATACGTACCTGATAAAACAACCATGAAATCTGTAGTCATCCTTTCCTTGATAACTTTGTGTGTAATAGATCTCAACGGAGTTAGTCGATCCAACAAATTTCATTCAGTCTCGTCCATCTTTTCCGATCTCTTTCTCAGTAATGGAAGATGAACTTTCTTCCCATAAGATATTCCTCTATCTGCATCCTCCGGTAACCAAAATCAATGCTATCAAATTTATTGATCCCTGATACCTTCACTTTTCCTCTAGTCATTGCTTTCTTTTAGATCCAAACCTTGGCTCTGATACCAATTGTTGTGAAAAAATGAGGGCAATAAAGTAAAAAATTTGAACGAGAAATTGCAAAATAGAAAACAAGTAGGACACACAGATTTACGTGGCTCGACAAATTGCCTACGTCCATGGAGCTAAAGAGGAATTAATTACTTTAAGAATTACACCGCCGATCACATCAACATACAAGAAAGAACTCTCTCTCTTCTCCTCTCTCTCTCTCTCTATGTCCTTCTCACTTTCTTTCTCCACCCTAGAGTCACCAAAGAGGAAGCCGATGTCTGCTGCCTCCTTAATTGTGTCTTTCTGTTGCAAGCCTTACACAAATTTTGAGAAGAAGAGGAAGACACCAAGTGACGGCAGTGACCACCGAACCTTGCAAAGCTTTCGGGATTTCTTCTAGTATTCCAGTCGCCTACTACCTACTTCAATCAAGAATCTCTCCTTCTAAGTCTCACCAAAAAACCCATCAAGAAAAAAAAGGAAGCCCGAGGATATTTCCTTTTTCCAATTCGTGAATAGCTTGCTTCCTTGTTGTCCCATAGAAGTAAATATGGATGACGGGACCCGATCAATTCTATTTCACAAAAACAGTAAGTATTTGTTTGGAGCAGCTGCAACTTATCCAGCTTATCCAGATAAACAGCTTATTCTGATTATTTGTTGATTAGCAGTTGATCCAGATTAGCTGACTGACTGTTTGGTTTGAGCGTTTGAAAAATAACTGATTCTGAATAATTGTCTATTTTGCTCCTGTTATGGATAAGTTTTTTAGTTGTTTGTTTTGTGCATTTGGAAAACATCTTATTTACAGCTTTCTCTGGATAAATGACCAATGTGGCACGCAAGAGTTGTGTTGTTTAAAACAAAACGATAATAGCTACACATTAGATATTTCAAAACCAATAAAATTCATTCATAAAAGAACAAAAAGAACTCACAACTCACGTAATAGAGAGTACCAGGAAACCTAAAAAAAAAAAAGAAATAACAATTCAAAATTACAAGTGAAAGAATAATAATATTTATTTTAAAATCTGGAAACCGTTGAAATTGAAAATAGATAAATAAAAAATAGCCAATTCAATTTTTATGTACGATTATAAAAAGTAAGATTTATATACATGCCACTATAGTAAAAAGACAATTTTTGGTATAGACTAACATCACTAGAACCTTCAATCTCATATGATTTCCATAGAAACAGAAAGATCGCAATGTAAGATGGATTTGGCATGTTTTCTTCTCCTGATAGTTGAACAATATTGCCTCACTATTGTGGTCGAATGAGGGAAACAGTGAATGAATCCATTTCAACGGCACACCCCAACTGCTGCAGTAACATACCACCATTTCATCCACTATCAATGCACCGGTTGCCCTTAAAGAGAAGGACCATCTAAGCTGTATCGCCAAGAGGAACAGGGAGAGAGCCTATAAATGGCCTTATAATGACTATCAATAAAGTTCAGGGATCAACTTATCTGGCTAATGCAAAAGAAAATTTACATGCATTCGAAGCTTATTTTTATATGCTTAATTTATATGCTTATTAGTAATAATAAGCTGAACCTTCATTTTTATATGCTTCATCAATAGAAGCTTTTTATATGCAGTTCAACGCAATCACCGCACCACAGTAAAAATACCTTGTACATATTATAATTAACCGGGCCATCAACACTAACTTTACAAAGAAAGACAAATATTATATTTATAGGAGCCGTAAGAAGTGGGCACATCATAAAACTTATTTATGTAGATCAACCAAAATCTCCAAAGGCACATGTCCGTATATAAAATTGTAGATTGGTGTTGCATATAAAATGTTATGTGGTAAAAGTAAAAGTTGTTCCCACAAAGACTCATGATGAAGCATTAGTAACTTGCAAGTTATGCTGTCCCTTCATTTTAAAATTTCTTCCCAACAAAAGAATTGAGAAAATCAAAATTTTTTCTCATCACAGTCATCAAACCATCACTATAGTGATAAGTTAAATAAAAAAAAGGGCAGTTACATACATACCACCTAATTTCTATATATTTACATGTCTAACACCAAAACTTTAAATTTTATATGAAATTTCCTAGCTCGCATATCTCCACTGCAATAGCCATTCATTAATGCTTCTGTCCTTATCTCCAAAGGCACATGTCCTTATATAAAATTGTAGATTAGTGTTGCATATAAAATGTTAGGTGGTAAAAGTAAAAGTTGGTAAAAATAGATTCACTTCCTTCATCAAAAGTGTATGATAGTGACCCCAATTTAATTTTTATTATTTTTCGAAAAAAATTCTTATAATACTGCGCGCGTACCGCACAGAATAAGAGTTCGTATACCTCCCTCATAAAAAGTACAAAATATTCTCATTACCGAAATTAGAAAAAAAAAAATTCTGATTTAAACAAGTAATTGAAAGTTAATTTCAATGCAATTCTTTTATCATTTACACTTTCATCACATTTCATTTCCTTTCTCTCAATTCATTTAAACCAAACAGACTGCACAAATTGATTGCCTAAATCCAGTAGGAGTTGTGAGATGAATTATATATAATTATTTTATCCTTCAATGTATAAAACTGTCTCATCTACTTTACGCAAGCGGAAGTAGCTTTCTCCTACGAAATCATGGAGAGCATTTGGGGACAATAGAAACTCCACGTCATCTTCTTCGGCACTAATGCTTTAGTCAACAAGTTGTTCACCGTACTCAAGTCAAAAGCCAACTCCACTTGCACTTACTTCTAGATGAAGTTGATTGTCCTTTAATAATTTTCCAATATGTTGGAACAATATAAGGTCAAGGAAATGTTTAGCATATTACATAAAAAAGAAGCTGTTTACTGTGTACATATTCTAAGAAATTATAGGTTGAGCTCGATGCACCAGGTGCTAATTAGGTAAAGTCGCGGAAGGAGAAACGCGTTATGTCCTATAACAACAAATCGTGGAGTGCTGAATAACAATGAAGCACTTGCGTTTCTATTTTAATGTAGTATAAGTAAAACAAACCTAGAAAAAGCTATGACATGATAATGGAGAAAATAAGTTATAAAATCATCTATAAAACTATATAAACTATGTGGGAGGATTTTAAGTCAACTTATTCTTAAAAGCTCAAGAGATGTAACATAAAACGACATTTTTTTTTTCAAACTAAGTTTAAGAGCTACTCAAAAAATTTGGCATGATGAAATTCAAGGTTCATAAAACCAACATGAGTTAAAGTTCTTAAAAATAGATCAAAATGAATCGAGTAACATGGTTCATAAAAAAAATTAATGGGAATTTTTTTGGTTTTTTTTTTTTTATGTACTGCTCTAGCATGCTTCAAATTATAGTTGTTGTATGTGTGTGTACTCATTTTTAAGCCATTTGAAAGTTTTCTCATTATAGAGCACTCAACATATATTTTGTTATTTGATATGCATTATTTTGTTAGATTTCTAGTATTTGAAACATTATATGCCTTAGGATTTACTTGCTCATTCTAATGTTGAAAATGTGGGATGCAATATTTAAATTTTTTTAGAAATATTACGTTGGTCTTTGTATTCAATACAACTAAGTTCTGTGGATTGATCTATCGTAGAAACTACAGATATAGTTGCAGGTGGTCATGTTATTAAGATTTTTTTGCCAAAGAAAAGATTGAAAAATTATATAATCAAATTACAACATGATTAATTTATGTAGTACCATCAGTTTGCCAATTCAATATTCACAAATCAAAGATATTGAGATTAGACATCATTTTTCTTAATAAGGTAATGTACCTTTGCATCTCTCAACTATTTAACATCACTTTTTATATTGTAAGAAAAGGAGAGATTTATGTCAGTTTAGATTAATTATATTCATATGCATTAATTTGGGTGAAGAATCTAAAAAAATTTATGAAAATATTATCAAATTGAGGGAGATGTCATGTGTTTTTCATATAAAGCCTAGTGACAAACCATAATATTTTTGTCATCTTATAAGAGGGAGTGTATATTAGTATGTTTTAATGGAAATAAACAAATAATTAGTCATTCTAAATATTTGAATTAAGTGATTTTATGATTAGGTAATCACACATGTATTTGGTTTCAATGTTTGACAGATGTTCAAAAAAATTAAAAAAAAGTATTAAGCAAGAGATTAGGACAGTTTGATAATTTACTTTTATCTGAAAGAGTTATTGAGTCATTAGGTTTGTAATAATAAAAAAAGGTTAATGAATATGCTTTGAATAATAACTTTTTATAAATTTAAATGATTTATAATTATTTGAAAATTTAATTTAATGAATAATTTAATATTTTTATTTTTCTATTTAATATTAGCGAATCAAGGTCTTTAATTTTTTATTATATTTTATTAGTTCTTTTGTATAGATGTATGAGTTTACTAATTCATGATCAACCATGTTATCATGAATAATAAACCTTCTTGAACATTAACATGCAATTTTAATTATTTGTTTCTTATGTAATAATAAAGCTTAGTTTTTTTTTTTAATTATAATGATTATGATTAATTTTTTAAAATCATATTTATTATTCTTAATTTTTTTATTTTGCCTTGTAAACTTAAAGATATCATAGTGACATATACGTGATTCTATATAAATGGCCCATTTTTTAAAAGTATTTAGTCATTTTTAAATTTATACAATATTTAAAATTAATATTTTCATAAAATTTTAATTATGATCATTAAATTTTGACTTGATTATTATTCTCTTGGATTCACTATATCTTTTAAAATCAATTGTATATGTTGTATGATTTTTTTCTAAATATGAAATTTATTATGATTTTTCCTTGCATTAGTTATTTATTATAAAACTTAGCTTTTTTCTTAGATTTAATTATTATTTTAGGAGTAGCTATTAGAACCACTTCAGCTAATTGATATTTGAAAAGTTAAGGAACATTTTCTTATATACTTATTATAATTTTTGAGAGGTTGTAGGAAAGAGAAACTTTGGTTAGCTACTTGTTGAATAAAAAGCATATGAATATTTTCCCTTATTTTTTTCTCTTAGATAGTTTTCAATTGTGTCTTTCCCTTGAGAAAATTTTAAGAGTTCATCCGAAAGATCTTTAAGCGATCGAGTATATGCAAAGTCAAATCTTATACAAGTATTTTTGAAGCTATTTAAGTTATCAATATTTGTATAAAATACACATAGATTTCATAATTTTTTTATTTTCTTTTGCTATGTTTTAATTATATGAAATAGTAAGATATTAGATTTTACTTTAAGCATTTCAAAAAATTGAATTTATGCTAACATTTTATAGAATTTTATATACTTTATGAGATTAATTTATCGGTTGCACTTACTTGTTGAAAAACATTGTTTGTAAGAGCTGTCTCTTCTTTGAGAAGGGATAGATTTTACATTGGAAAATTTAATGATGAAACCCTATAAAGTGAAGATCTATGCATTGGATATTAGTAAAGATTTAAATATCTCAAAATCACTTATGTGTATCGTCATTTACTAATTTTACTTAACTCATACATTTTCTATCAATTGAGATAAATGTGTATCTCAAAATTTTTTTAATATTTTATTATCAATTGAGATAAACCCCTTTCTTAATATTTTCTAATATTTAATCAGTGTTGAGTATTTATATTATAATTTAGTTTCATCTAAACCACAATAAGTTTATAAGAATCTATATTCCTTGTTAAATTAAAACTTTTCAAAAATTATACTCCTTTATTTTAAGAAAATGAAAGTTAACCCTACAATTCTAATATTTTCCATCAAAATTGTTGAATCATAATTATTAGCATAATACACCTTCGCATAATGTATTAAAATTAAGTTTCTTCTTAAGAAAATAACTTGAAGTTTAATTTTATACTGAATTTGAAATGTAGAAAAACAATTACATCCACAGTAGACCCTTGAATAGAGAAAATAACTTACTTTATAAATATGTGCACCAATTACAAGTGCACAATTTAGAGAAAAACTGAAATACGGCTAAGTAGAAAGATAGCCCCTGAATTAAACCTTGAAGATAAATTTCACTCTTGATCTTCTACACTTGCACAGAAGCACAACTTTCTCTAACTTTAACTTACTACACTTACTCAAACATCATGTAGGCACAAAATCTTTTTTTCTTCCCAAGTCCTCCTTAGACTTATTATGTTCCACACTATTCAAAAAAACATCCTAGCCATTCACTCATGCTCTATAACTCCCCCAAACCTGCTCCACAACTGCACAAAAAATTTCTCTGTTGAGTATTGGTGCTACAACACCATAAAGTAGCATTATTGCACAACTGATGTACTAATTTAGGACTCAATAGTTACATTGTAGTGCAATAAACTCAAATTGTTGGCTCCAAATAGTCTAACACTATCATTGTGGCAGTAAAAAATTATCATTATAAAGCTTAAATGAGAGCACCTCGGAGCTAGTAAAGGACACTGCGGTGTCATGCTCTTGGAATGTTGCATTGAATTAAATTATTTTGTTTTTGTGGTGTGACCAAAGGAAAATATGTTGAGATTTTCATACATATTTTACACTGATTTTGATGATATTGCACTTTAAAGAAGGGTATTTTTTATGCTTTGTTGCAGGTATGTTGAATTATGGTCATTTGAGCAAAAAAATGCAAAAAGTAGCGAATTTGGAGCGAAAAGGACCAAAATATAAAGATTTGAACTAGGGCGCCGATGGCGCCATCGACGCCGCCGACGACGGGTTTTTCCCAAGAGTTCAGACTTAAATAATCTAGAAGGCCGCCGACGGCGCCCTCGAGGCCGCCGACGGCGAGATTGGCGGTTATCTCAACAAGTGCATTGAATGTGGACGGTTTTTGAGGGGATGCTTAGGCAACTCTTGGGAAAACCCTTCTACAACTTTAAGAGAAGATTGTGGCCAAAAATACAGAGGTCCAGTAGAAAATAGAGAAGTTCAATAGAGTATAGAGAGTTTAATTTAGGGTTAGATTGTGAGGAATTCTTCGAGAGATTGTAAGAGTGGAGGGAAAGTGAGAGATTTCTTCCTCCTTGCCACTTTGAAGAAGAATTCTGTGTGTTGTAAAGAAAGGAAGAGATTCAGAGGAACTTCGAGGAGTTTGTGTGGGGAGAAATTAGAGATAAGTGGTATTTACTTATTGTAGTTTGTATGACTTTGCTTTTATATATAAATTCTNAAATTAGAGATAAGTGGTATTTACTTATTGTAGTTTGTATGACTTTGCTTTTATA
>JXCR01140959.1:13828-27424 GCA_002079205.1 Phalaenopsis hybrid cultivar
AAGAAATCTCTCACTTTCCCTCCACTCTTACAATCTCTCGAAAAATTCCTCACACTTTTTACACTCTAGTAAATTCTCTATACACTAATGGAACCTCTAGAGTATTTTTTTTTCAGCTAAAATTTTCTTTTAAAATTGTGGATGAGCTTTCCCAAGAGTTGCCTAAGCATCCCTTCAAAATTTGTCCTTATCCAAAGCCTAGTTGGACATAACCCCCGAGCTTGCCGTCGGCGGCCTCGAAGGCGCCTTTGGAGGACCTTCTTAATGAATTAATTCTGGAGTCTCGGGAAAATCTCACCGTCAGCGGGGTCGATGGCGCCGTCAGCGCCCTAGTTCAATTCTACACATTTTGGCCCTTTTCACTCCAAATTTGCTACTTTTTGCATCTTTTTGCTCCAATGACCCTATTTCATCATTCCTAAAATAAAACATCAAAAATACCTTTCTTTAAAGTGCAATATCATAAAAAATAGTATAAAATATGTATGAAAATCTCAACATATTTTCCTCTGGTAAAAATCCCCCAAACTTAACTATTACTTGTCCTCAAGAAGTTTTATTACTACATAAAAGTTATGATCTATTGTAGTAAAGTTTTAATTTATAAATACTATAAATTTGATTTAAATAAACATCAAAGTGATAATTTCTGGAAAAAATATAAGTAATTGAATTAACTCTGTATCCACAAGATTATCTAGTTATCAAGTTTAAGAGTTCTACTCTTCTATTCATTTTAAGAATGACTATATGTTGCAATCATAAGTCACTTAGAATATTCAGAAGATAGGAATTTCATGGGAACACTACTAGTAAAAGATCTAATCCATAAATATAAGTTCAGGAAGTATCAAATTTCCCTTTAGGTAGGTCCAGTGAAGACAATTTTTGATTTCGCATATCGTCAAGCTTCTCCTCACTTTCATATTTTTTTCTTTCTTTTCTCTTTTTCATTTAGATTGCTTTCAATCCTATATATTTTTCTTTCTATTTAGGGATTGTTGTCAATCCTTTCTTTTTTCCTTTTTCAAGTGAGGATTACTATATTTGGATAGCCTTTAATGTTTTTGAACATCACCTTTCTTTCCCTAAATTTGAAACTCAAAGCATTTTTTTACCTTCTAAATATTTCATAATTTTTACATAATTGAGCCCCAATCTTTTCTTCTCAAATGAGTTTTCAAATTCTTAATACTTCAAAATATAGTTTCCTTTACTTTAAATAGTTAACTATAATCTTATTTTCCATCTTAAGTTACAAATTCAATTTTCATTACAAAAATATTTCTTTAAATGTACCATAATATTTAAATAGCTAAAAAATTTATTTACCTGAATTAAATTCACTACATATAATCATATAAATTCTTGAAAGTAATTCAATAGAGGACATCTAATAGTTAATCTTTTTCTTCCCTCCCCCAAACTTAAATTTTTCAATATAAAATGATATAGGTGGAAAGAAAAACTCTAAATATAAATCATACCTCACTATTTTAAGCATTTTCATCATTCTGAAATTTTTGCAGTTCTTCTTAAAATTTTTACTTCACCTGGTCTGTAATATTAGGAGCTTTCTACACATATAAATCATTAGAGAAATTTTTAGGTAATGAAATTTTGAAATAAGTATAAAACTAAAACATTAAATAAGCACAATATTTCCTAACACAACCACAATACTACACAAAATAATTAAAATTAAAATGCGAAAAAAAAAATCACATTACATTACAAAATACTACTCAACATCTATTATACTACACATGCAGATTTAACTACCACACTAACTTTATAACAAAAATTAAAAATCATCTAAGTATAACTTAACAATAAAAATGAAAGTCCAACAACACATAAACATCCATTTCTATTAAAAAAGATCACAAAAATAAAAATACAAATACAAGTACATCAATCTTATCAAATATAAAAATCCCAAACTATGTCTTCATCTCCTTGATCAGCAGGTGGATTGGGTTGATACTTAGTATATCAGCGGTACTCAGAGAAAGTAACACCAGGCTCACCTCTGTAGTATCGGGCCTGAGCTTTGTAATAAGCTACCTCAAAATTTGACTGCCTTTGAAGGTACACACTATCATAATCATATCGATATTATAAACCTCCAATCCTTTCATTTAGTAACTCTATACTTTTTTGATGCAAAGACAACTCATTCATCAAGTCAGTTAGGGTAGGGGAACTAGAAGGTGAAAGGTCATAAGTTGTAGAGGGGACATCTTTACTAGTAGAAGGCTCTTGACTCCTACTTCCAGTTCTCCATTTCTCATGGGATTCATAAGTTTTTAAATTGGTCTTACTAATGGGATTCATAGGGTAAACCCATTCTTCATCTCCAGTTTCCACTCTAGAAAGTTGGTAATGTGCATAAATAAGGCCAGGATGTCCTAGACCTCCACTTGTCTCACTTCTTACTGTAGTCAATATATTCTTAAAAATAATTCTCCCCGCATTTATATTTCTATTATTCTAAATATAGAAATTCAGAATAGCACTATCTCTAGTTACCTCACTATGGTGATAAGTCGGTAACATAGTAGAAGAAATAAAATAGTGCCTTAGAGGTGGCATTCAACATGGAAGCAGAAAAATTTACCCGTTCTCATTGTTTAATCTTCCATGTTCCTTTCCCATCAGTGAGAAAGTCGATCACATCATTCAGGGGGCATTCCATCGTACTAAAGGATTCATAATGACAGCTATAAGAGTCTGGGACTTCGTAAAAGGTGTTGATGCGGGTAGCATTAAATTCAACAGGAAATCCCCGCACTTGAATGATTCCATCTTCAGAATAGATTAAGTTGGCGTAAAACTCCTTTACAACATTTGCATCAACTTTATTGGCGGTGTAACAAATGTTTTCCCACCTCCGCTCGACAATAAGTCGTTCAATTTCTCCTCCAGGACTCTCAAAAACTCGATCTTGTATACACTTCTTTCCTTTAAATATGGAAGTAAATCTTGATTAAGCCTTTGCAGTGACAAAGAGAGAGTCGTCAAACTCAATTCGTCTCTTTTGAAGTGGAGCCATTTCAATCTAATCAAATTATAGAAAAATTCCAAAATATACTTCAAATATGCAAATAATGGCTTCCAAAAGTAATTCATGAGTTCAACACTAAGCTCTACGAATTTCTCCCCAATATTTTCTTCACATTCTCATATTTTTCGGATCTCCTCAACGTGGAAAAAATCCATGGTGAAAATCAAATTTTTTTAACTTGGAGTGAAGCTCTTACCTAGAGATGATCAAATCCGGTGTCAAAAAGCCTTGAAATCACCCTCAATCCAAGATCTCTCAAGCCCTAGGTTGAAAATTGCATTTTTAGGAGGAAGGAGATGATGAATTGTGGCGATTGATTGGTCAAAATTGTTGTTAAAGGTATTTTTTCGTGATCTCTCCGTCAATGGGGTGGATGGCATCGTCAACGATTTCTATAGAAAATTGAACATAACTCTCGGGAAAAATTCACTGTCGGCGGCGTCGAGGGCGCCATCGGCGAGCTCTATCGATTTTGGTTCAATTCTCAGATTTTTGTGATTTCAATCAATTTCAAGCCTTAACGACATCTGTTCAATCATTATAGACATAATTTTAAGTGACTAAATGATTTACTTATTGCAAATAAACTTTCACAACACAAAACATCATATTTATATATAAATTCCAAAGGGTACAATATACGTTACATAACACACTTAAGTTTGGTATTTTCTCAACCTCAACACATTAATTCAACGTCGCAATCCAAGCCACAACACTCAAAAAACTGAAAACAAAATATCTTATGCTTAGTCTCAACTATATAGAGATCTAAAAGCATAATTCTAGAAGAAAGCAAATGCAAAGTTCAAATTACATAGACAGACATGTAGTAATATAAATCTACTATTCATCAGATTCAGTACTAGATTCTCCTCTGAGATCACCCATTGATTGCACATGAACGAAGAGGTAATAGAAGGGTCGGAATGGAAATTCTTCAGTAGAATCCTCTTCTATTAACTTCATCCTCCTCATCAGTCGTATCNGACAACTTTCAATAAATTTAAATTTCTTGTCCTTTTCTAAAAGTTGGCATAGAGGTTTGGTAATTTTTGAAAAATATAATAAAACACCTGTAAAAACCAACATGTCCAAGAAAACTCCTAACCTCCCTTACATTAGCAGGAGGTGTTACTTCTTGTCCTTTTCTAAAAGTTGGCATAGAGGTTTAGTAATTTTTGAAAAATCTTTAATAAAGTCTGTAAAAACCAACATGTCCCAGAAAACTTCTAACTTCTCTTACACTAGTAGGAGGTGTTATAAGATGTCCAAGAAAACTCCTAACCTCTCTTACATTAGTAGGAGGTGTTAGTTTAGATATAACTTGGCATAGAGGTTTGGTAATTTTTGAAAAATCTTTAATAAAACGCCTGTAAAAACCAACATCTGAAAACTTCTAACTTCTCTTACACTAGTAGGAGGTGTTAGTTTAGATATAACTCGGATTTTTGGATTATTTTGAAATTTTGCAGGGTCTGTTTCCATACCATCTTCCAAAATTTTATGCCCTAATACAATTCCTCATGCAACCATAAATTGATATTTCTCCCAATTCTGAACCAAATTAGTTCTTTCGCATAACTCTAAAACTTTTTCAAGATAATTTAAGCATGCATCAAATGATGCTCCAAATATAGAAAAATCATCCATAAATACTTCCAATCCATCATCAATTAACTTACTAAATATGGACATCATACATCTCTGGAATGTTGTAGGGGCATTAGATAATCCAAAAGGCATTCTTTGAAAAGTAAAAGTTTCAAAAGGACTAGTAAATTTTGTCTTTTCTTGATCCTCAGGAGCAAGATGAATTTGATGGAAACTGGTGTATCCATCTAAAAAATAAAAATATTTGTGTCCAGCAAGTCTATCTACTATTTAATCTAAAGAGGGTAAAGGGAAGTGATCTTTTCTGGTGGAAGTGTTAAATTTTCTATAGTCAATGCAAATACGCCACCCAGAAACTTGTTAGATAGGTATTAATTCATTATATTCTTTTGTTTCAACAGTCACTCCTCCTTTCTTAGGAACACAATGAATTGGACTTACCCACGCACTATCTGAAATAGGATATATAATTCGAGTGTCTAACCATTTCAAAATTTCCTTCTTAACTACTTCTTTCATCATTGGATTTAATCTCCTTTGTGGATCAACTCTTGGTTTATATTGTTCATCTAATATAATTCTGTGCATACAGATCGAAGGACTGATTCCATTAATATCATCTAAGGTCCAACGAAAAGCTTTCTTGTATCTTTTCAATGTATCTAACAGTCTTTGCTCTTGCAAATCATTTAATTCTGAAGATATAATAACAATTAATGTAGACGAGTCTCCCAGAAACACATACTTCAAGTGGTTAGGCAATATTTTCAACTCAAGTTCAGGTGTTTTTATGAGTTTCTCAGAAATACATACTTCAAGTGGCTAGGTAATATTTTCAACTCAAGTTCAGATAGTTTTATAATTGACGGAACTAGATTCTTATCAGCATTTTCTGTAATATTCAGCATCTCAAATCTTTCCTGAACATAATCTAATTCTTTATTTTTTAATTCGTCCAAAATAACTTCATCACTCTCTTCAAATTGTTCTTTCTCTTCAAAATGCTCTTTAAAATGTTCATTCAATAGATGTTCACTAATTTCCATGCAAAAACGTTCATTATCTCTTTCAACAGCAGGATATTTCATAGATTTCACAATTTTAAAAGTCACTTCTTGATCGTTAACTTTTATCATTAATTCTTCTTTGTGAACATCTATCTTAGCTTTTCCAGTAGCTAAAAATGGTCTCCCTAAAATGATAGGCATTTATTTATCTCCCTCCATATCTAAAACAATGAAATCCATAGGAAAGATAAATTTATTCACTTTTACTAACACATCTTTTATAACTCCCTTAGGATATGTAACTGAACTATCCGCTAACTGAAGAGTTACAGAAGTAGGTGAGACTTCTCCTAATCCTAATCTTTTGAAAATGGATAGAGGCACAAGATTACTGTTGGCTCCCAAATCACATAAAGCTCTTCCATAGAATTTTTCACCGATATCCCATGGTATAGTGAAACTGCCAAGATTTTTTAATTTCACAGGAAGCTTTTTCTGAATAATTGTGCTACTCTCTTCGCTAAGTGCAACAGTTTCGTTATCCGTGAACTTCCTTTTCTTGTTCAGAATATCTTACACTTCGCTAAGTGCAACAGTCTCATTATCAGTGAACTTCCTTTTCTTGTTCAAAATATCTTTCCTTTGCTAAGTGCAACAGTTTCATTATCAGTGAACTTCCTTTTCTTGTTCAGAATATCTTTCATCTGAATAATTGCACTACACTCTTCACTAAGTGCAACAGTCTCATTATCAGTGAACTTCCTTTTCTTGTTCAAAATATCTTTCATAAATACATAATTGGGCATTTGCTCTAAAGCTTCTATGAAGTGAATATTTACTGTTAATTTCTTAAGAAGCAATCTAAAGCTTTTACGAAGGGAATATTTACCGTTAACTTCTTAAGAATTTCTAAAAATTTAAAAAGTTGTTTATTCTGTTTGTGTTGCTTCAATCTTTGAGAAAATGGTGGTGGAGGTTTCTCCAAAGTAATCTTCATTGGTGTAAATGGATATTCTAAGTCTGGGTATTCATGATCCTTTTCTTTATCAGTATCCAATTTCTCTTTTTCAGTTTCTATTTCTTTTCGTACTCTCGTTTCCAATTCTTTTCCACTTCGTAATTGTATCGCTTTTATCTGTTCTTTTCCTATTTCTTTTTGCACTCTTGTTTCCAATTCTTTTCCACTTCGTAATTGTATCACTTTTATCTATTCTTTTCCTTGATCTTTACACTTCATAATTGTATCGCTTTTATCTATTCTTTTCCTTGATCTTTAGGATTTGGTTCCACAGTATGTAATTGTATCACTTTTATTTGTTCTTTTCCTTGATCTTTAGGATTTGGTTCCACAGTACTACTATCGCTTTGATTTGTTCTTTTCCTTGATCTTTAGGATTTGGTTCCACAGTACTAGGAAAAGTACCTAATGTTCGGTTACTAAGCGCAGTGGCGATATGCCCTAATTGATTTTCAATATTCTTAATAGCAGTTCCTTGATTCTGTAATTGATTTCCTTGAATTTGTAATTGATTTCCTTGATTTTGCAATTGTTGACCCATGTTTAATATCAACTCTTCCATAGATAACTTCCTCTCCTTAATTTGAGTGTTACTGTTAAATCATGGAGGATAAGAAGGTCTATAGTTAACATTTCCTTTGTTGGATGAAATTCCTAATGGGTTCACCAGGTTGTTTGCCCATTGTTGATTTGTAGAAGAATTGTTATTCCAATTAAAATTTGGATGATTTTTCCAACCTAGGTTATAATAGTTTGAATAAGGGTTGTTAGGTCTATTAATAGCATTTAAAGTCTCATATGAAGGTTGAACATCTACAAATTGCCCAGATGAATTCTCTTCCATCATAGGATGCGTTGGAGAATAATTCATTCCATAATGATCTAATTTCTTTGATATTACAGCAATCTGCGAAGCCAACATAGATATTTTATCAGAATCATGGACACTAGCTACTCTTTTAGGATTTACCCTTTTGGAGGGCCATTGAAAATTATTGGTAGCCATCTCTTCTATTAACGAATAAGCCTCATCAAAAGGATTTGACATTAAAGAACCACCAGCCACAACATCTATAATCGATCGAAGAGATCCCACTAATCCATTATAAAAGTATATTAAAGAACCATCAGCCGCAACATCTATAATCAATCTAAGTGATCCCACTATTCCATTATAAAAAGTTTGAATTGATTAACGAACCACCAGTCGCAGCATCTATAATCGATCTAAGTGATCCCACTAATCCATTATAAAAAGTTTGAATTATCNGCGTATCTAAAACTAAATTTCATGTTTTACATATATGCCATCTTAAATATATGCAGGAAAAAGTGTGCTTCGCTTTTTGACAGTTAAGATGGTGGTATTTTTTATAAGATATGAAAGATTTGGGTCGTATAAATGTAAAAAAACTAAATTTAGATGTCAGATATGTAAAAACATAGAAAGTTTGGTTGTTCTTATGTAAATATTCATTTAACATATGAATGCAAATGGTGTATTGCACTTTAAAAAAGTTGATATTAGAGGCATCTTTATGCAATATTAAGTAAATATCAAAATTTTAACATTAGGTATGTAAATATATAAGAATTACGTAGTATGTATCAATGTTAGTGGCCAGCATTTACTCATTAAAAATTAAGAACATTTACGTACATACCGCTAAATTATTATGTATATACATATCTAACAATTAAACTTCAAATTTTAAATATGCGTGCTACCTTATCTATACATGCTTTTTAAAAGTCCGAATAGTTGTATTTTCAGATGTGATATGAGAGTTTGGGTGGTATAAATGTAAAAAAACAAAGTTGAGTATGTTAGTACATAGAAAGTGGATTGTAACATTTATAAATAAGCAGCTTTGAAGCAATGGTAGGGTGATATATTCTGTCATAAATAGGGTAATATAAATTTTAATCTTCAATGACAACATGATATCATACATAAACAAGCGAACAGAATTCATAAAATCCTATCATTTAACTTTATAGATACGGCTGTAAATGAGTTGAGTACTATTTTGTTTAAACCAATTCAAATACCTGCTTGTTGCTAGCCATAAATGAACATATGAATTTTAATTAAAAATGAGTATTATTTATGTTATTTGATGGGCCTAGATATTAAAAAAAAACAAGTAGCTTATACATTAGTTGTTAGATTATTACATTTCATTTATGTCGCAAATAATATATGCAATTTTCAAAGTGCATGCAACATAAGAAAATGATAATATAACTTACAATAAATCATCAAATAAGTAATTAAATAATTATTTTATAGAGTTCTTAGCGAGCATCTTATTGAACAACAAAAGGAGGATGTTCACAAACATAAGAGTTTTTAAAATTTTATTCAAACTTGCTCAATTACTTTAAAATGTAAAATATACCTTTCATGCATGGATAAGAAGGCATGTATGTAAAAATTGAAGTTTAGGCTTTAGATATGTAAATACATAGGAATTAAGTAGTATGTATGTAAATCTTCCAAAAAGAATTTATGAAATTGCTAAAAATTGGTGCATACCTCGCCCCTCGTAATACTATTGTACACGCCTGGCCCAACTCAACACCAGAAAAGTGAATCAACTTATCTTCGCCAATCATTATTTCTTCGATAAGCTTGCAATGACCGAGCTTCACAGCCTCAGGATTATCGAAAGTAGAAGTGATTTCGCCACCTGTCACAAGAGCGAGACGTTCGATCCCTTCGAAGTCGGCATGTTCGATTGCGAGTATACCCGCATCGGCAAAAAGCTCTTCGGGAAAGTTGTAGATTAACTGTCGGTTAATGAAACAGTTGATTCCATGAGCAATAATCTTTTGAACCTTTTCCCTCATTTTTTGTTTTTCAGCGCCCTCTATCTCGGCGACCTTAGCCATCGAGTCAACTCGAACTCGAGCACCATAAATTTTCACTTTATCGGTGTCCATAGCAGTGTTTGCCACTAATATTTTAGCGTTCTCAATCCGTTTTGGTTGGCCAATGCCAATCTTTTTGTCAAGAATGAACCTATAGATGATACAGTAATAGATCAATGTATCTATAAAACAAGTAATTTGATGACCATAAAAAAGATTAGATTGTGAAAAACTGAAAAAAATTTAAAAATTTTAAAAACAGCACAAGAATATGCCGCCTTATCTATAACTGAAAAGTTGTATTTCACTTTTTGANAATTGCGAGTATACCCGCATCGGCAAAAAGCTCTTCGGGAAAGTTGTAGATTAATTGTCGGTTAATGAAACAGTTGATTCCATGAGCAATAATCTTTTGAACCTTTTCCCTCATTTTTTGTTTTTCAGCGCCCTCTATCTCGGCGACCTTAGCCATCGAGTCAACTCGAACTCGAGCACCATAAATTTTCACTTTGTCGGTGTCCATAGCAGTGTTTGCCACTAATATTTTAGCATTCTCGATCCGTTTTGGTTGGCCAATGCCAATCTTTTTGTCAAGAATGAACCTATAGATGATATAGTAATAGATCAATGTATCCATAAAACAAGTAATTTGATGACCATTAAAAAGATTAGATTGTGAAAAACTGAAAAAAAATTAAAAATTTTAAAAACAGCACAAGAATATGCCGCCTTATCTATAACTGAAAAGTTGTATTTCACTTTTTGAAAGTCAATGAAGTGATATTTTTAATGTGCTATAAAAATTTTGAGGGTTATAAAAGAAAAAATGAACCTAAGCTTTAATTTTTTACATTCAAACCACCTTATCAATACCAGAAAAGGTGTACTTCCCTTTAAGAAAATTTGCAAATACATAAGAATTGTGTTGCATCTATGTAAATGCCCCAAATTCTTTACAATGGATCCAGCAGAAATCAAAATTAAGATACGTAAGGAATTCAAAAAGTGAAAACAGCTACAAAAGCATTATAAAAATGAGGCCCATATCTGCAGATGAATGAATCAGACCANAGCCCCAAATTCTTTACAATGGATCCAGCAGAAATCAAAATTAAGATACATCGGGAATTCAAAAAGTGAGAACAGCTACAAAAGCATTATAAAAATGAGGCCCATATCTGCAGGTGAATGAATCAGACCAGAAAGGCAGTGAAGCAAAAGGTTAAACCACCTAGTCAAGAGACAATGCAGGAAGGAGGGGTGTAACTGAGTCAAGCCGAGTCGTGAGCCAACACAGGCTTGGCTCGATAAGTTGCTCGTGAGTTGAGCTCTGTGAGCTAACAAGCCAAGCTCAAGCCAACCATGACTTGACTCCTTAGTTCATATTTATAGATCTAACACCCAACCTTCACTTTTTAAAATTATACCACCCAAAATCTTTCATATCACATCAAAAATACTAGCATTTTAACTTTAAAAAGGTGAAATACACCTGATCATGCATAGGTAAGGTGGAATGTCTGTAAAAATTGAATTTTAGGTGTTAGATATGTAAATACATAAGAATTGAGTGGTATGTAAGTCAATCTTCGATTATACAAACCAAATAAATAAATACTTAGCATGATGTCGCCTTGTGTCCATATGACTGCCATAATAATGGCCTGGAGATCCAAAGAACAATATACTATAGAGATATAGCCATAAGAATGCAGAGGCTCTTTTATATGGTGTATTTGGAAGTGTAAAAAGGACATAAACAAGCATACATACCACACAATAGCCACTTTTGTAAAAAAAAACACTTAATTCATTTCACTGCATTAATTTTACTCAATTTGTGATGTATATGACAAAGAAACTTGTGCTTAAAACTTCATAAATGGACAGATGGCAGTATTATATGTAAAATAAAATTGGAAAATCAGCATGCATACCACACAATTCTTATGTATTTACATATCTAACACCTAAACTTTCATATTTACATTTTCGGTGGCATAAACCAGTGCACGAAAATGTATCTTTCACTTTTAAAAAATAAGTCATATTTTTTTTATGTAATATTAAAGATTTGAATGTTATATACGTAAATATGAAAGCTTAGGTGTTACATATGTACCAACTTACACAAATAAAAGAAGGGGTATTTACANTTGGAAAGTGTAAAAAGGACATAAACAAGCATACATACCACACAATAGCCACTTTTGTAAAAAAAACACTTAATTCATTTCACTGCATTAATTTTACTCAATTTGTGATGTATATGACAAAGAAACTTGTGCTTAAAACATCATAAATGGACAGATGGCAGTATTATATGTAAAATAAAATTGGGAAATCAGCATGCATACCACACAATTCTTATGTATTTACATATCTAACACCTAAACTTTCATATTTACATTTTCGGTGGCATAAACCAGTGCACGAAAATGTATCTTTCACTTTTAAAAAATAAGTCATATCTTTTTATGTAATATTAAAGATTTGAATGTTATATATGTAAATATGAAAGCTTAGGTGTTACATATGTACCAANTGAAACACTTTTAGCGTCGCAATGAGGTAAAGCTTGCGCTTCAATCCACTTAGAAATGTAGTCTACTACAATTAATATATATAAGTTCCCAAATGAACGAATAAATGGTCCCATAAAAACTAATCCCCAAACATCAAAGATCTCAACTTCTAACATGAAATTCAGAGGCATTTCATTTCTTTTAGATATCCCATAAAATCTAATCCCTAAACGTCAAAGATCTCAACTTCTAACATGAAATTCAGAGGCATTTCATTTCTTCTAGATATATTGCCTACTTGTTGACATTGATCACAAGTTTTTATATGTCTATAAACATCTCTAAAGATAGTAAGCTAACAAAATCCAGCTTGTAAAATTTTATAAGCAGTTTTATCCATCCCAAAATGTCCTTCAAATTCAGAATCATGACATTTCTGAATGATCAACTCAGTTTCTTCATAAGGTACACATCTTCTCATAATCGGAATACATTGTTTATATAAATAAGGCTCATCCCAAAAATATGCTTTTGCATCATGAATGAATTTTCTAAATTTCTGAATGATTAGCTCAGTTTCTTCATAAGGTACACATCTTCTCATAATCAGATCCTTACGTTTATATAAATAAGGCTCATCCAAGAAATATGCTTTCGCATCATTAATGAACTTCCTTTGTTGTTGCAGTTCAACATAGGTGACAAAATATCATTTACAATATAGTTAACAATATCAGCATACCATGGTATTTTCCACTCATTAATATTATAAAGTTATTCATCAGGGAAACTGTCTGTAATTTGATTGTCAGTGTCAGATAATTCATGGTTTTCTAAACTTGAGAAATGATCAACAATTTGATTATCAGTTCCATTTCTATCAATAACCATAAGATCAAATTCTTGCATCAAAAGTATCCATCTAATCAACCTTAGTTTCGCATCCTTCTTTTGCATTAGATAATTAATAGTAGAGTGATTAGTGTGCACAATACATTTAGCTCCAATTAAATAAGATCTAAATTTCTCTAAAGCATACACAATGGCTAGTAAATATTTTTCAGTAATAGTATAGTTAATTTGAGCATCATTAAGAGTTTTACTAGCGTAGTATATAACTTTAAAANCTATCCTGTATAGAAGTTTAATACTTTTGTGTTATGACGCTAGGTGGATCTCTATTAACTAAACTAATGAACATGAAAATTAGGATTCGCTTTATTATTCAAGTCATCATCTTATTCTTATGGATTTTAAGTATCCTCTAATTAAGAAATATTATTTGGTCTTGTTTTTTGCTGCCAGAAATTCAGGAGCATATACTTTCTCATAAGGTCAACGTAATTTCAAGGTTTAATACTTTACAATTTATGATAACTTGGCCAGATCCATATGGAATGTAAGTGTGATCGTTGATGCTACAATTTTAATTCGATATAACCTTCTTCTCCTTACGTGCTGTAAGAAATAAAGAATTGGCTGATTTTCTAG
>JXCR01140959.1:28747-45328 GCA_002079205.1 Phalaenopsis hybrid cultivar
TTTGCCAGTTTATGGATTTTCTGTTACTTTTTTGTCATAGTTTTTGTATGCTGTGCTTGTTATTAATCTGCAACACTATTTTATTGCATCTGATTGAGACCTTTGTTATATTTTACTGGACTATCTGTAACATGAGTTGTAGAAATAGTTTGGTTAAGAGTTTTGAAAATCCTTTTTCTCTGTTATATCCTATTGAGTGTTATATTTTCATTTAATTCTAATAAAATAAAATCATTTTTTTATACAATAAGCCCAAGTCATTTTGGGTTCACCTCTACCTTTCTTAACATAAGTCGAACCCAAAACATCTGTTGTCCTAATCGGATCATCAGATGGTCGTCTTTTAATGTGAGACGACTCTTTAATTTTGTCTATCATGGAGCTACACTAATTCTTTCATGGATATGTTTGTTTCACAAATCATTTTTTTATACAATAAGCCCAAGTCATTTTGGGTTCACCTCTACCTTTCTTAACATAAGTCGAACCNTTAAAACCATTTTTTTATACAGTAAGCCCAAATCATTTGGGTCCACCTCTATCTTTCTTAACATAAGTCGAACCCAAAGCATCTGTTGTCCTAACCGGATGATCAGATGGTCGTCTTTTAATGTGAGACGACTCTTTACTTTTGTCTATCATGGAGCTACACTAATTCTTTCATGGATATGTTTGTTTCACATTTTGTGCGTAGGCGTCAAGCTATTCAACCAAAAAAGAAAAATATTGGGTTGATTCTCCTTATGCTTGAACCTATGTAAAAAGATTGGGTTTATATTTTTATATTAAATCTCTCAATAAATGTACAACTTTCAAGATAGGCTAGTCTGGTATGAATCTAAGTTCTATCACATCATGGGCTATGTTCAATTACTCTCTCCCATAACTTTAGAATATGAAACATTAATTCAATTCATCTATAATTTGCACATTTGTACGTCCCTTTATTCTTAATAATATATAATATGAATAAGTAGACTCTTTATCAAGTCATTAAAAAGTTTTTTAGTTTGGTTTTTAAATAATATTAAAAAAATTCGCAAGCTAAGAAATTCTCGGACCTCTTAAATATTTCTACATTTCTCATTAAAATGCCATCAAATTCTATTATTTGTTTATACACCATTTNGAATAAATAGACTCTTTATCAAGTCATTAAAAAGTTTTTTAGTTTGGTTTTTAAATAATATTAAAAAAATTCGCAAGCTAAGAAATTCTCGGACCTCTTAAATATTTCTACATTTCTCATTAAAATGCCATCAAATTCTATTATTTGTTTACACCATTTTATCATCAATTTTTGTTTTACTTATGCGACGGTTGAAATAAAAATGTTTGTTGTTATTTAGGATATTCAGATTGTTAAAGTCGATCATATTTTTACAATATTTTTTAACTTATTTATATTGAAAATTCTCGTACAGGAAAAATATTTTTTGATTTTTATCATTGATACATTTGAGCTAATTCTTTAATTTGTTTTCTTTTTTTGATCACTCACCTTCTTTAACATTAAATTTATTATAAAGATCATTAAAAACATAATTGTTGGCATCATACGTTGTCCGCTTAGGCTTATTATGAGACACTTTATATATATTTTTTTCAATTCTCCAAGCTTTTACATATGATGAATTAAAAATAGCTTAATTTTTTTATTTGTTTTTATCTTTTTTTTGCACTTTTTAATTTCATGGCCAACAATTTTTATTTATTGGCGTTTCTTCTTTTAATTCTCTAAGCACATTTTTATTAACTTGCCAATGTTCCACCACCACACTGAGTAGTGGAAAACGACGAGAAACTGCCGGAGCGCCCATCAGAACACAAACCTCCTGATTGGGGAGGGACGGGCGACCTCTTCTCTCACTCTAAGAGAAGAAAGTCACCTCCAAACCAGGCCTGACATTGATTTTTTCAAAAACATCCTAAATTTTAAGATTTTGATATTTACTCATTAAAATAATTTTATTTATATCGTAGATTCAGTAAAAAAAAAAATGTTATAAAAACTCTGGAGAAATAATAAGAATTGTGACTAATGTTTAAATTTTAATTTTTATATTTATATCATCAAAATCTTTGATACAATATTAAAAATATAAATATTGTAACTTATAAAAAAAAATGAATACATCTTTTCCTGAATTGATAAGGTGGCATGTGTATAAAAAGATATAAATATATATTAATTAAATAGTATGTGTTTAAATATTCCTTGAATTAATTATGGAGTAAATGTGATGATAAGAAAATCTCAGTATTAAAATAATTAAATTAGCCAGATAATTGAGGAGCCTTTTATTATTTTCATTTTATTTCCATTTTTTTTCAATAATTTATATCGGTATATAAATTATTTAAATTTAATATTATACGTCTCTCTTATTAATAAATATCTTAGGTTTAAATGCTAGATAATAATATTAATATTTCTGCTGGCATACTTTTTAATTTATAGACAATTTTTTTATGTCACATAAAAATAACCAATTTTTAACTAAAAAAAAAGAGACATCTTTTCATGCCAGAATAAAATGCTATAAATAAAAAAAATAAAAATTTAAGCGTCAAATACATAAATACATAAGAATAATGTCATATTTAGCCAAAATCACCAAAAAAAAATTATCAGAAGATCACAGAACAAACATATATTTACGTATCTAACATCTAACTTTACATATATGTCATCTTATCTATGCACAGAAAAGATGCATTTTAAATATTTAAATAAAAAAAAAATGATATTTCTTATGTCATATGTGAGATAAAACATTTGCAAAAACATAGAAAACAAAGTTTGACTGTTACAAATATAAAAACATGGTAGAAATGTAAAAAAAACAAAATTACAATGTCACAAAACAAATTGTATACATCCAGAAACCTTTTATGACATGGTCATGATTGTCATGATTTTTTTGACAAAAAATTTACATTTCTCACTCACATCTGGGAAATCTTTTGTAACAAAAAAAAAAAAAAAGAGAAAAGAAAAGAAAATCAATTTACTAAATTGAGGACTCTGAAGGAATCCATCACTCTTCTCAGATCCTTCTCTNTGAGTCTTTCTCCCGTGCTCTCCTAGCCATACCGACCATCATAGCTGATAATGCTGGGTTGGACAGTGCTGAGCTTATTTCTCAGCTGAGAGCAGAGCACCACAAAGAGAAAAGCAATGCAGGAATTGATGTTATATCAGGAAGTGTAAGTCCCAAACTTTTCTCTTACATTTGTACCATACTTATGGTGATAAAAAAAATATGCGAATTTACATAAGAACCATATATTTTTCTTATTTGTTTACATATTTAATACCCGAAGTTTGATATTTGTATGTATGGCACTTTAGAATTGTCATCACATCAAAGCATATGCATTAAAATGTGTATATCACCTTTAAGAGAGTTATTATTAGTCATATTTTTGATTTGGTGTTATATATATGTGTGTGTGTGTGTGTGTGTGTGTGTGTGTGTGTGTGTGTGTGTGTAGACTACCCTTAGGATTATTATTATATCAAAATATAATCATGCATATTAGTGCGAGTTTAAAGATTTGAGTATTACATAAATATTAAAATTTAGGCGATAGAGCTATAAATACATAAGAATTGTGTGCTATATATATGTAAATACCTTCATGGGCAACTTATATATATCTCATACATCTCTTATGTATCTACATAGAAAACACTTTATTATCATAATCAATAAAAAACGTGTTGCTTTTAAAAAGTGTTTATCATAATCACATCAAAACATATGGGTGAAAAGACATATTTCACTTTAAAAAGTTAAGTATTAGTAGTATTTTTTATGTGATGTCAAAGTTCAATAGTGTTAGGCAAGTAAATTTTAAAGGCTAGTTGTTAGATATGTAAATGCACAAAACTTGTGTAATATGTATGTCTGTGCTCTTTTGGGGAATTCACATACATATATTCTTACGTTTTTATATATCTAACACCAAAATTTTTTATTTATGTACATGTATATATGTATCACTCATAATCACATCAAAGCATATGAATTATTAGTAGTATTTTTACTATGATTATAAAGATTTGAGTCTTATATTCTCTAAAATAATTTAATTATTTTTAAATTTATTTTGCGAACTAAAATCACTTTATTTCATGCCATTTAAACATAATGGAGCAATTGTATTGTTGCAGGTTGGAGACATGGAGAAATTGGGTATATCAGAGTTTCAAAGTTAAGCAGGCGGTCTTACTGTCTGCTACCGAGGCTGCTGAGATGATTCTGAGGGTTGATCAGATTATTACATGTGCACCTCGCAGGAGAGAAGAGAGGATGTGATGGAGGTCTATCCTGCAATTTTCTGGTTTATATTTGCCAGTTTATGGATTTTCTGTTACTTTTTTGTCATAGTTTTTGTATGCTGTGCTTGTTATTAATCTGCAACACTATTTTATTGCATCTGATTGAGACCTTTGTTATATTTTACTGGACTATCTGTAACATTAGTTGTAGAAATGTTTTGGTTAAGAGTTTTGAAAATCCTTTTTCTCTGTTATATCTTATCGAGTGCTATATTTTCATTTAATTCTAATAAATTAAAATCATTTTTTTATACAATAAGCCCAAATCATTTTGGGTCCACCTCTACCTTTCTTAACATAAGTCGAACCCAAAGCATCTGTTGTCCCAACCGGATCATCAGATGGTCGCCTTTTAATGTGAGACGACTCTTTAGTTTTGTCTATCATGGTGCTACACTAATTCTTTCATGGATACGTTTGTTTCAGATTTTGTGTGTAGGTGTCAAGCTATTCAACCAAAAAAGAAAAATATTGGGTTAAATCTCCTTATGCTTGAACCTATGTAAAAGTATTGGGTTTATATTTTTATATTAAATCTCTAAAACTTTCAAGATAGGCTAATGTAGTATGAATCTAAGTTCTATCACATCACGAGCTATGTTCAATTATTCTCTCCCATAATTTTAGAATATGACGCATTAATTCAATTCATCTAAAATTAGCATATTTGTACATACCTTTATTCTTAATAATATGAATAAATAGACTCTTTATCAAGTAATTAAAAAGTTCTTTAGTTTAGTTTTTAAATAATATTAAAAAAATTTGTAAGCTAAGAAACTCTAAGACCTCTTAAATATTTCTACATTTCTTATTAAAATACCATCAAATTCTATTATTTGTTTACACCATTTTATCATCAATTTTTGTTTTAGTTATGTGACGGTTGAAATAAAAATGTTTGCTGTTGTTTAGGATATTCAGATCATTAAAGTCGATCATATTTTTACGAGATTTATTGAAAAGTTTATCAAAATATTTAACTCATTTATGTTGAAAATTCTCGTACAGGAAAATTATTTTTTGATTTTTATCTTCGATACATTTGAGCTAAATCTTTAATTTGTTTTTTTTTTGCTCGACTATTATATATATATANAAATTGACATTAAAAAAAAAGAAATTTACATGTATATCCCATGGTGCTCAAGTATTTATATGTTTGACCCCTAAAATATGATGTTTAGTTATGCAAAGATTTAGATACATACCCTTCAATACCAATGTATTTGCATCTCTAATATCAGAACTTCAATTTTTAGATATATGCCGCTATGCATAAAAAGATAAACTTCACTTCTTAAAAGTTAAATAGTGATATTATTGATGTGATATGAAAGATTTGGGTGGTAGAAATGTAAAAAAGAATAAAATTTAGGGGTCTGACATCGGAATTGAGTGGTATGTATGTAGATGCACCTTTTACTTGTATAATACTTTGGAATCATAATCACATTATAACATATGCATGAAATGCTTTCACTTCAAGAAAGTTAATATTAGTGATATTTTTGATGCAATATTTATGTTTTAAATATTATATAAATTAATATCAAAATTTTAACAGTAGATTTGCAAATATATTAAGAATTATGTGGTATATATCAATATAAATGGGCAGCATCTTCTCATTACAAATTAGGAAAATTTATTTGCATTTACATATCTAAATTTTTTGCATATATACCCCACCTTACCTATTCATGCAAAGGTATATTTCACATTTTAAAAGTTAGAATGATGGTATGGTTTATATGATATATAAAATTTGTGTAAATGTCAAAAACAAAAGTTTAGGGGTTAGATATGTAAATACATAGGAATTCAGTGGTATGTATGTAAATTCCCCTAAAGAAAAAATGAAAGAAGATTGGCAAGTCTCAATGCATTTTAATATCGACAAAATGGATGGAAGGATATATCAATTGAAGTGTTGTGAGTCGCAGTACATCAAGATGGGTTCTAAAATTGTTAGCTTTGCATTGAGATAAGTGCAATTCATGATGCATAAGAAAATAAATTTAAAAGAGAGACGGAGCTAAAACAAATTGTTTTAAGGGGAATTTACATACAGACCACACAATTCTTGTGTATTTATATATCTAACATCTGAAGTTTGATAATTACATCTAAAACATTTTAGCGCGACAAACCTATGCATGAAAATGCATATGTTAGTTTTAAAAAGTTAATAATAGTGATATTTTTGATGTGATGTTAAACACCTGATATCCTTACTTGGTTTGTAATACATTTAAGATTCATTTGGGATGATTGCGGGCTTTTATGAAGACGTGTACAGATGTTGTAGAGGAAGAAATTTTCGTGAAAATTTCCGTGGATATTATAAATATGTTTCTTTTTTGAAAAAGTCGGACAATGGCTTTGATATAGCGATACATTTTCAGATCTGATTGTAAAAAGTAACTTCCAATCACAAAAATTTCTAAAAAACAACAACAAAATAACAATCGAATGAAGGTGTGAAAGACATTTTAAAAAGTAAATTAGCATGAAAGCTGCCCCAAACAAGTCCTTAGTATCTTAAAATCAGTTAAGAGCTTTATGGTTCTCTACCAACTTACATTATGCTGCTAAAACCATTTTTAATTCAAGCAAGCGTTGGGAGGAAGCATTTGGTTTAGAAAAAATTACATACATACGCCTTAATTCTTATGTATTTATATATCTAACACCTAAACTTTAATTCTTTAGATATATACCATCTTACATATATGCATGAGAAGCTGTTTTCACTTTTAAAAGGTTAAAAATACGAAAAATTTGAGTGGCAAATGTAAAAGTAAAATTTAGGCGCTTGATATGTAAATATATAGGAAATAGGTAGTATGTATCTAAATTCCCCTTTTTTAGCTGTATACTAACCAAGTCTACAGGGAAAAAACATAAATAAAGAGAGAAACTTCAGCAACACATGAAAAATTGACAGTAAAAGCCCTTCAAGCCCCTTACCTCAATCTGATAGTAGAGCTTCCCATCATCTGCAACTCTCGATGATGTCGACAAGATGCTTGATTCACGACGAACGCCTAATCTCGTAGACATGAATTCCGTCAAATATTGCTTCAGAACTTTCGTCGCAGCTGATTCTGGAGGTCCTAAATCTTCAACACTTACATATCTCGATGACGAAGGTGACGACAATTCGATCGATAAGTTCTCGTCAAGAACGAACGGGTCCCTGAAGAATATATCTGCACCGGCCCCTCGAACTTGTATCCAATTTTTGGGATACAATAGCGAGTAACCATCAAATATATCTATATATTCTTTAAATTCATCTGATGGCTCAGCTATGCTGACCCCGCTGAATCCGAGTTGTGGGAAGATAGAAGCCGCGAAGAGAGATGACAATACATGCCTCCTAAGAGCTGTAAAAAAGTACGGAAAATTTATATACATACTATATAATTCTTTCGCATTTACANGAACACGAGTTGTTCGCGAACAACGAGCTTTTGAAAGCCCTAATGGTCATGATTGTCATGATTTTTTGACAAAAAAAATTTATATTTGCTATCGACTAGCTAGCGCAAATCTTCATTTCTCACATCTGGGAAATCTTTTGTAACAACAAAAAAAAAAAGAAAAGAAAATCAATTTACTAAATTGAGGACTCTGAAGGAATCCATCACTCTTCTCAGATCCTTCTCTTCATCCAGAAACACATTTTCAGGGCTTTGTAATCTCAACTCATACAGGCGATTGTTCCCAACACCAAGAACAGATAGGTATCTTCTGTCCCATTCTAACTGAACTATTCTGTCCTGTGGCATCACTGCTAGCTCATTATTGTTTGCATATGATTTGATATTTACCTGAAATTGACATAAAAATAAAGATATTTACATGTATATCCCATGGTGCTTAAGTATTTGTATGTTTGATACCTAAAATATGATATATAGTTATGCAAAAATTTACATACATACCACTCAATACCAATGTATTTGCATCTCTAATATCAAAACTTTAATTTTTAGATATATGCCGCTATGCATGAAAAAGATAAATTTCACTTTTTAAAAGTTAAATAGTGATATTATTGATGTGATGTGAAAGATTTGGGCGGTAGAAATGTAAAAAAGAATAAAATTTAGGCGTCTGATATGTAAATGCATCGGAATTGAGTGGTATGTATGTAGATGCACCTTTTACTTGTATAATACTTTGGAATCATAATCACATTATAACACATGCATGAAATGTTTTCACTTCAAGAATGTTAATATTAGTGATATTTTTGATGCGATATTTATGTTTTAAATATTATATAAATTAATATCAAAATTTTAACAGTATATTTGCAAATATATAAGAATTATGTGGTATGTATCAATATAAATGGGCAGCATCTTCTCATTACAAGTTGGGAAGATTTATATGCATATCACTCAATTTTTATACATTTACATATCTAAATTTTTTGCATATATACCCCACCTTACCTATTCACGCAAAGGTATATTTCACATTTTAAAAGTTAAAATGATGGTATGATTTATATGATATATAAAATTTGTGTAAATGTCAAAAGCAAAAGTTTAGGGGTTAGATATGTAAATACATAGGAATTCAGTGGTATGTATGTAAATTCCCCTAAAGAAAAAATGAAAGAAGATTGGCAAGTCTCAATGCATTTTAATATCGACAAAATGGATGGAAGGATATATCAATTGAAGTGTTGTGAGTCGCAGTACATCAAGACGGGTTCTAAAATTGTTAGCTTTGCATTGAGATGAGTGCAATCCATGATGCATAAGAAAATAAATTTAAAAGAGAGACGGAGCTGAAACAAATTGTTTTAAGGGGAATTTACATACAGACCACACAATTCTTGTGTATTTATATATCTAACACCTAAAGTTTGATAATTACATCTAAAACATTTTAGTGCTACAAACCTATGCATGAAAATGTATATGTTAGTTTTAAAAAGTTAATAATAGTGATATTTTTGATGTGATGTTAAACATGTGATATCCTTACTTGGCTTGTAATATATTTAAGATTTATTTGAGATGATTGCAGCCTTTTATGAAGACGTGTACAGATGTTGTAGAGGAAGAAATTTTCGTGAAAATTTCTGTGGATATTATAAATATGTTTCTTTTTTGAAAAAGTCGGACAATGGCTTTGATATAGTGATACATTTTCAAATCTGATTGTAAAAAGTAACTTTCAATCACAAAAATTTCTAAAAAACAACAACAAAATAANCCTTACTTTGTTTGTAATATATTTGAGATTCATTTGGGATGATTGCGGGCTTTTATTAAGACGGTTGTAAAGATGTTATAGAGAAAGAAACTTTCGTGAAAATTTTTGTGGGTATTATAAATATATTTCTTTTTTGAAGGCGTCGGACATTGACTTTGATATAGTTATACATTTTCAAATCTGATTGTAAAAAGTAACTTTCAATCACAAAAATTTCTAAAAAACAACAACAAAATAACAATCGAATGAAGGTGTGAACGGCATTTTAAAAAGTAAATTAGCATGAAAGCTGCCCCAAACAAGTTCTTAGTATCTTAAAATCAGTTAAGAGCTNATATTATAAATATATTTCTTTTTTGAAGGCATCGGACATTGGCTTTGATATAGTTATACATCTTCAGATCTGATTGTAAAAAACAACTTTCAATCACTAAAATTTCTAAAAAACAACAATAAAATAACAATAGAATGAAGGTGTGAACAACATTCTAAAAAGTAAAGTAGTGCGAAAGCCGCCCCAAACAAGTCCTTAATATCTTAAAATCTTCTCTACCAACTAACATTATGCTGCCAAAACCATTTTTAGTTCAAGCAAGTGTTGAGAGGAAGCGTTTTGTTTAGAAAAACTTACACACACCACCGTCAATTCTTATGTATTTATATATCTAACACCTAAACTTTAATTCTTTAGATATATACCATCTTACATATGCATGAAAAGCTGTTTTCACTTATTAAAGGTTAAAAAGACGAAAAAATTGAGTGGCAAATGTAAAAAGTAAAATTTAGGCGCTTGATATGTAAAGATATAGGAAATAAGTAGTATGTATCTAAATTCCCCTTTTTTAGCTGTATACTAACCGAGTCTACAGGGAAAAAACATAAATAAAGACAGAAGCTTCAGCAACATGTGAAAAACTGACAGTAAAAGCCCTTCAAGCCCCTTACCTCAATTTGATAGTAGAGCTTCCCATCATCTGCAACTCTCGATGATGTCGACAAAATGCTTGATTCACGACGAACGCCTAATCTCGTAGACATGAATTCCGTCAAATATTGCTTCAGAACTTTCGCCGCAGCTGATTCTGGAGGTCCTAAATCTTCAACACTCACATACCTTGACGACGAAGGCGACGACAATTCGATTGATAAGTTCTCATCAAGAACGAACGGATCCCTGAAGAATATATCTGCACCGGCCCCTCGCACTTGTATCCAATTTTTGGGATACAATAGCGAGTAACCATCAAATATATCTATATATTCTTTAAATTCATCTGATGGTTCCGCCATGCTAACCCCGCTGAATCCGAGTTGTGGGAAGATAGAAGCTGCGAAGAGAGAAGACAACACATGCCTCCTAAGAGCTGTAAAAAAGTAAGGAAAATTTATATACATACTATATAATTCTTTTGTATATACATGTCTGATAACTAAAGTTTGATATTTACACACCTTGGTGTCATAAAAGAGTGCATTGAAAATGTGTATTTCACTTTTAAAAAAGATAGTGATCGTGTTATTCTTGTTGTGACGTTAATGGTTTGAGAGGTAAGCATGTCAATATGAATGCTTAGATGTTAGGTATGTTAATACGTAAGAATTGCGGGGTATGTATGTATACGCCCCAAAAATTCATCAGAGCTGAACAAAAGCTATACCCGATATGATAAAGAAAGGAAACACTGTAGAGATCCTAGTTAATAGTTTGTCAATGATTTTATATAATTTATCAAGCTATTCCTATTCATGTTTTGAATAATGGTGTTGAAAAATATTCAAAAACCAAAGAAAGAAATATAATGTGTTAAAAAAACTTTCTATTAATGTATAGATAGTTGCTCTATCTTATTTCTACTTAATTCCAAAATAAATGTTAAAAGGATGCCAAATTAAGTTTCATTCTATAATGAGTGGGATGTTTCATACCATCATTTCTATTTAATTCTAAGATGGATATTTTACGTGATCAAGTCTGCATATCGGTATTTGATAAACAAGATTCATGATCCATATTTTTCTTCTTCACCTTTAATCATGTATTTTATCTAAGTAAATGTAAGTGTTAGAATTTATGGCCTGAATTTTGTTGGGCTCGGATCGAAAAAGTCTGCGGTGCGACCACAATTAAGAAGAATATGTTTAGGGATTTGTGGTGGTAGTGGAGAAATTGAGCTGATAGTGTAGTTCATGTAGTATGGACTTCTATGTTTTTAGGGTTGGTTTTATTAGGTTTTTTGTACACGGCTATATACATGATATTTCCAATAGGGTTTCAAATGAGAAGAAAATCAAAGATCGAGCCCTAAGTGCTACCCTTTGTAATTTCTTTGAGAGTAATGAATTTTCCTCTCCTATGCTTATGATTTTTTCCATCTTGCATTTTTCACATACATCAGTGTTATTCTTTTTGTTTCCTTTATTGTTCATTGCATTAGTTTCGTAACGGAGGCTAGTCTAAATTTGCATCCAAGGATTGAATCAAGTTATATAATAGAGATCCAATTTGGTTCTGATGTAACTAGGGTATGGTACAATTTCAACAATACTAGAACCAAACATATTTGGCTTGGGTATTAATTTAGTCTAGAATCGAACAAATCCGATTGAATTGCACCACTATTTGTGTTTGCAAAATCACTAAGGGGTTGTTTGGTATCAAATTTAGTAAATTCTATAAATTTAAATTTACTAAATCCTACCAACATCAAGATTTAATAAATCCGGTATTTAAGGGAAAACTGGAAATTTTTTTTTGAGAAGAAACAATACTTACTAAATCTAGGATTATGGTGAGCGTTCGGTAGGTTCAGATGGTTTAGTTTTCAAATTAGGCAAACCCACTTCAATCAAAATCCAAATTTTGATGTACCGAATCAAACAAAATTTTGATAAAACCGAACCAGTCAAAGCGAAATTTAATTCGGTTTAAATGGTCTGGTTTTACACAAACTGAAATATAATTTGAAGGTTTAAGAATATAATGATAACAAGAGAANAATTTACATGTATATCCCATGGTGCTCAAGTATTTGTATGTTTGATACCTAAAATATGATATATAGTTATGCAAAGATTTACATACATACCACTCAATACCAATGTATTTGCATCTCTGATATCAGAACTTTAATTTTTAGATATATGCCGCTATGCATGAAAAGATAAATTTCACTTTTTAAAAGTTAAATAGTGATATTATTGATGTGATGTGAAAGATTTGGGCGGTAGAAATGTAAAAAAGAATAAAATTTAGGCGTCTGATATGTAAATACATCGGAACTGAGTGATATGTATGTAGATACACCTTTTACTTGTATAATACTTTGGAATCATAATCACATTATAACATATGCATGAAATTTTTTCACTTCAAGAAAGTTAATATTAGTGATATAATTGATGCGATATTTATGTTTTAAATATTATATAAATTAATATCAAAATTATAACAGTAGATTTGCAAATATATAAAAATTATGTGGCATGTATCAATATTAGTGGGCAGCATCTTCTCATTACAAATTAGGAAGATTTATATGCATACCACTAAATTTTTATGCATTTACATATCTAAAATATTTACATATATGTCCTCACCTTACCAATGCATGCAAAGATATATTTCACATTTTAAAAGTTAAAATGATGATTTTTTTATGTGATATATGTAAATACATAGGAATTCGGTGGTATGTATGCAAATTCTCTTGAAGAAAAAAATGAAAGAAAATTGGCAAGTCTCAATGCATTTTAATATCGACAAAATGGATGGAAGGATATATCAATTGGAGTGTTGCAAGCGCAGTACATCAAGATGGGCTGAGTTCTAAAATTGTTAGCTTTGCATTGAGATGAGTGCAATCCATGATGCATTACAAAAAAAATTAAAAAAGGGACGGAGCTGAAACACATTGCTTAAAGGGAAATTTACATACAGACCACACAATTCTTGTATATTTATATATCTAACACCTAAAGTTTGATAATTATATCTATAACACTTTGGTGTTACAAACCTATGCATGAAAATGTATATGTTACTTTTAAAAAGTTAATAATAGTGGTATTTTTGAAGTGATGTTAAACATGTGATATCCTTACTTNAAATTTCGAACTAAAACGAGCCGAACACGAGTGAACAAAGAACTGTTCGTGTTCTGCTCGTTTATAATTCGAGCTTTAAAAACTTGCTCGTGCTCGACTTGTTTACTTAACGAACGAGCTGAACACGAGCTACTCAACGAGCCGAACACGAGTTATTAGCGAACAAAGAGCTTTTTTGATAGCCCTAATGGTCATGATTGCCATGATTTTTTGACAAAAAAATTATATTTGCTATCGACTAGCTAGCGCAAATGTTCATTTCTCACATCAGGGAAATCTTTTGTAACACAAAAAAAAAAAAAAAAAAAAAAAAAAAAAAAAAAAAAAAAANCATATATTTTTTAAATTTCGAGCTAAAACGAGCTGAACACGAGCGAACAAAGAACTGTTCGTGTTCTGCTCGTTTATAATTCGAGCTTTAAAAACTTGTTCGTGTTCGGCTCGTTTACTTAACGAATGAGCTGAACACGAGCTACTTAACAAACCGAACACGAGTTATTCGCGAACAACGAGCTTTTTTGACAGCCCTAATGGTCATAATTGTCATGATTTTTTGACAAAAAAATTATATTTGCTATCGACCAAGTAGCGCAAATCTTCATTTCTCACATAAGGGAAATCTTTTGTAACAAAATAAAAAAAAAATCAATTTACTAAATTGATGACTCTGAAGGAATCCATCACTCTTCTCAGATCCTTCTCTTCATCCAGAAACACATTTTCAGGGCTTTGTAATCTCAACTCATACAGGCGATTGTTCCCAACACCAAGAACAGATAGGTATCTTCTGTCCCATTCTAACTGAACTATTCTGTCCTGTGGCATCACTGCTAGCTCATTGTTGTTTGCATATGATTTGATATTTACCTGAAATTGACATTATAAAAAAAGAAATTTACATGTATATCCCATGCTGCTCAAGTATTTATATGTTTGACCCTTAAAATATGATATTTAGTTATGCAAAGATTTAGATAGATACCACTCAATACCAATGTATTTGCATCTCTAATATCAGAACTTTAAACTTCACTTCTTAAAAGTTAAATAGTGATATTATTGATGTGGTATGAAAGATTTGGGTGGTATAAATGTAAAAAAAGAATAAAATTTAGGCGTCCGATATGTAAATACATCGGAATTGAGTGGTATGTATGTAGACGCACCTTTTACTTGTATAATACTTTGGAATCATAATCACATTATAACATATGCATGAAATGTTTTCACTTCAAGAAAGTTAATATTAGTGATATTTTTGATGCAATATTTATGTTTTAAATATTATATAAATTAATATCAAAAATATAACAGTAGATTTGCAAATATATAAAAATTATGTGGCATGTATCAATATTAGTGGGCAGCATCTTCTCATTACAAATTAGGAAGATTTATATGCATACCACTCAATTTTTACGCATTTACATATATGCCCCACCTTACCAATTCATGCAAAGATATATTTCACATTTTAAAAGTTAAAATGATGATTTTTTTTATGTGATATATAAAATTTGGGTGGTATAAATGTCAAAAGCAAAAGTTTACGCGTTAGATATGTAAATACATAGGAATTCGGTGGTATGTATGCAAATTCCCTTGAAGAAAGAAATGAAAGAAAATTGGCAAGTCTCAATCCATTTTAATATCGACAAAATGGATGGAAGGATATATCAATTGGAGTGTTGGCAAGTCGCAGTACATCAAGATGAGTTGAGTTCTAAAATTGTTAGCTTTGCATTGAGATGAGTGCAACACATGATGCATTACAAAAAAAATTAAAAGAGGGACGGAGCTGAAACACATTGCTTAAAGGGAAATTTACATACAGACCACACAATTCTTGTGTATTTATATATCTAACACCTAAAGTTTGATAATTACATCTATAACACTTTGGTGTTACAAACCTATGCATGAAAATGTGTATGTTACTTTTAAAAAGTTAATAATAGTGGTATTTTTGAAGTGATGTTAAACATGTGATATCCTTACTTTGTTTGTAATATATTTGAGATTCATTTGGGATGATTGCGGGCTTTTATTAAGACGGTTGTAAAGATGTTATAGAGAAAGAAACTTTCGTGAAAATTTTTGTGGATATTATAAATATATTTCTTTTTTGAAGGCATCGGACATTGGCTTTGATATAGTTATACATCTTCAGATCTGATTGTAAAAAACAACTTTCAATCACTAAAATTTCTAAAAAACAACAATAAAATAACAATAGAATGAAGGTGTGAACAACATTCTAAAAAGTAAAGTAGTGCGAAAGCCGCCCCAAACAAGTCCTTAATATCTTAAAATCTTCTCTACCAACTAACATTATGCTGCCAAAACCATTTTTAGTTCAAGCAAGTGTTGAGAGGAAGCGTTTTGTTTAGAAAAACTTACACACACCACCGTCAATTCTTATGTATTTATATATCTAACACCTAAACTTTAATTCTTTAGATATATACCATCTTACATATGCATGAAAAGCTGTTTTCACTTATTAAAGGTTAAAAAGACGAAAAAATTGAGTGGCAAATGTAAAAAGTAAAATTTAGGCGCTTGATATGTAAAGATATAGGAAATAAGTAGTATGTATCTAAATTCCCCTTTTTTAGCTGTATACTAACCGAGTCTACAGGGAAAAAACATAAATAAAGACAGAAGCTTCAGCAACATGTGAAAAACTGACAGTAAAAGCCCTTCAAGCCCCTTACCTCAATTTGATAGTAGAGCTTCCCATCATCTGCAACTCTCGATGATGTCGACAAAATGCTTGATTCACGACGAACGCCTAATCTCGTAGACATGAATTCCGTCAAATATTGCTTCAGAACTTTCGCCGCAGCTGATTCTGGAGGTCCTAAATCTTCAACACTTACATA
>JXCR01140959.1:46419-75469 GCA_002079205.1 Phalaenopsis hybrid cultivar
AAAAAAGATAGTGATCGTGTTATTCTTGTTGTGACGTTAATGGTTTGAGAGGTAAGCATGTCAATATGAATGCTTAGATGTTAGGTATGTTAATACGTAAGAATTGCGGGGTATGCATGTATATGCCCCAAAAATTTATCAGAGCTGAACAAAAGCTATACCCGATATGATAAAGAAAGGAAACCCTGTAGAGATCCTAGTTAATAGTTTGTCAATGATTTTATATAATTTATCAAGCTATTCCTATTCATGTTTTGAATAATGGTGGTGAAAAATATTCAAAAATCAATAAAAGAAATGTAATGTGTTAAAAAAACTTTCTATTAATGTATAGATGTTGCTCTATCTTATTTCTACTTAATTCCAAAATAAATGTTAAAAGGATGCCAAATTAAGTTTCATTCTATAATGAGTGATGGGATGTTTCATACCATCATTTCTATTTAATTCTAAGATGGATATTTTATGTGATCAAGTCTGCATATTGGTATTTGATAAACAAGATTCATGATCCATATTTTTCTTCTTCACCTTTAATCATGTATTTTATCTAAGTAAATGTAAGTGTTAGAATTTGTGGCCTGAATTTTGTTCGGCTTGGATCGAAAAAGTGCGGTGCAACCAAAATTAAGAAGAATATGTTTAGGGATTTGTGGTGGTAGTGGAGAAATTGAGCTGATAGTGTAGTTCATGTAGTATGGACTTCTATGTTTTTAGGGTTGGTTTTATTAGGTTTTTTGTACACGGCTATATACATGATATTTCCATTAGGGTTTCACATGAGAAGAAAATCAACGATCAAACCCTAAGTGCTACACTTTATAATTTCTTTGAGAGTAATGAATTTTCCTCTCCTATGCTTATGATTTTTCCCATCTTGCATTTTTCACATACATCAGTGTTATTCTTTTTGTTTCCGTTATTGTTCATTGCATGCATCCAAGGATTGAATCAAGTTATAGAATAGAGATCCAATTTGGTTCTGATGTAACTAGGGTATGGTACAATTTCAACAATACTAGAACCAAACATATTTGGCTTGGGTATTAATTTGGTCTAGAATCGAACAAATCCGATTGAATTGCACCCCTATTTGTGTTTGCAAAATCACAAAGGGTTTGTTTGGTATCAAATTTAGTAAATTCTATAAATTTGAATTTACTAAATCCTACCAACATCAAGATTTAATAAATCCGGTATTTAAGGGAAAACTGGAAACTTTTTTTTGAGAAGAAACCATACTTACTAAATCTAGGATTATGGTGAGCGTTCGGTGGGTTCAGATGGTTCGGTTTTCAAATTAGGCAAACCCACTTCAATCAAAATCCAAAATTTGATATACCGAACCAAAACAAATTTTGATGAAACCGAAGCAGTCAAACCGAAATTTAATTCCGTTTAAATGGTCTGGTTTTACACAAACTGAAATATAATTTGAAGGTTTAAGAATATAATGATAACAAGAGAANTCACGAAACAAACATATATTTACATATCTAACATTTAACTTTACATATATGTCATCATATCTATGCACATAAAAAAATTTTATTTTCTTATGCCATATGTCAAATAAAAGATTTGCAAGAAAAAAACATAGAAAACAAAGTTTGACTGTTACAAATATAAAAACATGATAGAAATGTAAAACAACAAAATTACAATGTCACAAAACAAAGTGTACATCCAGAAACCTTTTATAACATGGTCATTAGGGCTGTAAACAAGCCGAGCTTGAGCAAGCTCAGATTTGGCTCGTTCGAAATAGCTCGTGTTTGAAATCGGCTCGTGTTCGAAATTAGCTCGTGAACAATGTGTTCGTGTTCGGCTCGAAATTGGTCCGGAAAAATTAAATTGAAAAAAATTGATGTAAAGTGTGAGATTCGAACCTGGACCAAATATATATAAAAGAAGGTACTAACCACATTACCACACGAGATGTTATGATTTAAACTTAGATATAAATACATATAATATATTATTTTATAAATAATATATGTAATATATTATTATATAAATAATTATATATTTTTTAAATTTCGAGCTAAAACGGGCCGAACACGAGCGAACAAAGATTTGTTCGTGTTCGGTTCGTTTATAATTCGAGCTTTAAAAATTTGTTCGTGTTCGGCTCGTTTACTTAACGAACGAGCCGAACACGAGCTACTTAACAAGCCGAACACGAGTTGTTCGCGAACAACGAGCTTTTGAAAGCCCTAATGGTCATGATTGTCATGATTTTTTGACAAAAAAAATTTATATTTGCTATCGACTAGCTAGCGCAAATCTTCATTTCTCACATCTGGGAAATCTTTTGTAACAAAAAAAAAAAAAAGAAAAGAAAATCAATTTACTAAATTGAGGACTCTGAAGGAATCCATCACTCTTCTCAGATCCTTCTCTTCATCCAGAAACACATTTTCAGGGCTTTGTAATCTCAACTCATACAGGCGATTGTTCCCAACACCAAGAACAGATAGGTATCTTCTGTCCCATTCTAACTGAACTATTCTGTCCTGTGGCATCACTGCTAGCTCATTATTGTTTGCATATGATTTGATATTTACCTGAAATTGACATAAAAATAAAGAAATTTACATGTATATCCCATGGTGCTCAAGTATTTGTATGTTTGATACCTAAAATATGATATATAGTTATGCAAAGATTTACATACATACCACTCAATACCAATGTATTTGCATCTCTGATATCAGAACTTTAATTTTTAGATATATGCCGCTATGCATGAAAAGATAAATTTCACTTTTTAAAAGTTAAATAGTGATATTATTGATGTGATGTGAAAGATTTGGGCGGTAGAAATGTAAAAAAGAATAAAATTTAGGCGTCTGATATGTAAATACATCGGAACTGAGTGGTATGTATGTAGATACACCTTTTACTTGTATAATACTTTGGAATCATAATCACATTATAACATATGCATGAAATTTTTTCACTTCAAGAAAGTTAATATTAGTGATATAATTGATGCGATATTTATGTTTTAAATATTATATAAATTAATATCAAAATTATAACAGTAGATTTGCAAATATATAAAAATTATGTGGCATGTATCAATATTAGTGGGCAGCATCTTCTCATTACAAATTAGGAAGATTTATATGCATACCACTAAATTTTTATGCATTTACATATCTAAAATATTTACATATATGTCCTCACCTTACCAATGCATGCAAAGATATATTTCACATTTTAAAAGTTAAAATGATGATTTTTTTATGTGATATATGTAAATACATAGGAATTCGGTGGTATGTATGCAAATTCTCTTGAAGAAAAAAATGAAAGAAAATTGGCAAGTCTCAATGCATTTTAATATCGACAAAATGGATGGAAGGATATATCAATTGGAGTGTTGCAAGCGCAGTACATCAAGATGGGCTGAGTTCTAAAATTGTTAGCTTTGCATTGAGATGAGTGCAATCCATGATGCATTACAAAAAAAATTAAAAAAGGGACGGAGCTGAAACACATTGCTTAAAGGGAAATTTACATACAGACCACACAATTCTTGTATATTTATATATCTAACACCTAAAGTTTGATAATTATATCTATAACACTTTGGTGTTACAAACCTATGCATGAAAATGTATATGTTACTTTTAAAAAGTTAATAATAGTGGTATTTTTGAAGTGATGTTAAACATGTGATATCCTTACTTGGTTTGTAATATATTTAAGATTCATTTGGGATGATTGCGGGCTTTTATTAAGACGGTTGTAAAGATGTTATAGAGAAAGAAACTTTCGTGAAAATTTTTGTGGGTATTATAAATATATTTCTTTTTTGAAGGCGTCGGACATTGACTTTGATATAGTTATACATTTTCAAATCTGATTGTAAAAAGTAACTTTCAATCACAAAAATTTCTAAAAAACAACAACAAAATAACAATCGAATGAAGGTGTGAACGGCATTTTAAAAAGTAAATTAGCATGAAAGCTGCCCCAAACAAGTCCTTAGTATCTTAAAATCAGTTAAGAGCTTTATGGTTCTCTACCTACTTACATTATGCTGCTAAAACCATTTTTAATTCAAGCAAGCGTTGGGAGGTATGTAAGATATATACCATCTTACGTATGCATGAGAAGCTGTTTTCACTTGGAAAAGGTTAAGAATACGAAAAATTTGGGTGGCAAATGTAAAATTAAAATTTAGGCGCTTGATATGTAAATATATAGGAAATAGGTAGCATGTATCTAAATTCCCCTTTTTTAGCTGTATACTAACCAAGTCTACAGGGAAAAAAACATAAATAAAGACAGAAACTTCAGCAACACATGAAAAATTGACAGTAAAAGCCCTTCAAGCCCCTTACCTCAATCTGATAGTAGAGCTTCCCATCATCTGCAACTCTCGATGATGTCGACAAGATGCTTGATTCACGACGAACGCCTAATCTCGTAGACATGAATTCCGTCAAATATTGCTTCAGAACTTTCGCCGCAGCTGATTCTGGAGGTCCTAAATCTTCAACACTTACATATCTCGATGACGAAGGCGACGACAATTCGATCGATAAGTTCTCGTCAAGAACGAAGGGGTCCCTGAAGAATATATCTGCGCCGGCCCCTCGAACTTGTATCCAATTTTTGGGATACAATAGCGAGTAACCATCAAATATATCTATATATTCTTTAAATTCATCTGATGGTTCAGCTATGCTGACCCCGCTGAATCCGAGTTGTGGGAAGATAGAAGCCGCGAAGAGAGAAGACAACACATGCCTCCTAAGAGCTGTAAAAAAGTACGGAAAATTTATATACATACTATATAATTCTTTCGCATTTCCATATCTAACAGCTAAAGTTTGATATTTACACTTATAACGCCTTGGTGTCATAAAAGTGTGCATTGAAAATGTGTATTTCACTTTTAAAAAAGATAGTGATCGTGTTATTCTTGTTGTGACGTTAATGGTTTGAGAGGTAAGCATGTCAATATGAATGCTTGGATGTTAGGTATGTTAATACGTAAGGGTTGCGGGGTATGTATGTATATGCAACAAAAATTCATCAAAGCTGAACAAAAGCTATACCCGATATGATAAAGAAAGGAAACCCAGTAGAGATCCTAGTTAATAGTTTGTCAATGATTTTATGTAATTTATCAAGCTATTCCTATTCATGTTTTGAATAATGGTGTTGAAAAATATTCAAAAACCAAAGAAAGAAATGTAATGTGTTAAAAAAACTTTCTATTAATGTATAGATAGTTGCTCTATCTTATTTCTACTTAATTCCAAAATAAACGTTAAAAGGATGCCAAATTAAGTTTCATTCTATAATGAGTGATGGGATGTTTCATACCATCATTTCTATTTAATTCTAAGATGGATATTTTATGTGATCAAGTCTGCATATTGGTATTTGATAAACAAGCTTCATGATCCATATTTTTCTTCTTCACCTTTAATCATGTATTTTATCTAAGTAAATGTAAGTGTTAGAATTTGTGGCCTGAATTTTGTTGGGCTTGGATCTAAAAGTCTGCGGTGCAACCAAAATTAAGAAAAATATGTTTAGGGGATTTGTGGTGGTAGTGGAAAAATTGAGCTCATAGTGTAGCTCATGTAATACGGACCTTTATGTTTTTAGGGTTGGTTTATTAGGTTTTTGGTACACTTCTATATATATGATATTTCCTTTAGGGTTTCACATGAGAAGATAGTCAACGATTGAACCCTAAGTGGTCACCCTTTGTAATTTCTTTGAGAGTAACTAGTTTTCTTCTCCTATGCTTACCATTTTTCCCATCTTGCATTTTTCACATACATCAGTGTTATTCTTTTTGTTTCCTTTATTGTTCATTGCATTAGTTTCGTAACGGAGGGTAGTCTAAATTTGCATCCAAGGATTGAATCAAGTTATATAAAACAGATCCAATGTGGTTCTGATGTAACTAGGGTATGGCACAATTTCAACAATACTAGAACCGAACATATTGGCTTGGGTATTTATTTGGTCTAGAATCGAACCAATCCGATTCAATTGCACCCCTATTTGTGTTTGCAAAATCACTAAGGGGTTATTTGGTATCAAATTTAGTAAATTCATTAAATTTGAATTTACTAAATCCTCCCAACATCAGGATTTAATAAATCCGGTATTTAAGGCAAAACTGGAAAATTTTTTTTGAGAAGAACATTATTTACTAAATCTAGGATTATGGTGAGCGTTTGGTAGGTTCAGATGGTTCGGTTTTCAAATTAGGCAAACCCACTTCAATCAAAATCCAAAATTTGATGTACCAAACCAAACAAAATTTTGATAAAATCAAACCAGTTAAACCGAAGTTTAATCCGGTTTAAATGGTTTGGTTTTACACAAACTGAAATATAATTTGAAGGTGTAAGAATATAATGACAACTAGAGAAAATGAATATTACTAAGCAAGAATTATGTGATATTGATTATTAAAAAAATTACTTCCTAAACATTTCAAGAAAGATTTAGCCAGAAAAATTGGTTTTTGGTTCATTAAGTTAAAAATGAAGTAAAATCGAACGGTAAATCGAAAATCAAACTTAAACATTTCTAAAATCATAATGGGTGTTTTTTTAAAACAAAATCAATCAACCAAATTGACTCGGTTCAGTTCGGTTTTTTGGTTTAAACCAAATAATGCACACCTCTATCTAGGATTTAAAAGTTGTCATTTTTTGCTTGACAAGATTTAAGTTAAATCCAAATTAAGGGGGGTGTTTGGTGGAGCATATTAATAGGATTTATCATCAGACTTACGAAATCCAGCCAAACCAAAACAATGCGCGACTTCTGTGGATTTATGAATTTTCGGATTTAAGGTCCTGAATTTTGCCTTTGATTCAGCTTAAAGATCCGGCCTTACTAATTCTAACGAGATGAATGAGATAGTAGATAAAAACAATTTTAAGGGAACATAAATCACAACTACAAAATTTCAACATTCAACCAAACCCTAACTGTAGAAAGCATAATATCAACTTGAACCGCAAACAACATTAAAACTTCGTTTTATTTCTTCTACAGAGCCCAATTCCACCAAGAAGACCACAGAAGACATTAAAATTACTGAATCAGTTCGTTCAACAGTGAGATTTTATTGCGCCATTGCGAGAAAATATATATAAACCAAGAATTTGTAAACGAAAACTAGGAGTTCCATATGAGAGAAAACAATATCGATCGAAAAGTAAAGACAGACCTTGAGAACGGGTAGCGCCGAGTCGAGAGTTGGGGCGAATGCAGGAAGAAAGCGGAGTGGACAGTTTTCTGTGTGGAGAGGGAGAATTTAGCAGTGGGAGTCGCAGCTGAGGGAAATAAGCGCCTAAGGTTCCAATGGTGGAGGCGATGGCGCCGGCGGCCATGAGTAACCAGCGCCGGCGGCCCGCAGTTAGGTTGGGAGGGAAGATGTTGCTGCTAGCTACTTTGGGATAAGTCACAAATTTAAAATGACGAGAAATTGTGAAGTATTATATTTTAAATCGTAAATTTTAATATATATATATATATATATAAATCCGAAAAAAAAATATTAATTAACAAAAGAAAGATATAGAACCAACTCACACAAAATAGAATATATGGATCCTCCACCGAGAATACAACACATAAAATGAAATACAAGAAAAGATAACAAAACACACAGCAAATACTCATCAACAAAAGCAAATGATAAAAGATAACCATGAATAAGAACAACTACCTCTCTAAGAGGATTGATATTAATGTGGATGCCTTCCGAAACCGCACCTCATTTAGCCAAATAATCCCCAGGTTGATTCTTTTCTCTAAGATAATGAGACCAGATAATATTGAAGCATGACAGCAAACTATAAACCTTTTCCACACTATTATCCCATACCACGTACGAAGAACTCCTTTACGAATCTTAAAAATATGTGTAGAATCTGTTTCTATATGCATGTTGAAGATCCTCAAATGTTTCATAATTTGTAAACAACCTAAAACAACCATTAATTCAGAATATAATGCATTGACAGAAGAGCATTTAGAAGCACAAAAAAAAAAAAAAAAAAAAAAAAAAACATTTACCTAGATTAGTAAGAAATACTCTATTAAACCCTTGATTTGAAGCTGCCATCAATGTTAATTTTAATCTTGTCAAGGGGCGGCCTACACAACCTTATAAGTTGAACCACAATTTTTTCGATTCAGCTTGCAAATTAATGGCCTCATAATGATGCTGCAAACATTGTGTTAGCTTGGACTTGCAATTGGATTTTTGAGCTTTATAACAAAAGAATTTTATGTGAAAATAAACTTTTTCAACTAAATAAGAAATCATTCTCGANGAAAAGTCTGCGGTGCGACATATGCAGTGCAACCAAAATTAAGAAGAATATGTTTAGGGATTTGTGGTAATGGAGAAATTGAGCTGATAGTGTAGTTCATGTAGTATAGACTTTTATGTTTTTAGGGTTGGTTTTATTAGGTTTTTTGTACACGGCTATATACATGATATTTCCATTAGTGTTTCACATGAGAAGAAAATCAACGATCGAACCCTAAGTGCTACCCTTCGTAATTTCTTTGAGAGTAATGAATTTTCTTCTCATATGCTTATGATTTTTCCCATCTTGCATTTTTCACATGCATTAGTGTTATTCTTTTTGTTTCCTTTATTGTTCATTGCATTAGTTTCGCAATGGAGGGTAGTCTAAATTTGCATCCAAGGATTGAATCAAGTTATATAATACAGATCCAATTTGGTTCTGATGTAACTAGGGTATGGCACAATTTCAACAATACTAGAACCAAACATATTTGGCTTGGGTATTAATTTGGTCTAGAAATGAACCAATCCGATTGAATTGCACCCCTATTTGTGTTTGCACAATCACCAAGGGGTTGTTTGGTATCAAATTTGGTAAATTCTATAAATTTGAATTTACTAAATCCTACCAACATCAAGATTTAATAAATCTGGTATTTAAGGGAAAACTGGAAATTTTTTTTTGAGAAGAAACAATACTTACTTAATCTAGGATTATGGTGAGCGTTCTGTAGGTTCAGATGGTTCGGTTTTCAAATTAGGCAAACCCACTTCAATCAAAATCCAAAATTTGATGTACCGAACCAAACAAAATTTTGATAAAACCGAACCAGTCAAACTGAAATTTAATTCGGTTTACATGGTCTGGTTTTACACAAATTGAAATATAATTTGAAGGTGTAAGGATATAATGATAACAAGAGAGAATGAATATTACAAAGTAAGAATTATGTAATGTTGATTATTAAAAAAATTACTTCCTAAACATGTCAAGAAAGATTTCCCATAAAAATTGGTTTTTGGTTCATTCAGTTAAATATGAAGTAAAATCGAACCGTAAATCGAAAGTCAAACTTAAACACTTCTAAAATCAAACTTAAGGGGAGTGTTTGGTCAGGCATATTAATAGGGTTTATCATGGGATTTATGAAACCGAGCCAAGCAAAAAAATTACTTAAGTTCTGTGGATTTATGAATTTTGGGATTTAAGGTCCTGAATTTTGCCTTTGATTCAGCTTAAAGATCCGGCTTTACTAAATCTAACGAGATGAATGAGATAGTAGCTAAAAACAATTTTAACGGAACATAAATCACAACTACAAAATTTCAACATTCAACCAAACCCTAACTGTAGAAAGTATAATATCAACTTGAACTGCAAACAACATTAAAGCTTCGTTTTATTTCTTCTACAGAGCCCAATTCCACCAAGAAGACCACAGAAGACATTAAAGTTACTGAATCAGTTCATTCAACAGTGAGATTTTGTTGCACCATTGCGAGAAAATATATATAAACCAAGAATTTGTAAACGAAAACTATAAGTTCCATATGAGAGAAAACAATATCGATCGAAAAGTAAAGACAGACCTTGAGAACGGGGAGCGCCGAGTCGAGAGTTGGGGCGAATGCAGGNATTTTATTGCACCATTGCGAGAAAATATATATAAACGAAGAATTTGTAAACGGAAACTATGAGTTCCATATGAGAGAAAACAATATCGATCGAAAAGTAAAGACAGACCTTGAGAACGGGTAGCGCCGAGTCGAGAGTTGGGGCGAATGCAGGAAGAAAGCGGAGTGGATAGTTTTCTGTGTGGAAAGGGAGAATTTAGCAGTGGGAATCGCAGCTGAGGGAAAGAAGCGCCTAGGGTTCCAATGGTGGATGCGACGGCGCCGGCGGCCATGAGTAACCAGCGCCGGCGGCCCGCAGTTACGCTGGGAGTGCAGATGTTGCTGCTAGCTACTTTGGGATAAGTCACAAATTAAAACTGACGAGAAATTGTGAAGTATATATATTTTAAATCTATATATANNNAGAAACTTCAGCAACACATGAAAAATTGACAGTAAAAGCCCTTCAAGCCCCTTACCTCAATCTGATAGTAGAGCTTCCCATCATCTGCAACTCTCGATGATGTCGACAAGATGCTTGATTCACGACGAACGCCTAATCTCGTAGACATGAATTCCGTCAAATATTGCTTCAGAACTTTCGCCGCAGCTGATTCTGGAGGTCCTAAATCTTCAACACTTACATATCTCGATGACGAAGGCGACGACAATTCGATCGATAAGTTCTCGTCAAGAACGAAGGGGTCCCTGAAGAATATATCTGCGCCGGCCCCTCGAACTTGTATCCAATTTTTGGGATACAATAGCGAGTAACCATCAAATATATCTATATATTCTTTAAATTCATCTGATGGTTCAGCTATGCTGACCCTGCTGAATCCAAGTTGTGGGAAGATAGAAGCCGCGAAGAGAGAAGACAACACATGCCTCCTAAGAGCTGTAAAAAAGTACGGAAAATTTATATACATACTATATAATTCTTTCGCATTTCCATATCTAACAGCTAAAGTTTGATATTTACACTTATAACGCCTTGGTATCATAAAAGTGTGCATTGAAAATGTGTATTTCACTTTTAAAAAAGATAGTGATCGTGTTATTCTTGTTGTGACGTTAATGGTTTGAGAGGTAAGCATGTCAATATGAATGCTTGGATGTTAGGTATGTTAATACGTAAGGGTTGCGGGGTATGTATGTATATGCAACAAAAATTCATCAAAGCTGAACAAAAGCTATACCCGATATGATAAAGAAAGGAAACCCAGTAGAGATCCTAGTTAATAGTTTGTCAATGATTTTATGTAATTTATCAAGCTATTACTATTCATGTTTTGAATAATGGTGTTGAAAAATATTCAAAAACCAAAGAAAGAAATGTAATGTGTTAAAAAAACTTTCTATTAATGTATAGATAGTTGCTCTATCTTATTTCTACTTAATTCCAAAATAAACGTTAAAAGGATGCCAAATTAAGTTTCATTCTATAATGAGTGATGGGATGTTTCATACCATCATTTCTATTTAATTCTAAGATGGATATTTTATGTGATCAAGTCTGCATATTGGTATTTGATAAACAAGATTCATGATCCATATTTTTCTTCTTCACCTTTAATCATGTATTTTATCTAAGTAAATGTAAGTGTTAGAATTTGTGGCCTGAATTTTGTTGGGCTTGGATCTAAAAGTCTGCGGTGCAACCAAAATTAAGAAAAATATGTTTAGGGGATTTGTGGTGGTAGTGGAAAAATTGAGCTCATAGTGTAGCTCATGTAATACGGACCTTTATGTTTTTAGGGTTGGTTTATTAGGTTTTTGGTACACTTCTATATATATGATATTTCCTTTAGGGTTTCACATGAGAAGATAGTCAACGATTGAACCCTAAGTGGTCACCCTTTGTAATTTCTTTGAGAGTAACTAGTTTTCTTCTCCTATGCTTACCATTTTTCCCATCTTGCATTTTTCACATACATCAGTGTTATTCTTTTTGTTTCCTTTATTGTTCATTGCATTAGTTTCGTAACGGAGGGTAGTCTAAATTTGCATCCAAGGATTGAATCAAGTTATATAAAACAGATCCAATGTGGTTCTGATGTAACTAGGGTATGGCACAATTTCAACAATACTAGAACCGAACATATTGGCTTGGGTATTTATTTGGTCTAGAATCGAACCAATCCGATTCAATTGCACCCCTATTTGTGTTTGCAAAATCACTAAGGGGTTATTTGGTATCAAATTTAGTAAATTCATTAAATTTGAATTTACTAAATCCTCCCAACATCAGGATTTAATAAATCCGGTATTTAAGGCAAAACTGGAAAATTTTTTTTGAGAAGAACATTATTTACTAAATCTAGGATTATGGTGAGCGTTTGGTAGGTTCAGATGGTTCGGTTTTCAAATTAGGCAAACCCACTTCAATCAAAATCCAAAATTTGATGTACCAAACCAAACAAAATTTTGATAAAATCAAACCAGTTAAACCGAAGTTTAATCCGGTTTAAATGGTTTGGTTTTACACAAACTGAAATATAATTTGAAGGTGTAAGAATATAATGACAACTAGAGAAAATGAATATTACTAAGCAAGAATTATGTGATATTGATTATTAAAAAAATTACTTCCTAAACATTTCAAGAAAGATTTAGCCAGAAAAATTGGTTTTTGGTTCATTAAGTTAAAAATGAAGTAAAATCGAACGGTAAATCGAAAATCAAACTTAAACATTTCTAAAATCATAATGGGTGTTTTTTTAAAACAAAATCAATCAACCAAATTGACTCGGTTCAGTTCGGTTTTTTGGTTTAAACCAAATAATGCACACCTCTATCTAGGATTTAAAAGTTGTCATTTTTTGCTTGACAAGATTTAAGTTAAATCCAAATTAAGGGGGGTGTTTGGTGGAGCATATTAATAGGATTTATCATCAGACTTACGAAATCCAGCCAAACCAAAACAATGCGCGACTTCTGTGGATTTATGAATTTTCGGATTTAAGGTCCTGAATTTTGCCTTTGATTCAGCTTAAAGATCCGGCCTTACTAATTCTAACGAGATGAATGAGATAGTAGATAAAAACAATTTTAAGGGAACATAAATCACAACTACAAAATTTCAACATTCAACCAAACCCTAACTGTAGAAAGCATAATATCAACTTGAACCGCAAACAACATTAAAACTTCGTTTTATTTCTTCTACAGAGCCCAATTCCACCAAGAAGACCACAGAAGACATTAAAATTACTGAATCAGTTCGTTCAACAGTGAGATTTTATTGCGCCATTGCGAGAAAATATATATAAACCAAGAATTTGTAAACGAAAACTAGGAGTTCCATATGAGAGAAAACAATATCGATCGAAAAGTAAAGACAGACCTTGAGAACGGGTAGCGCCGAGTCGAGAGTTGGGGCGAATGCAGGAAGAAAGCGGAGTGGACAGTTTTCTGTGTGGAGAGGGAGAATTTAGCAGTGGGAGTCGCAGCTGAGGGAAATAAGCGCCTAAGGTTCCAATGGTGGAGGCGATGGCGCCGGCGGCCATGAGTAACCAGCGCCGGCGGCCCGCAGTTAGGTTGGGAGGGAAGATGTTGCTGCTAGCTACTTTGGGATNCATGAAAAGAAGAAAAAGGAAAAAAGAAAAGTTGTTTAAATGAAAAAAAAAATTAAGGAGAAGCTTAAGAAGAAGTCTTACAAAAAATTGGTTATACTAAAACTTTTTAAAAAAAAAATTAAAACTCCATTACATTCTAAGTTTATTCATGTTTAAGAAATATTAGTAGACTATTTAAAGGAGAGCCTAATTCTGTTTATTTATTATCTAATGTGCATTATTTAGCAGTTAGTAATTCCTTTTTGAAATAAATATGAAATCATATTTTCTTTGTTGAATACAAAGTTTCTTATTACCTAGNATTAACAAAAGAAAGATATAGAACCAACTCACACAAAATAGAATATATAGATCCTCCACCGAGAATACAATACATAAAATGAAATACAAGAAAAGATAACAAAACACAAAGCAAATACTCATCAACAAAAGCAAATGATAAAAGATAACCATGAATAAGAACAACTACCTCTCTAGAAGGATTGATATTAATGTGGATGCCTTCCGAAACCGCACCTCATTTAGCCAAATAATCCACAGGTTGATTCTTTTCTCTAAGACAATGAGACCAGATAATATTGAAGCATGACAGCAAACTAGAAACCTTTTCCACACTATTATCCCATACCACATACAAAGAACTCCTCCTTTACCAATCTTAAAAATCTGGGTAGAATCTGTTTCTATATGCATGTTGAAGATCCTCAATTGTTTCATAATTTGTAAACAACCTAAAACAACCATTAATTCAGAATATAATGCATTGAACGAAGAGCATTTAGAAGCAAAAAAAAAAAAAAAAAACATTTACCTAGATTAGTAAGAAATACTCTATTAAACCCTTGATTTGAGGCTGCCATCAATGTTAATTTTAATCATGTCAAGGGGCGGCCTGCACAACCTTATAAGTTGAACCACAATTTTTTCGGTTCAGCCTGGAAATTAATGGCCTCATAATGATGCTGCAAACATTGTGTTAGCTTGGACTTGTAATTGGTTTTTTGAGCTTTATAACAAAAGAATTTTATGTGAAAATAAACTTTTTCAACTAAATAAGAAATCATTCTCGATCAAGCACCTAAAATAGTTTTTGACAATCCCATCCATGTATGCTCAAAAAATCGGACACTTTCAACATGTAATTTTGAGTTCCCATAGCAAAGTTATTAAGGGGGCCCATTAAAGATCAGTCATCAAGCTAAAAGTTTACANAACTCCCATCCATGTATGTTCAAAAAATCGGACACTTTCAACATATAATTTTGAGTTCCCATAGCAAAGTTATTAAGGGGGCCCATTAAAGATCAGTCATCAAGCTAAAAGTTTACATTACCTCTACCAATGTCCCAAAGAAAAAGACGTTTAACCTTGTCCCTCACTTTTAAAAGCTCCTTTCAAATTAGAGAATCATCAACTTTGGTGTGCATAACAATGTATGCATTTTTTTAAAGTATCTAACATTCATAAAATGAGCCAAGAGGCAATTTTGAGTTCTAATTTTTAGCCACAATTTTTAGTAGTTTGTTTCCATAGTTCGGTCTAAAATTTTAAAACCAAAGCCATAAGGATTTTTTGGTTTACATAACTTTCTCAAAGAAACCCAATGAATCCCCCTCCCATTACCGACCCATNCTTTGTTTCCATAGTTCGGTCTAAAATTTTAAAACCAAAACCATAAGGATTTTTTGGTTTACATAACTTTCTCAAAGAAACCCAATGAATCCCCCTCCCATTACCGACCCATAAAAACTTGTTAAAAATAATTTCCACTTTGTGTTGCATACCCTTAGTAATTTTTGCCACTTGTAATGCATACAAAGGAAGAGTAGTGAGAACATGTAGTAAAGTAAACCTCTCTCCAAAGGATAATAAGAAATTTTCCCAACTTTGAAGTCATTTAGAAATTTTATGCACCACTTCGTTAAAAGTCAAACTCCTATTAGGGGAATTAGAATGCTGCAAACCCAAATATTTAACTAAAAAAGTCGATTATAGACGCGGTTGCAGGTGGTTCCGTTATGTCAAAACCTCAGATGAGGTCCATTCTTTGATTGAGGAGATGACAACAAATAACTTTCAGTGGTTTTTCGATCGAGCAAATCGTAAGGAGGTAGATAGTGTACATGACAAGGACGTTCTTTCAATTTTGACTTTTTAAGTGGCGGTTATCTGGAAATTAGACCAATTTTGGTTAAATCAGTCACAAGGATCTCCAATCATGGAGGATAATTTTTATGGACAACTGGTAGATCCAAGTGCTTTGTCAATCAATACAATGAATGCCATTAATAATAGGTTTAATAACCCTTATTCTAATTCTTTCAATCTTGGTTGGAAGAATCATCCCAATTTTAACTGGATTAATAATAACCAAGGGATAAAAAATCAACAACTGGGGAATAATCAAGCTAATCATATAGGAAATTGGAATAATTAGGGTTGCACAAACTTAAGACCACCTCACTCACATGGTTTTAACTCAAACCAACAATTTAAGGAAAATAAGTTGTCTCTGNTAACAACTGGGGAATAATCAAGCTAATCATATAGGAAATTAGAATAATTAGGGTTGTACAAACTTAAGACCACCTCACTCACATGGTTTTAACTCAAACCAACAATTTAAGGAAAATAAGTTGTCTCTGGAGGAAATAGTTTTCAAATAGAGAATCAATTATAGAGTCAAGCTGTAGCTATAAGGAATAATGAAGATTAATTGTGCCAAATAGCAATTTCCTTTAGCAATAAAGCTCTTGGAACTCTTTCTAGTAACATTAAAGTTAACCCAAAGGAGAAGAGTAACAAACACGTGAAAGTCATTAAATTGAGGAGTCGAAAGGAATTGTAAAAAGTGACTGGGAAGGGCCTGAGGTGGTAACAGATAACCTTGAGCCAAAATGACTAATTGAAAACTCTTCTAAGGACTTAGGATTGGGTAGGCTAGAGGATGATGCTTCTATCATTCAGATGGTAGTCTATGATTTAGCAGATCATATGTCACATATGGATTGGAAGAATAAAAGCCAATTCCTTTGATTTGCTAGTTTCTAGGCAGCTTAGTTGGAGATTTATATGAGGAATCAGTGGATCAGAGGTGATAATTCCATTGTGCTCCCAGTTTACTGTCCTTACCAGCCCTACGAGCACACCCATCAGTCGATGAAGGAGGTTTATGAGGAGGATGATGATGAAGAGGAGGAAGAAGAAGATGAGGAGGAGGATTAGTGATTGTTTTCTTTCTGTTTGGATAAATAGTTTTTATTTTATTTTATTCGTTGCTACATATTGTACCTTTTTTGGCTCAGTTGTACTATTATTGTGGAACTCCTTATATTTTTATTGTAATATTTGAACTTTTTGGTGCAATGTACTTTGTTAATGTATTNCTAAAGTTAACCCAAAGGAGAAGAGTAACGAACACGTGAAAGCCATTAAATTGAGGAGTGGAAAGGAATTGTAAAAAGTGTCTGGGAAGGGCCTGAGGTGGTAACAGATAACCTTGAGCCAAAATGACTAATTGAAAACTCTTCTAAGGACTTAGGATTGGGTAGGCTAGAGGATGATGCTTCTATCATTCAGATGGTAGTCTATGATTTAGCAGATCATATGTCACATATGGATTGGAAGAATAAAAGCCAATTCATTTGATTTGCTAGTTTCTAGGCAGCTCAATTGGAGATTAATATGAGAAATCAGTGGATCAGAGGTGATAATTCCATTGTGCTCCCAGTTTACTGTCCTTACCAGCCCTAAGAGCACACCCACTAGTCGATGAAGGAGGTTTATGAGGAGGATGATGTTGAAGAGGAAGAAGAAGAAGATGAGGAGGAAGATGAGGAGGAGGATTAGTGACTGTTTTCTTTCTGTTTGGATAAATAGTTTTTTTTTATTTCATTCGTTGCTACATATTGTACCTTTTTTGGCTCAATTGTATTATTATTGTGGAACTCCTTATATTTTTATTATAATATTTGAACTTTTTGGTGCAATGTACTTTGTTAGTGTATTTTTTTCCTAATTGATTTATTGATGATATGAGCATGTAGTAGAAACTATTATTGTTATTTATCTCCACATCTGAATTCATGCTCAAATTGCTGTACATGCTTAGAATTAAGTTTGGGGGAAAAAATCTCATGGTGCTGAAGATTATTTGTCCCTAATAAATTAAATTTAATTAGTTGTTTTTAATTGACATGAGGAAAGTGAGGATACATATGGAATTATTAAAATTTTGAGAAAGGAGAAACATAGTTATCTCATTTTAACTATATGTAAGTTAAATTAGANGTAAATTAAATTTAATTAGTTGTTTTTAATTGACATGAGAAAAGTGAGGATACAGATGGAATTATTAAAATTTTGAGAAAGGAGAAACATAGTTATCTCATTTTAACTATATGTAAGTTAAATTAGACTAGTGTTAAGTAAAGTTTGAAATTCAGCAATTGGAAAAGTGATTAGCATATTCACTTTCGAGAAGTATTAGATAATTGTTAAATTTGGTGCACTTAGATGTATCTTTCATAAGAGTTTAGTCTATATAGAATTGCAATTTTTATAATACAATTTAAACTTTTAAAAGCATTAAGAAGTAGAAGAATGTGACATGTTTTAATTTAAAGAGCTGATAGTAGAATTCAAAATTATTACAATACCTATCTAGATATAGTAATCCTCAAGGAATTGTACTTAGAATTGAAGCTTTAATCTTAAAACATGAAAAGAAGAAAAAAGAAAAAAGAAAAAAGAAAAGTTGTTTAAATGAAAAAAAAAAAATTAACGAGAAGCTTAAGAAGAAGTCTTACAAAAAATTGGCTATACTAAAACTTTTTTAAAAAAAAAATTAAAACTCCATTACATTCTAAGTTTATTCATGTTCAAGAAATATTAGTAGACTATTTAAAGGAGAGACTAATTCTATTTATTTATTATATAATGTGCATTATTTAGCAGTTAGTAATTCCTTTTTGAAATAAATATGAAATCATATTTTATTTGTTGAATACAAAGTTTCTTATTACCTAGTAACTGGACTTATTTACTAGAGAATTACTTCTTCCTAACTATGGATCTATTGAGGCATGATTGTAGATAGTTTTCCATGAATCATTTCTAGAAGTTAACTATATCAATATTTAAGTTTTGGTGTTACTTGGGGACAAGTAACCTTTAAGTTTGGGGGATTTTGATGTGTAGATAAGTTAGAAAGTATTTCTTGATGCTTATACATATTTTTATGGATGAAATTGCACTTTAAGAAAAATATTTTTGTGTTTATCTTGCCAGTACAACATGAAGTTAAAGTGATAAAACCAAAAGGATACTTAGAGTTGAAAGGAGCAAAGTGGCACTGGCGCCTAGGCGCCAGTCCTGCCTTACCAACTTGAGAGGTTGGTGCTTAGGTGCCAACCATTGGCCACTAGGTGCCGCAATACTAGTGCATAGGCTTCAAACCTTTGGGCACTTAGGCACCCACCTATTCTTCAACGAACCGAGAGCTTGTCGCTTAAGCACCAGAAACTACCTGGAGCAGTTGCTGCAGTTTGTGACCCCAAATGCGGGGGAACATGAGGGGAATCATGTAGGGTTGTTGGGGAGTTGTGGAAGCTGTTGGAGATTGATGCTCTTAAAAGTACTTAGTTGGTACTGCTTGGAGTTCCTTGTCCTAGTGCAGGGGAGGAGGAGATTTTCCAATGCAGAGGCATGGGGAATTAGAAAGTGTGCTTATTGAATCATCTTTTGATCATTGTAAAGGAGAAATTAGCTAAGTGNAGAATTAGAAAGTGTGCTTATTGAATCATCTTTTGATCATTATAAAGGAGAAATTAGCTAAGTGTTTTTATATTTATGGTTGTTTTAAAATTGTATCAAATTGTTAGTGGATTTCTCTTTGATTCAATGAAACTGTTTGGTGCTTTCAACATGCTTCTTGGGTAGACCTTTACTTCTTCCTTGTGATGATTAGGCAGGATGGATTGAATGATTTAACCAAAATTGGCTCGGAATAAATTCGATCTTAAATTTTGGCTCAAAACTTGGCTTGTTTATTTTGTTCCGATCTCGAACCAAGCCAAAATTCAAATCAATTTTTAAGCAATTAAGAATCTTTGAGCTAAATTCGATAAATTCATAGCCCTAATATTATTATGGCTATGATCCGATTTTGAGCCAAGCTGGGGTCAGCTCAAAATAGGCTCGAAAAAATTGATCCAAAATTTTGGCTAGTAGCTCGGCTTTTTTTTTCCGATCTAAACTTGGTCTGAGCCAAAATTCGAATCAAATTCTGAGCGATAAGCGATCTTTGAGATAAATTCATAGCCCTACTAACACAAAGACGAAGAAAGTATAAGAAGGAACAAACTGATGCAGCTCGCGCACAAACCCTGCATGTTCCCTCTTTCTCCTCTGTCTCCTAGCCGAAGACTAAAATTGCACCTTATCTACTTTCCACAAATGAATGATTTTGTTGAAAAGGCAAACCCAAACTCACACTCCAAACATAGTTAAAACTATTTATTTAAAAGATATAATAATCATATATTTTTTTTATCAAATATTAAATATTTGAGTACTATGTCCGCAAATACGAAAATTTAGACATGAAATATGTAAATACCTAACAAAATTGTTCTATGCATGTAAATATTTTATTGATGATTTTCTCTTTTTTATTTGTTAATGCTCCCTCTTTTAGGATTGAGAGATTTAGCTATTCTTCTTATGAAATTTACAAAGACATGAGATTTAAAATATGAAACTAAATAAAAAGATTCAAACCATTAACAACACAAATAAAAAAATTATATTATATTTTACATACAATAAATTTGAACTCAACTAATCCTATATATTCTAACCCTAAACAAAAAAAAATTAATGCCACTAAACCTACTTAATTTCTCCCTAATCATCACTTCTCTATTTCAGAAACAATTCAGAGAACTACAATCTCAAACTTAACTAATCAACTAATTATTTTGCATTTTCTTCCTTGTTGTCCAACTGAAAGAGACTGAGTCGATCCGAAGCCAATCTTAGCGAGTACATTACCTTCTTGTATTCGTCCCATGTAAATGATCTGTATCTCCGTGGCTTCTCTCCCGTGACCATCTCCGGCAGAGCAGAGATACAAGTGTCAAGCGACGGCGCGGCGAAGAACATCAGGGATAGCCTTGACTTTCTCGTATTCGCCATGGCTCTATGCCTCACGCTCACGAACCTTCCATTTGTCATAGCCTACAATAGGGCTGTCAAAGCGGTTTGTTGTTTGCGAACAACTCGTGTTCGGCTTATTCGCTAAGTTAATTAGCCGAACATGAACTAAGATTTGTTCGTTCGTGTTCGGCTCTTTTTGACTCGAAATATTACTTATCAATTATATATATATATATATATAGATTGATGAGTAGTATTTTAAAAAAAATTTAATTTACTACGACTACAATGGTTAATGATCAATTAAAAAATAAAATAAAAATTATTAAATTAGATTAAAATAATGTTCTAAAATAAATAATAATTTTTAAATCTTGTCCTAAACCTTAACATCTTATGATTACGTGATTAGAGTTGTCAAAACAATTATTTGCTCTTGAACGGGTCGTGTTCGACTCGATAAGCAACTGAGCCGAACAAGAACACACTTTTTGAGCTTGAAATATAAACGAGCCGAACAAGAGAGAGCAAGCCCAGGCTCAACTTGTCTCATGTTCAGCTCGTTTACACCCCTAGCCTGTAACAGGAGCACATTGATCAAAACTATCTAATTTACCGTCCACAAAAGTGTCTAAATGTTCACCTGGAGCACATCACCAACATTGACGAAGAAAGCAGAAGGATCTGATTTAACTGGAATCCAAACCCTGTCGTTTGTGGGAGACTGTATTTGCAAGCCTTCCACGTCGTTGGATCTGAGGATGGTTAAGATCTGAGGGTCAGAATGCTCCCCAAATCCAACTCTCGTGCAGACCTTCTCGTCCTTATTTCTGGAGTTACCGTTCGCGTGATAGGGAGGGTAGTGATTTAGCCTTACTAGAGAGTCGCTATCTCCATCCCTCACAAGCTTGCTGAAGCTGCTTCTGTCTTCAAGCCCTAATCCTTCTGCTAATATCTCTAGAATTTCACAGCAGAGCTCTTTCACTGCCTCCACATAATTGTTCACCGCACAACTGTAGAATAAAGTGGAAGATGAGACAACCGGAATACCCACACACTTGCGAGTGTGTATTTCATAAAATAACCTTCTAACAATTTAGTTAATGGAGGTTATTGAGAGGTTATTCAAGTATAACTTTTTAATAACCCCCTAATAACCTCTCAATACATTCTGGGGTTCCGTGTTTATATTTTTTATTGTTATTTGTAAGTTTTATCAGATTATTGGGGGTATTAACTCCAATAACAAGGACATAATCCTTCAATATCTTCCGAATGACCTCTATACACACACTGTTCTGCATGCGTATTTCATAAGTAAATATTTATCCATATTAACGAATTACTTCTAAGTAAAAATGACATTTTTCAATTTTCTTTTATTTTCTTTTATCTTTTAAAATTATATGTATATATATATATATATCACTCAATTCATATGTATTTATATAAATAACTCCTAAATTTTCATTTTTACATATATGCTATCTTTTCTATATATGCAATATGTATTTCATCTTTTAAAAAATTAAAATAGTGATATTTTTGATGTGATATGAAAATATTTAGGCGGTATAAATGTATAAATAAATCATTTTAAGTGTTTACTATGTAAATACATAAGAATTGGGTGGGATGTGTGTAAAATGGCCCTATGATGATTTCTCTCTAATTTAATGGTGGAATTAAAGATAGGAAAATCTTGTGATCTTGAAANTGAAAGTATGTATTTCATCTTTTAAAAATTAAAATAGTGATATTTTTGATGTGATATGAAGACATTTGGGCGGCATAAATGTATAAATAAATCATTTAAGTGTTTAATATGTAAATACATAAGAATTGGGTGGGATGCGTGTAAATGGCCCTACGATGATTTCTCTCTAATTTAATTGTGGAATTAGAGAGGAAAATCTTGTGACCTTGAAAAGATATGATCTAAAGCCGCCATATGCTGTCCTAAGTGACAACCACTTGTGGATAATTGTGACATGGAAATAACCTCCTTATTAAATTCTTGTAGCATTTATACAAACACCACCCAACTTTCATGAATTTATATAGCAATCGGCTAAATTTTTTAATATAACATAAGAAATATAATAATTTTAAATATAAAAAAATAAAATATGTTTTTTCATGAATGAATAAGATGATATGTATGTAAATGTTTGAGTTTAGAAGTTAGATATGTAAATGCATTAAGATTATGACATGTAAATACAAAATATTATTCAAGTATATGATCATAAGTGCTTGTACTTTGAATTCTTAATAAAATATAAAAATAATTGCACGTAAATCATCTGAAATAGTGATATTTATAAAAAAAAAAATATTCAGATAATTTTTTGAACTATCAAAATAATATATTTACGCGTGTCACAATTAATATGTTGGGAATTTGACAAAAATAAAAAATATTGGTGAGGGTTTTACCATAATTTTTTATATTTGAGGTAGAATTTGAAAAATGGATGAAAAGAATGGATAATTTATAAACATCGAGTTTCAGATGATCTCTACTTCTCCGGTGCATACAATCATAAACACCTAAAATATTGATATTTATAAATTAATCATTCCGATGATTTTCTTGAACTACTCAATCAATTTATTCGTGCGTCCAACGATCAAACTATTGTGAATTTGATAAGAACGAAGAATATGAGTTCGGATTTTATCATAAGTTTTGATATTTGAGTGAGAATTTGAAATATGGTAAAAAGAGGAGGGTCAATCTGTAAATACCATAATTTGGGTGATCTTTATAATAAAAATCGGAAATTTATGATTACCTGAAGTTTCTGGGATCATTCCTGTTAATAGTTCGAATTCTCTGGTAGATAGAAGAAGGATTTGTGTGGAAGAGAAGGTACTCAAGCTCCCCTGTATCTCCATTAAACCCAATCTTCTTGCTTCCATAACCAATAGGATTGGGAGGTCCAGCTTTCTGCTTCTCTGAAGCAGGTAATGAAAAGAACCCCTCACTTTCTCTCTCAACATTCTGAATAATATCCTCAGAGACTCCATGATTGATGAGCTTGAAGAAACCGAATTCCTCAAAAGCTCTCACAATGAGTTTGCTCACTCTGTCTCTGTTCCATGAGAGGTCTATCAATGGCAAATCAAGCTGGAGGAGATCCTTGGTGTTCTCCTGCGTGATCAAATGGTTGACCACCATGGCTGCTTTTTTTACAGTGCTGAACAGTGAGGGGATGAAGTGGAGAAGGAGGGGGGTTTGAGAAAGGGATGAGCTTTGGGAGGCATTTATGGAGGTCTATTATGGAGTTTTTGAGGTGAGACAAGTGCAAAGGGCCAAAAGATCATATTTTAGATTCCCACACTGTGAAAAATAGGATTAAAAGAAGCATATTGGTTAATAGCTATATGTTTCTTCTAANTATTATGTGGAATTTCAAGTTGAGTAAAAAGAAAAGTTTTGAATTTCTAAGGGTGGGGGTACCTTTTCTAATTTTCTAAGACTAGTCAATAGGAAAGTCCTATGGCTAGACCTAGNAACTCCTAAATTTTCATTTTTACATATATGATATCTTTTCTATATATGCATCAAAGTATGTATTTCATCTTTTAAAAATGAAAATAGTGATATTTTTTATGTGATGTGAAAATATTTGGGTGGTATAAATGTATAAATAAATCATTTAAGTGTTCAATATGTAAATACATATGAATTGGGTGGGATCCGTGTAAATGGCCCTATGATGATTTCTCTCTAATTTAATGGTGGAATTAAAGATAGGAAAATCTTGTGATCTTGAAAAGATGTGATCTAAAGCCGCCATATGCTGTGTCCGAAGTGACAACCACTTGTGGATAATTGTGACATGGAAATTACCTCCATATTAAATTCTTGTAGCATTTATACACACACCACCCAATTTTCATGAATTTATATAGCAATCAGCTAAGTTTTTTAATATAACATAAGAAATATAATNACTAAAGCCGCCATATGCTTTGTCCCAAGTGACAACCAGTTGTGGATAATTGTGACATGGAAATTACCTCCTTATCAAATTTTTGTAGCATTTATATACACACCACCCAATTTTCATGAATTTATATAGCAATCAGCTAAGTTTTTTAATATAACATAAGAAATATAATAATTTTAAATATTAAAAAATAAAATATGTTTTTTCATGAGTGAATAAGATGATATGTATGTAAATATTTGAGTTTAGAAGTTAGATATGTAAATGCATTGAGATTCTGACATGTAAATACAAAATATTATTCTGGTACTTGATCACTTTGAATTCTTAGTAAAATATAAAAATAATTGCACACAAATCATCTGAAATAGTGATATTTATATAAAAAAAAACATTCAGATTATTTTTTGAACCATCAAAATAATATATTTACGCGTGTCAATGGATAATTTATAAACATCGAGTTTCAGATGATCTCTGTGTGAAAATGATTTTCAAACGCAACCATAAACACCTAAAATATTGATATTTATAAATTAACCATTCCGATGATTTTCTTGAACTGCTCAATCAATTTATTCGTGCGTCCCACTATCAAACTGTTGCGAATTTGATAATAACGAAGGATATGAGTTCGGATTTTATCATAAGTTTTGATATTTGAGTGAGGATTGAAAAATGGTAAAAGGAGGGGGGTTAATCTGTAAATACCACAATTTGGGTGAACTTTATAATAAAAATCGGAAATTTATGATTACCTGAAGTTTCTGCGATCATTCCTGTTAATAGTTCGAATTCTCTGGTAGATAGAAGAAGGATTTGTGTGGAAGAGAAGGTACTCAAGCTCCCCTGTATCTCCATTAAACCCAATCTTCTTGCTTCCATAACCAATAGGATTGGGAGGTCCAGCTTTCTGCTTCTCTGAAGCAGGTAATGAAAAGAACCCCTCACTTTCTCTCTCAACATTCTGAATAATATCCTCAGAGACTCCATGATTGATGAGCTTGAAGAAACCGAATTCCTCAAAAGCTCTCACAATGAGTTTGCTCACTCTGTCTCTGTTCCATGAGAGGTCTATCAATGGCAAATCAAGCTGGAGGAGATCCTTGGTGTTCTCCTGCGTGATCAAATGGTTGACCACCATGGCTGCTTTTTTTACCGTGCTGAACAGTGAGGGGATGAAGTGGAGAAGGAGGGGGGTTTGAGAAAGAGATGAGCTTTGGGAGGCATTTATGGAGGTCTATTATGGAGTTTTTGAGGTGAGACAAGTGCAAAGGGCCAAAAGATCATATTTTTAGATTCCCACACTGTGAAAAATAGGATTAGAAGAAGCATATTGGTTAATAGCTATATGTTTCTTCTCAAGGGGTTGAAGAAGGAAGGAAAGTTCCTCTATTGACCATTTGCTTGAATATTTTGGGTGAGTGCTTAGGCTGTCAAAGTTGTCATCTTTGGACTTATTCTTGGTGGTTTCCTATGTGTGGGAGATGCATGGTTTATAGTGGAGATACAAGTGGCATGTCAACCTCTCCTCTCTCACCACATTGTCTAAGCTTGTTTGGCTTTGTTGTGAGGGTTGGGACTTTATTATGAGCATGTGGGTCTTCCATTTTGATTTCTTGGAAATGACTCATATATATATATATATATATATTGAAGGTAGACATGTATAGAATAATGATTTGTTGGATTGACCCTATGTTGATTGGAGGTTCAAAGACTTGAAAAAATTAAGGGNTGAAGGTAGATATGTATAGAATAATGATTTGTTGGATTGACCCTATGTTGATTGGAGGTTCAAAGACTTGAAAAAATTAAGGGGTTCTTACTTACATAGCACTTCAAAGAGTGATATTTATATATTTTACAACCTAAAATTTCTATTTACATATGAAACACTTTAAACCTTTCTAATACTAAAAAAAGAACTCTGTTAGGCTCCGTCCATCTCCAGTTGCTACAGGCGTAGACCCAAGTAGAGTCCAGTGGGGTAATTACCCCCACTCAAATTCAAATTTTACTTATATAGGTGGGTAATTTGGTCCTTTGCTCCTACTGAAATATCAATTTTTTCCCTCATAAAATGTCACTTTTACCTTTGTTGTTCTAGCCCCTCCGACTTTGAGTCTAGAGAGGTAGTTTGGCCCCTCCCCCAAAAAAGTGGCTGGTTCAGCCCCTGGGCTACTGTAATTCAGAAACTGGACTAATGCNGTTTTCTTATATAGGTGGGTAATTTGGTCTTTTGCTCCTACTGAAATATCAATTTTTTCCCTCATGAAATGTCACTTTTACCTTTGTTGCTCTAGCCCCTCTGACTTTGAGTCTAGAGAGGTAGTTTGGCCCCTCCCCCAAAAAAGTGGCTGGTTCCGCCCCTGGGCTACTGTAATTCAGAAACTGGACTAATGCCTTTCCTCTCATAAAACTTAAGTCTACAAATTAGGCACTTGCCATGGCTTCATGATTAAAGGTGCCCTAGATAATGTGGATTTTAGCTGGAGAGTGTGACGAATGATTTTCACTGGCACTGGAGAAGTAGAGTCGGGATTTCAAATGATTCTGGAGAAGAATAAGTTGAACATAAAAAGGCGAGCCATGACAAAGGTAGTGGAGATGGCCTATCATTGATGAGACATAGAGCTTGAAAGTGAGCTGATCTTTTNAAAAAAGTGGCTGGTTCCGCCCCTGGGCTGTTGTAATTCAGAAACTGGACTAATGCCTTTCCTCTTATAAAATTTAAGTCTACAAATTAGGCACTTGCCATGGCTTCATGATTAAAGGTGCCCTAGATAATGTGGATTTTAGCGAAGAGTGTGGCGAATGATTTTCACTGGAACTGGAGAAGTAGAGTCGGAATTTCAAATGATTCTGGAGAAGAATAAGCTGAACATAAATAGGTGAGCCATGACAAAGGTAGTGGAGATGGCCTATCATTGATGAGACATAGAGCTTGAAAGTGAGCTGATCTTGTTTTGTTATTTACGGAATTGGAGTTAGGATTGGAGAATGTTGACACACACTAAGTACTGCGAAGCACTTGAAGCTCACGTAAGCATATGTGGCGTATCAATAGTAACAGGTTGGAGTCCGGATGTTAATCCCGCAGGGAACAAGATGAATTTTAATTGGAAAAGGTCTAGCCTACCACTACCAATTCAAGCCTGAAGAGTTTGATTTACAAATTCTTAAGTTAAGTATCTTAAATTTTAAAAGTAGTCCTATCATAGCAAGCCAAATGAAGTTTAAAATGAATTCAAGATTCAAGAAATTTATTCCTTGAATTGATCTATTGGAGAATATCATTGAACTAGTGATTAGAATTTAGTGTCAAACATGAGTTGTTCTATCCCTAATCCCCTTCTAGAGGTCTAAAGAAAATTTACTATCAAGAGTTTAGTTCTCTAAATCCTCCGTTCAATCCAATTAAATCATCTCCTTGAATGTAAGCATAAACTCAAATGAAATATTCCTATTCCAAAGTGTTTAAGTGGTTAACTTCTGTCGTTCCACTATGTATCCTTCCGGATCGCATAGTTCACGAAGGATGTTAACATTTCTATGGGCCAAGTTGGAAGTAAATTAAGCAAATCAGTTAACTAAACACTAATTTAACAATTATCAAGCAAATCACTACCACCATTCAATTCAAAGGAGAAACAAAGGATCTACTCACTTTTCATTATGAAAACCATCAACTCAAACTTGGTATTAATTATAAGCACAATTTTTTTCACAGAAATTCAAAAGAAAATCAAAACCAAATTTTACTTATCTCTTTCTTTTACAAGCAAGATGGATGAATTGAAACAAACTTTGAATACACCTTTGGATCCTCTCAAATCTCTCCTTTCTTCTCTTTTAATCTCTTTGCAAGAACTTTGGCCTTCTCCTCCAACTCCCCACACAAGAATGACTGTAGAAAATAGTGAAAAGCCCCCTCTAATTTGTCTTCAATAGTTTTATACTTCTTATCCAGAACAAAACTATTCAAGTTGCTAATTTTCATCTATGGTTTAATTCTGTGATCCTTTTAGATAATTTATTTTTAAGAAAATTAAAAAAATTTGGGAGAAAAAAAGAAACAAAAATGTCATCTTTGACAAAAAAAGGTTTATATTTTAACTATGAGTTTAGAACAAAGAGACTTAAGTTAGATGAAGGTCCAAGAATTTAAAGAGTGATTCATTGTTGTTATTAAAGAGTGACAATCCTTTACATGATGACAATCCATCAAATGTTTTTTAGAATAGAACAAAGAGACTTAGGTTTTTCTTCTTCATTAGGTGAGTGTTATTTTATTTTATTTTTATTTTTTTAACTTTGAATGTGTTTGGTTTAGATTTCTTGGGCTTCCTCATCTCCATTTATTTTTTATAACTCACTCATTAGCTCTTAATCTTCCATACAGACGTTTCCTCTACCATAATTTG
>JXCR01140959.1:75798-109615 GCA_002079205.1 Phalaenopsis hybrid cultivar
CTTAAAAAGATACTTATACCCAACCATAAGTGGATTCCTCTCACTCAAAACTCCACAATATATTTTACCATTTAAATAAGGTTAAGATAAAATAAGATTAACAAATTTATTTTCAATAAGTGATAAAATTTGTTTTCCATTTATGGTAATATTTTAGTCCTACTTTTTAACTGATTAACTTTAGTATTTTTTGTTTTCCACATAACTCAAAAAAAAGAGCAAGTTTTTAAGAAAAAAATAAATTGTAATTACAAAAACTCAAATGATGAGCACCATATGAAAACCTTACCCCCTTTCCACTTCAAAATAAGAAAAACACCCGACAGGTTCAACTTGATATCTTCGTGAATCACACTTAGAGAATTGAGCATAAGTAAGAAGGGTAAAATAAAGAAAGTGAGGAAAGGCAAAAGTCTCAGAAGAGCAAAATTAGTAATCCCTTCATGCCTTTCCTAAGATTTCCCTTTTACATGTTAGTGTTCTGATATTTATAATAAATTGAAGACACATTATGAAATTGGTAATGCCCTTGAGATTCTATATTATCAATTAATCATAATAATTGTTAAGACAACTATTCCTTTTGTCAAATTCTTTTCTTATGAGAGTTGCATTTAATTTGCTTCTATTATGACAAGTCATTCATTTGCTTATTCAGTCAACCTTCTCGACTCAGTCGGTCAGATAATTTGCTCCGTGCCAACTGATTGCTCTTTGTGTTGTTGGGGTTGATTCTTCGACACATGTTCTATCCAGGGCCATCAGATTTTGTTCAACATATTTTGATCATATATATTTTGGTTCCTCGATTCTCTCATATATTAGTAGGTTGCAAGCTATTATAAGAGCGAGAGAATTAAATGCAAAAATGGCTATATTTTCATTTATTTAATTAATTTCCAATAATTTATATATTTTTTTTATTTTTGTGCACTTGACTGCTTATAAATAAGCAGTAGTTTTTTTTTCCAATTAGGCTTGATGCTTTTCCCTTATTCCATGCTCTGGTCGCCTTTTAGAGAGACTTCTTATGATGGTCCAGTTCCCATCCCGAGTAAGGTTTTGCTTCATGAACTATTTGCTAACGAAAAAGGAGACAAGTGATGCCTTGAGGGTGGCCGCATGAAGAAGTTGATAGTGAAGAAGAGGAGAGGCTCACCCTCGAGTAATGTTTCTTGATCGGCTTTCAGTGGTACTCTACTTATAATTGTGGATATCTCTCAGATGAAATCCATTATTCCATCATCCCATACTCCTATGCATCCTCCCATAGTCCCTAATTGGCGGAAGGCTAGACTTTCATGCCACCCATTGGTTCGTTGTCATTGCACCAGATACACCCATAATGGTTGAGGTCATCTGAAATGATTAGAGTTATGTGTATGTTTTATTGTTCGTTCAACGTATTCTATGGTTGATTGTCGGCTGATGAATTTATCAATGGTAGGAATGATAGATGATGAGATCCCTCTAGGTTTGAACATGGCTTCACCTGTGTTGGTCAAGATAGGTGGCCAGATGATTGAAGGAGGCAGTTGACCAACCAAAGGGGAGACCAAGTTGAATGCCTCACCGACCTCTCATTTTCTAATGCAACACAAGGAGAATGGGTGCATTCAGCCCGTGCAAATTAGGAGGAGCTAGCCCACAATTTATTTGAGATTAAAGGCTCTATAGCTCATAAAATTGCTGTCCAACAAAATTCTAAGGCTCATACTATATTGGCTTGCATGGTTTAATTGGAAGAAGAGCTATTCATGGTGATGAAGATCATGCTTACTTTACAAAAAAACCTTGCATATTCGAAAGTGCTGTCCCAGTTTCTCCAAGATCAGATAGAGAGTACTAGATTGAGCCAGTTTAAGTCTGGTGGTGAATTTTTTTTGGACACTGGTTCAGCTTGATAAGTCTCAGCTGAAAATGGCCTCATACTTGTGTATTAACTATTTTCTCACTCCAAATTGAGCAAGAGATTTGTAATGAATACATGTGATAATATTTCNGGCTGAAACGACCTCACACTTGTGTATTAACTATTTTCTCACTCCAAATTGAGCAAGAGATTTGTAATGAATACATGTGATAATATTTCCTTCAAGAGAAATAACATCTTTAGTTTTCACATTTTTATTTTTGATTTAGTTTTTAAAGATGATGGCTCCCCATTCTATCTTGTGATAGTTGGGATCTGCTCAGACTCTGTAAATAGATGGTTTGGAAGTAGAAAGGATTCTTTTTCCTAGCAATTTTTTTTTCATCTATGCTTACATCCTTACATTCGACCGAGAAACAGCTCTAGGACTTCAAGAAGTAGCTCCCTGTGCACCCCATCGCTATACTCCCCATGACTTCATGCTAACTCACCATTATGTTTCTTCCAAGACATCATAAGNTATGGTTTGGAAGTAGAAAGGATTCTTTTTCCTAGCAATTTTTTTTTTCATCTATGCTAACATCCTTACATTCGACCGAGAAATAGCTCTAGGACTTCAAGAAGTAGCTCCCCGTGCACCCCATCGCTATACTCCCCATGACTTCATGCTAACTCACCATTATGTTTCTTCCAAGACATCATAAGCGGAGGTGCTATAATGCCAATCACACCATATATTTTGCCCTACCATGCACATTAGGCATCCGACCCGAATGAGAAAGTGAATATCATGAGGAAAAATAAGATGATGGTATGCCAGGATCAATTCCTTCTTGGCTGTCAGTTATAGCTATTCAAGGAGCTATGCACTATTTTGATGTAGCAAGGGGTTGTTCTCAGCCAGTTCATGCCCAACTCAATTGTTGTTGTAAGACATTAGCGGTTTTCATTCACTCGAAGGAGATGGTATGGTCAATCGAGCTCTTTAGGCATTTATTTTCCCTTCAATTCTACTCAAGTAGGTATGCAAAATTTTCAACCATGCGTCACTTCACTTTGGTCATCTTGAGAACAAAGTCATGGACCAGGATTTGAAGTTCTACTTTGCCATCTCTTAAGACAATTGGTCAATCCTCATGACTATGAATGTTGTTACTCTTCTAAAATCCAAAGGAAAATTTTCAATAGAAGTGTAGTAGGAAATTTAAAAGATCAAGTGGAAAGCCCTGAACATCCACCAGTACTGAGAAACAACAACTAATAAGATGCTTGATCTTGATAGGTTTGGTGAGTTGTCTGAGGATGGCTGCCATTTTNCCTCTTCTAAAATCCAAAGGAAAATTTTCAATAGAAGTGTTGTAGGAAATTTAAAAGATCAAGTGGAAAGCCTTGAACATCCACCAGTATTGAGAAACAACAACTAATAAGATGCTTGATCTTGATAGGTTTGGTGAGTTGTCTGAGGATGGCTGCCATTTTTTGGATGGCATGCAGGCTGAGCAAAAAAAAATGATACTATTGCGGTCGTCAAGGAGGCGGGGGAACAATCAAATGAGGGATCCAATTTTCTAGTTATTCAGTTTTCCATTTGACTATTATTTTCCAAAAAAGAAAGGGGCTGTCGAGTTGATTATTATTGAGTGATTAACTTACCTAAAAAAGGGTTCTTCTCTTGAGATACTTTTGGTGGGGACTAAAGTAAGTTGCCCAAACTTTCCTATTACCTGCCCTCGAGTAAATTCATAACTCAACTTAGACTCATAAAAAATGATTTCATAGCTCTCAGTAGGGAAATTCCTTGCTCTTTAATAAGGTAATATAATTGTTAATAAAATTATGTTAATGCAATCCTAGAATAAGATTTTTATTAATTTCTAATAGCTTGGTCTTTCTTAAATTAACTTCTTCTTGAGCATAGGAAAATCTCAAANGATTGTTAATAAAATTATGTTAATGCAATCCTAGAATAAGATTTTTTAAAATTTCTAATAGCTTGGTCTTTCTTAAATTAACTTCTTCTTGAGCATAGGAAAATCTCAAAGAACTTGATCCGGTGTGAAAAAAATATTTTCATAATCTAAGATTTTTAGGCCACTTAATTCTCAATAAAATAATTAAAGATTCTGTAACTTTTTTCTTGAATATAATATCTAAGGATTTCATTAAGGAGGCTTTGATGCCAATTTGAGTGTATTATGAATCTTTGGGTCTTTCTAAAGTGTTCTTAGGATTTTGCATGCACGACCAGCCAAGGCGGAAATAAAAAGTCCATTTTGGTTAAGATATGTGATGCCAATGTTGAGCACCATGGCACTGCAGATGATAAGACATGTATCCGTCAACAACTATTTAAGTGTGTGCAAAAGTGTGTGAATAAAGCTAGGTGTATGATTTTGATGGGATCACCAAGATTGGCCCCATCCTCAAGATCCAAGAACGTTAAAACATGTCATTTAGGACAATGGTTTTAAGCAAAATAAGATCTAAGATTTGACTTTATTATTGGTCAAAATAGTAAACTTTAGTTTTAAAATATATTTGAAATATATGAGGACAATTATTCATTGTTGGGCATTGTTAATCTTTGCAGTTTCACTCTTTTGATGGTTAAATGCCTTTGATTGCCTCCATCATCTGCTCATTGAGTTCATTAATCTGTTGAGTCACAAACTCACAAGTATAAGTCATGCTATTATTTTTTTTCCCGAGTTTGGGGTTCCTCTCATTAAGTTACTCATCTTCTTATTTGCAATATGATCCACACTCACGACAACTTTCAAGTTGTTGAACTCATATCTATTTGTGAATCATAATTAAGGAATAAAGCAAAAGTNAAAACATGTCATTTAGGACAATGGTTTTAAGCAAAATAAGATCTAAGATTTGACCTTATTATTGGTCAAAATAGTAAACTTTAGTTTTAAAATATATTTGAAATATATGAGGACAATTATTCATTGTTGGGCATTGTTAATCTTTGCAGTTTCACTCTTTTGATGGTTAAATGCCTTTGATTGCCTCCATCATCTGCTCATTGAGTTCATTAATCTGTTGAGTCACAAACTCACAAGTATAAGTCATGCTATTATTTTTTTCCCGAGTTTGGGGTTCCTCTCATTAAGTTACTCATGTTCTTATTTGCAACATGATCCGCACTCACGACAACTTTCAAGTTGTTGAACTCATATCTATTTGTGAATCATAATTAAGGAATAAAGCAAAAGTAAGGAGGAAAAATGAGAGAAGGTCGAGAAAGATAAGAGTCTCAAGAGAAAAATTAGTATTCCCCTCGTGCCTTTCCAAAAAAATCTCATTTTACACATTACAATTCTCATATTTATAGTAAATATAAGATACATTATGAAATATATATAATGCCCTTGAGATTCTCTATTGTCGGTTGGTCACAGTAATCATCAAGATTATCATTACTTTCACCGAATCCTTTCTTATTGGACCGTCATTTAACTCGCTCTTATGTCAACGAGTCGTTAATTTGCTTATTCAATCGATCTTCTCGGTTTGGTCGAATGGATAACTTGCTCAGTATTGCTTGAGNATAATCATCAAGATTATCATTACTTTCACCGAATCCTTTCTTATCGGACTGTCATTTAACTCGCTCTTATGTCAACAAGTCGTTAATTTGCTTATTCAATCGATCTTCTCGGTTTGGTCGAATGGATAACTTGCTCAGTATTGCTTGAGNGTCTATCTCATCCTCACATGTACACAACTCCTCTTTGTATGCTTTTTTCACTTTATAGCTATATCAATGTTGCCCTCTGATACATAAAAAGATATACATAACCATAAGTGGATTCCTCTCACTCAAAACCCCACAACATACTTTACCATTTAAATAAAGTTAAGAGAAAATAAGATTAACAAATTTACTTTCAATAAGTGATAAAATTTGTTTTCCATTTATGATAATATTTTAGTCCTACTTTTTAACTGATTAACTTTAATATTTTATGTTTTCCACATAACTTAAAAAAAGAGCAAGTTTTTAAGAAAAAAATATTGTAATTAAAAAAACTCAAATGATGAGCATCATATGAAAACTTTACCACTTCAAAATTAAAAAAGCAGCCGACAGGTTCAACTAGATATCTTCGTGAATCACACCTAGAGAATTGATAATTCCTTCATGCCTTTCCTAAGATTTCCTTTTTTACATGTTAGTGTTCTCATATTTATAGTAAATAGAAGACACATTACGAAATTAGTAATGCCCTTGAGATTCTATATTATCGATTAATCATAATAATTGTTAAAACAACTATTCCTTTTGTCAAATTCTTGTCTTATGAGAGATGCATTTAACTTGCTCCTATTAAGACGAGTCATTCATTTGCTTATTTGGTCATCCTTCTCGACTCAGTCGGTCAGATAATTTGCTCTGTGCCAATTGAGTGCTCTTTGTGTTGTTGGGGTTGATTCTTTGACATGTGTTCCGTCCAGGGCCATCAGATTTTGTTCAACATATTTTGATCATATATATTTTGGTTCATCAATTCTCTTGTATATTAGTAGGTTGCAAGCTATTATAAGAGAGAGAGAATTAAATGCAACAATGACTATATTTTTATTTATTTAATTAATTTCCAATAATTTATATTTTTTTATTTTTGTGCACTTAACTACTTATAAATTAGCAGTAGTTTTTTTTTCCGATTTAGCTTGCTCCTTTTCCCTTATTCCATGCTCTGATCGCCTTTTAGAGAGACTTCTTTTGATGGTCAAGTTCTTTAAATCTCAGGTTCCCATCCCAAGTAAAGTTTTGCTTCATGAACTATTTGCTAAGGAAAAAGAAGACAAGTGATGCCTCGAGGGTGGTCGCATGAAGAAGTTGGCAGTGAAGAAGAGGAGAGGCTCACCCTCGAGTAATGCTTCTTGATCGGCTTTCAGCTGTACTCTACTTATGATTGTGGATATCTCTCAGATGAACTCCATTATTCCATCATCCCATACTCCTATGCCTCCTCCCATAGTCCCTAATTTGCAGAAGGCTAGACTTTCTTGCCACCCATTGGTTCGTTGTCATTGCACCAGATACACCCATAATGGTTAAGGTCATCTGAAATGATTAGAGTTATGTGTATGTTCTATTGTTCAATCAACATATTCTATGGTTGATTGTCGGCTGATGAATTTATCAATGGTTGGAATGATAGATGATGAGGCCCCTCTAGGTTTGAACAAGGCTTCACTCGTGTCGGTCAAGATAGGTGGCCAGATGATTGAAGGAGGCAGTCAACCCACCAAAGGGGAGACCAAGTCGACCGCCACACTGACCTCTCATTTTCTAATGCAGCACAAGGAGAATGGGTGCATTCAACCCATGCAAATTAAGAGGAGCTAGCCCACAGTTTATCTGAGATTAAGGGCTCTATAGCTCATAAAATTGTTGTCCAACAAAATTCTAAGGCTCATACTATATTGGCTTGCATGGTTTAATTGGAAGAGGAGCTATTCATGGTGAAGAAGATCATGCTTACTCTACAAAAAAACCTTGCATATTCGAAAGTGTTGTCCTAGTTTCTCCAGGATCAGATAGACTACTAGATTGAGCCAGTTTAAGTCTGGTGGTGAATTTTTTTTAGACACTGGTTCAGCTTGATAAGTCTCGGCTGAAACGACCTCACACCCGTGTATTAACTATTTTTTCACTCCACATTGAGCAAGAGATTTGTAATGATTACATGTAATAATATTTCCTTCAAGAGAAATAGCATCTTTAGTCTTCGCATTTTTATTTTTGATTTAGTTTTAAGAGATGATTGCTCCCCATTCTATCTTGTGATAGTTGAGATATGCTCAGACTCTATAAATAGATGGTTTAGTAGTAGAAAGGATTCTTTTTCCTAGCAATATTTTTTTTTTTCATTTATGCTTTAATTCTTACATTCGACCGAGAAATAGCTCTAGGACATCAAGAAGTAGCTCCCTGTGCACCCCATCGCTATACTCTCCATGACTTCATGCTAACTCACCATTATGTTTCTTCCAATACATCATAAGAGGAAGTGCTATAATGCCAATCACACCATATATTTTGCCCTACCATGCGCCTTAGGCATCCGACCCGAATGAGAGAGTGAATATCATGAGAAAAAATGAGATGATGGTATGCCAAGATCGATTCCTTCTTGGATGTCAGTTATAGCTATTAGAGGAGCTATGCACTATTTTGATGTAGTTAGGGGTTGTTCTCACCTAGTTGATGCCCAACTCAATTATTGTTGTAAGACATTAGCGGTTTTCATTCACTCAAAGGAGATGGTATGGTCAATCGAGCTCTTTAGGCATTTATTTTCCTTTCAATTGTACTCAAGTAGGTATGCACAATTTTCAACCATGCGTCGCTTCACTTTGGTCATCTTGAGAACAAGGTCATGGACCGGGATTTGAAGTTCTACTTTGCCATCTCTTAAGACAACTGGTCAATCCTCATGACTGTGAATGTTGTTCCTCTTCTAAAATCTAAAGGAAAATTTTCAATAGAAGTGCATTAGGAAATTTAAAAGATCAAGTGGAAAGCCCTGAACATCCACCAGTATTGAGAACAACTAATAAGATGCTTGATCTTGATAGGTTTGGTGGGTTGTCTGAGGATGACTGACATTTTTTGGATGCATGCAGGCTAAGCAAAAAAAATGATACTATTGCGACCGTCAAGGACGCGGGGGAGAAATCAGATGAGGGATTCGATTTTCTAGTTATTCAATTTTCCATTTGAGTATTATTTCCCAAATAAGAAAGGGACTGTCAAGTTGATTATTATTGAGTGATTAACTTACCTAAAAAAATGGTTCTTCTCTTGAGATACTTTTGGTAGGGACAAAAGTAAGTTGTCCAAACTTTCCTATTACCTGCCCTCGAGTAAATTCATAACTCAACTTAGACTCATAAAAAATGATTTCATAGNGGGGACAAAAGTAAGTTGTCCAAACTTTCCTATTACCTGCCCTCAAGTAAATTCATAACTCAACTTAGACTCATAAAAAATGATTTCATAGCTGTCAGTAGGGAAACTCCTTGCCCTTTAATAAGGTAATATAATTGTTAATAAAACTATCTTAATGCAATCCTAGAATGAGATTTTTATTAATTTCTAATAGCTTGGTCTTTCTTAAATTAACTTCCTCTTTAGCATGGGAAAATCTCAAAGCACTTGATCCGGTGTGACAAAAATATTTTCATAATCTAACATTTTTAGGCCACTTAATTCTCAATAAAATAATTAAAGATTTTGTAACTTTTTTCTTGAATATAATATCTAAAGATTTCATTAAGGAGGCTTTGATGCCAATTTGAGCACATTAGTCTTTGGGTCTTTCTAAAGTGTTCTTAGGATTTTGCATGCTCGACCAGCCAAGGCGGAAATAAAAAGTCCATTTTGGTTAAGATTTGTGATGCCGGTGTTGAGCACCATGGCATTGCAGATGATAAGACATGTATCGGTCATCAACTATCTAAGTGTGTGCAAAAGTGTGTGAATAAAGCTAGGTGTATGATTTTGATGGGATCACCAAGATTGGCCCCATCCTCAAGATCCAAGAACGTTAAAACATGTCATTTAGGACGATGGTTTTAAGCAAAATAAGATCTAAGATTTGACCTTATTTTTGGTCAAAATAGTAAACTTCAGTTTTAAAATATATTTGAAATATATGAGGACAATTATTCATTGTTGGGCATTGGGCATTCTTAATCTTTACAGTTTCACTCTTCTGATGGTTAAGTGCTTTTGATTTCCTCCATCATCTGCTCATTGAGTTCATTAATTTGTTGAGTCACAAACTCACAGGTATAAGCCATGCTATTATTTTTTTTCCCGAGTTGGGGTTCCTCTCATTAAGTTACTCATCTTCTTATTTGCAACATGATCCACACTCACGACAACTTTCAGGGTGTTGAACTCATATTTATTTGTGAATCATAATTAAGGAATAAAACAAAAGTAAGGAGGAAAAATGAGAGAAGGTCGAGAAAGATAAGAGTATCAAGAGAAAAATTAGTAATCTCCTTGTGCCTTTCCAAAAAAATTTCATTTTACACATTACAATTCTCATATTTATAGTAAATATAAGATACATTATGAAATATCGATAATGCCCTTGAGATTCTCTATTGTCGGTTGGTCACAGTAATCATCAAGGCTATCATTACTTTCACAGAATCCTTTCTTATCGGACTGTCATTTAACTCGCTCTTATGTCAACGAGTCGTTCATTTGCTTATTCGATCGACCTTCTCGGTTCGGTCGGATGGATAACTTGCTCAATATTGCTTGAGAGCACTTTGCCCTTGCTAGGGTTGATTCTTCGACATGTGTTCCATCCAATGCCGTTGGATCTAGTTTAGTGTATTATGATCATACACCGACCTTTAAATAATTTAAGAGTATCATATTATGAGGCATGCATTACTTACAAGTATAACTGTACTTTTAACCCTTAATTGTGATTTATGTGAGAAAATCTTAATATGTATTTACATAAACAATTCTTATGGGAAATTTACAAACATAACAGCAGGGGTGGATCCAGGTAGGGTCCATGGGGGCAATTTAGCATTTTTTCTCTCTTGGAATATCAGTTTTGCCCTTCCTGAAATATTACTTCACCTTTGTTGCCCTGACCCCTCCCACATTGTGTCTAGGGGGACTGTTTGTCCCGCCGAAAAAAAGAGACTGGTTCCGCCCCTGCATACCACACAATTCTTATGTTTTTACATATCTATTACCTAAAGTTTGATATTTAAATTTACAACATTAATTTTATGTTATCAACCTATAAAAATAATGTGAATTTCACATGTAGGATGTAAGTGATTGTGATATTTTGATTCGATGTTAAGGATTTAAAAGCTATGCTTGTAAGAAAGTTTTTGTGCTATATATGTAGGGCTGTCAATTTGGCTAGCTGTTCACGAACAACTCGTGTTTGGCTCGTTCGTTAAGCCTAATGAACTGCACATGAACAAATTTTTAAGCTCAAAATGTAAACGAGCCGAACACGAACAACAATTTGTTCGCTCGTGTTCGGTTCGAATTGGCTCAAAAATAAATAAATAAATACATATTAAATATTATAAAGTATAATTAATTAAAATTAAAAAAAATAAATTAGCATATTTTATAAAATTAAATCCTATTATAATATGTANATCTTGAAATATCAGTTTTGCCCTTCCTGAAATATTATTTGACCTTTGTTGCCCTGACCCCTCCCACATTGTGTCCAGGGCGACCGTTTGTCCCGCCTAAAAAAAGAGACTGGTTCTACGCATACCACACAATTCTTATGTTTTTACATATCTATTACCTAAAGTTTGATATTTAAATTTACAACATTATGTTATCAACCTATATAAATAATGTGAATTTCACATGTAGGATGTTAGTGATAGTGATATTTTGATTCGATGTTAAGGATTTGAAAGCTATGCTTGTAAGAAAGTTTTTGTGCTATATGTGTAGGGCTGTCAATTTGGTTAGTTGTTCGTGAACAACTCGTGTTTGGCTCGTTAAACAACTCGTGTTCGGCTCATTCGTTAAGCCTAATGAACTGAACACGAACAAATTTTTAAGCTCAAAATGTAAACGAGCCAAACACGAACAACAGTTTGTTCACTCGTGTTCGATTCAAATTGGCAAAAAAATAAATAAATAAATAAATACATAATAAATATTTATAAAATTAAATATTATAAACTATAATTAATTAAAATTTTTAAAAAATAAATTAGCATATTTTATAAAATTAAATCCTATTATAATATGTAACAAATTATTAATAATAATATGTTAGTTTTTCGTTATTTTATTTATGTGGCCCACTGTCATTTATTTTAATAGTAAATAATTAAACTAAAAAGAAGAGAGTCATGTCTATTCCCAATTAGACACCGTATCCTTTCGCTTTAACTAATTAATTCAATTATCCTAAATGAAGAGTCACATATCTTCCCAAAAGACATTGTATACTTTCACTTTAATTAATTAATTAAATTATCATAAATCATATTGGTCAATAATCATCATGATGGATGATGGTTAATAATGGATAATTAAGAGAAATATTGTGTCTCTTTCCAAGAGACTTATCTTTTCTCTTATAAATAAGAGACGGACCTTCTCTCTCCCCCAAGAAGAAATATATCTTTTCTCTTCATCGGAAATTACAGAAAGAAATAAGGATTATAGAGAGAAATTTAATCTCTTTAAGTTAAATTCTATGATCATAAATATATGCATGTATATCTCATTATGGATATGTGAAAATCATGAATTCAATGATTTTGGTCATTATGAAATTTATGAATTTTGAGCCATGAAATTAAATTTTATAAATTTAAAAATTTTACATGTGGTATCAGAGTCTCGATTGTTGAATTTGTGATTTTTCATTTAATTTTATTTATGTTAATTGCATAAAATTTCAGCTGTAAATTAGAGCACTAAAGCTAATTGGTGAATTGAGATATTATTGTTTATTTAATGTCTATATTATGTTTAATTTGTTGGCCACCAAAGTGGTCAATTTGTATGGTTACTAGATGTCAAATTAAATAAATTCAATTACTCATACGTATGTGATGCTTATTATGAAACAATTTTATATTTAATTATGAATATATTGAAATTCTTTGATTATAAAATATTTGAGGATCGCCCAAAGACTGATTATTTATTTTATAATCTTTGAATATGATTGTGGCATATTTATATACTTAGTTAGATATATTTATATATCCAAAGATAATATACATGTCTAATTTGAGTATAAATAAATGTCAATTATGTTAAACTAACAATTCAAGCATCAATTATGTTTATTATTGTGTATTGTTGTATCACCCAAAAGAGATTTTCAATACACTATTAATGTTTTCATTTAATCAATGTGAATTATATTAAAGAAAAACACACAAAACACACACTTAAGAAAGCTGTCACAAGAAGCACATAGCTCCTTGAAATTATACACACCAATGTTTGTGGATTTTTTAATGTTTCATCTTTTGGCGAAAAAAAATATTTTATCACATTTATCAATGACGTTTCACATTTTGGGTATGTCTATTTATTGTATGAAAAATCTCAATCACTAGATGTCTTAATGTTTATAACTGAGGTTGGAAGACAATTAAACAGAAAAGTAAAAATCATCAGGCTCAATAGAGGTTGCGAATATTATAGAAGGTACAATGAATCTGTACAATGTCATGTCAATTTGCTAAATTTCTTCAAACTAATGACATATGTGCTCAGTACACTATGGCAGGAACATCACAACAAAATGATGTTGCAGAAAGGCGAAACCGTACTTTAATGAAAATGGTTAGGACAATGATGAGCAATTCTTCTTTACCCTTATCATTGTGACTGCATGCTTTAAAGACCGCTGCATATTTGTTAAATAGGATTCCTAGTAAGGCAATTCCAAAGGCTCCCTTTGAACTGTGGATAGGAAGGAAACCTAGTTTAAGACACATGCATAGTTGTGGTTGCTCAGCGGAAATGAAAAAATTGAAAGGGTATAGATTTTATTGTCCTAACCACAGTACGAGGATTATTGAAGCTGGAAATGCTAAGTTCATTGAAAATGGTGAAGTTAGCAGGAGTTTGGAATCACGTAAAGTGGAAATCCAAGAAATTAAGGTTCATGTTTCTTTACCTGAAATTTCTTCTTAAGTTGTTATTCCTACAACTGTTGAACAATTTGACAACTTACAGGAACAACAGATAAATCATCAAACACCCCATAATGAAACTATCAATAATGAACCTACATTAGATGAACCAAATGAAGTTGTACCTAGAAGGTCTCAACGACAAAGAAGGTCTTCTACTTCTGATGATTATGTGGTTTATCTACATGAGTATGAATTTGACTTTAGAGTAAATGAAGATCCAGTTTGATTTTCACAAGTCATAGAAAGTGCAAATTCTTCTAAACTGTTAGATGTAATGAAAGATGAGTTGAAATCGATGGATCACAATAAAGTTTGAGATGTCGTTGAAGAGCCTGAAGGTTGTAAAAGAATCAGATGTAAATGAGTCTTTAAGACCAAGCACGACTCGAATGACAATATTGAATGATATAAAAGCCAGACTTGTTGCCAAAGGTTCACACAGAAAGATGTCATTGACTATAAATAAACATTTCTCCAGTTTCTAAGAAAGATTCATTTACAATTATCATGACACTAGTAGCTCATTTGATTTGGAGTTACACCAAATGGATGTGAAAATTGCCTTTATGAATGGGAATTTAGATGAAGACGTCTACATGAGTCAACCTGAAGGATTTTTGGTTGAAGGAAAGGAACACATGGTGTATAAACTTAAGAATTTAATATACAGACTTAAGCAAGCTTCTCGATAATGGTATCTTAAGTTCAATGATACCATCACTTCCTTTGGATTTAAAGAAAACACTGTTGATCAGTGTATATATTTGAAGGTTGGTGGGAGCAAGATTATATTTTTCATTATGTATGTTGATGATATCATGTTGGCTACTAATGATCTTGGATTCTTGTATGAAACCAAGAATTTTCTCTCTTTAAGAACTTTGAAATGAAATATATGGGTGAGACATCCTATGTGATTGAAATTAAAATATTTCATGATAAATCACAAAGATTGTTAGGATGTCTTAGAAAACATATATCGATAGAGTTCCTAAGAAATTCAATATGAAAAAGTGTGAAGCAGACTATCATTGTTGCATCCACTATGAAAGTTGAATTCGTGGCATGCTTCAAAGCTACAATTCAAGGATTATGACTGCAAAATTTTATTTCATGACTTGTAATTGTCGACAGTATTGTCAAGCCGCTGAAAATCTATTGTGATAACTCCGTAGCAGTCTTCTTTTCTAAAAACGTCAGGTATTCCAAATGTGCTAAAGATATAGAATTAAAGTACATTGTTGTTAAAAAGAAGTTCAGAAACATAGGGTGTCAATAGAGCATATTAACACCAACCTTATGATTGGGGATCCATTGACGAAAGGGTTGTCATCACAAACATTTAACGAACATGTTGTGAGAATGTGCATTGCCGAAACCCTTTATTAATTTTTATGTTTAATGCTCTTTATGTTTGATACTTTGACCTCAATTTATTGTTGTTTATGATATTTATGTATCTTGTTTTTATCGCTAGTGTACACTTTATGTTGTGCGATGTTTAACAAGATTTGTCTTTTAATAGACATTATGTGACCATAAAGTTATTTCTCATTATGTTATGTATGCAATTGATATTGTGATACATAGAGCGAACTATGTCAATAGAGTGATACACAATCGTCATGATTCATATTAATTTCATACTTATTGATGATTTATGATTTGACCAATATAAAAAAGGATTTTAACTTACATTTTGCATAGTATGTTATGCACTATTAAGTATTACGCGGGTCTCATGGGAGAATGTTAGTTTTTCATTATTTTATTTATGTGATCCACTGAAATTTATTTTAATAGTAATTAATTAACTAAAAAGAAGAGGGTCATGTCTATTCTCAATAGATACCACTTCCTTTCGCTCTAATTAATTAATTCAATCATCCTAATGAAGAGTCATGTCTCTTTCCATAAGACATTGTTTCTTTCGCTTTAATTAATTAATTAATTTATCATAAATTCTATTGGTCAATAATCATCATGATGGATGATGACAAGAAGAAATGTATCTTTTCTCTCTATCGGAAAGCACAGAAAGAAATAAGGATTAGAGAGAAATTCTATCTCTTTAAATTGAATTCTATGATCATGAATACAAGTATGTATGTCTCATTTATGAGTATGTGAAAATCATGAATTCAAAGATTTTGGTCATTATGAATTTTATGAATTTTGAGTCATGAAATTAAATTTTATAACTTTAAAAATTCTAACATAATATATTAATATTACTTATTAAATATTATATATTTATATAATAATATGATATAAGTTATACAATTATAATATATTTAATAATCTAAAAAATCCTAACCGGTCTCCCCAATCCCCATTCCCCTCTCGAAACTTCTCGGGTTCGGCTGCCTCCCCCTTTTCCTCTTCTACTCTTCTCGTCTTCTCTGATCTCTCAAAGCCATTTCGGACGTGACGGCTTAGGGTTTGCAGTCCGTGTTCTTCTGCTACTATATACTTCTACTCTTCTCTCATCTTCTCTCGGGTCCGGTTGCCTCTCACGTTTCCTCTTCTACTCTTCTCGTCTTCTCTGATCTCTCAAAGCCCTTTCGGTCGCGACGGCTTAAGGCTTGTAGTTTGTGTTCTTATGCTACTATATACTTCTACTCTTCTCTCGTCTTCTCTCGGGTTCGGCTGCCTCTCCCGTTTCCTCTTCTACTCTTCTCATCTTCTCTGATCTCTCAAAGCCCTTTCCGGCGCAACAACTTAGGATTTGCCTTTCGTGTTCTTCCGCTAATATCTACTTCTACTCTTCTCATATTCTCTCGGGTTTGACTGCCTCTCTTGTTTCCTCTTATTCTCTTATCGTCTTCTCTGCTCTCTCAAAGCCAATTTCTAGCCGAACACGAACAAGAAAATATTATTCGAGCCGAACAAAAACACACNATTATTTTATTTATGTGGCTCATTGTCATTTATTTTAATAGTAAATAATTAACTAAAAAGAAGAGGGTCATGTCTATTCCCAATAGACACCGTATCCTTTCGCTTTAATTAATTAATTCAATTATCCTAAATGAAGAGTCACATCTCTTCCCAAAAGACATCGTATACTTTTGCTTTAATTAATTAATTAAATTATCATAAATCCTATTGGTCAATAATCATCATGATGGATGATTGTTAATAATGGATAATTAAGAGAAATGTTGTGTCTCTTCCCAATAGACTTATCTTTTTTCTTATAAATAAAAGGACCCTCTCTCTCCCAATAATAAATATATCTTTTATCTCCATCGAAAAGTACAAAAATAAATAAAGATTAGAGAGAGAAATTTTATCTCTTTAAATTGAATTCTATGATCTTGAATATAAGTATATNAATAATTAAGAGAAATGTTGTGTCTCTTCCCAATAGACTTATCTTTTTTTCTTATAAATAAAAGAAGGACCCTCTCTCTCTCCCAATAATAAATATATCTTTTATCTCCATCGAAAAGTACAGAAATAAATAAAGATTAGAGAGAGAAATTTTATCTCTTTAAATTGAATTCTATGATCTTGAATATAAGTATATATATCTCATTTATGGGTATGTGAAAATCATGTATTCAAAGATCTTGGTCATTATGAAATTTATGAATTTTGAGTCATGAAACTGGATTTTATAAATTTAAAAATTTTACATGTGGTGTCAGAGCCTCGATTGTTGAATTTGTGATTTTTCATTTAATTTTATTTATGTTAATTGCATAAAATTTCCGCTGTAAATTAGATCACTAAAGTTAATTGGTGAATTGAGATATTATTGTTTCTTTGATGTCTATATTATATTTAAATTGTTAGTCACCAAAGTGGTCAATTGATATGTTTAATAGATGTCAAATTAAATAAATTCAATTACTCATACGTATGTGATGCTTATTATGAAATAATTTTATATTTAATTATGAGTATATTGAAATTCTTTGATTATAAAATATTTGAGTATTGCTCAAAGGCTTATTATTTATTTTATAATCTTTGAATATGATTGTAGCATATTTATATACTTAGTTAGATATGCTTATATATCCAAAGATAATATACATGTCTAATTTGAGTATAAATAAATGTCAATTATGTGAAACTAACAATTCAAGCATCAATTATGTTTATTATTGTGTATTGTTGTATCACCCAAAGGAGATTTTCAATACACTATTAATGTTTTCATTTAATCAATGTGGATTATATTAAGGGAAAACATACAAAACACACACTTAAGAAAGCTGCCACAACAAACACACAACTCCTTGAAATTATACACACTAATGTTTGTGGACTTTTTAATGTTTCATCTTTTGGTGAAGAAAAATATTTTATCACATTTATCAATGACTTTTCACGTTTTGGGCATGTCTACTTATTGCATGAAAAATCTTAATCACTAGATGTCTTAAAAATGTTTATAACTGAGGTTGGAAGACAATTAGACAGAAAAGTGAAAATCATCAGACCCAATAGAGGTTGTGAATATTATGGAAGGTATAATGAATCTGTACAATGTCCAAGTCAATTTGCTAAATTCATTCAAACTAATGATATATGTGCTCAGTACACTATGGCAGGAACACCACAACAAAATGGTGTTGCAAAAAGGCGAAACCGTACTCTGATGGAAATGGTTAGGACTATGATGAGCAATTCTTCTTTACCCTTATCATTGTGAATGTATGCTTTAAAGACCGCTGCATATTTGTTAAATAGGATTCCTAGTAAGGCAGTTCCAAAGACTCCCTTTGAACTGTGGATAGGAAGGAAACCTAGTTTAAGACACCTGCATAGTTGTGGCTGCGCAGCGGAAATGAAAAAATCAAAAGGGTATAGATCTTATTATTCTAACCACAGTACGAGGATTATTGAAGCTGGAAATGCTACGTTCATTGAAAATGGTGAAGTTAGCGGGAGTTTGGAATCTCGTAAAGTGGAAATCCAAGAAATTAAGGTTCGGGTTTCTTTACCTGAAATTTCTTTTTAAGTTGTTATTCCTACAGTTGTTGAACAGTTTGACAACTTACAGGAACAACAGATAAATGATCAAACACCCCATAATGAAACTATCAATAATGAACCTACATTAGATGAACCAAATGAAGTTGTACCTAGAAGGTCTCAACGACAAAGAAGGTCTTCTACTTCTGATGATTATGTTGTTTATCTACATGAGTCTGAATTTGACTTGAGAGTAAATGAAGATCCATTTTGATTTTCACAAGTCATATAAGGTGCAAATTCTTCTAAACGGTTAGATGCAATGAAAAATGAGTTGAAATTGATGGATCACAATAAAGTTTGAGATGTCGTTGAATTGCCTGAAGGTTGTAAATAATCAGATGTAAATGAGACTTTAAGACCAAGCGCGACTCGAATGACAATATTAAACGATATAAAGCCAGACTTGTTGCCAAAGGTTCACAAAAAAAGATGTCATCGACTATAATGAAACACTTTTTCCAATTTCTAAGAAAGATTCATTTAGAATTATCATGACACTAGTAGCTCATTTGATTTGGAGTTACACCAAATGGATGTGAAAACTGCCTTTTTGAATGGGAATTTAGATGAAGATGTCTATATGAGTCAACCTGAATGATTTTTGGTTGAAGGAAAGGAACACATAGTGTGTAAACTTAAGAATTTAATATACAGACTTAAGCAAGCTTCTCGATAATGGTATCTTAAGTTCAATGTTACCATCACTTCCTTTGGATTTAAATAAAACACTGTTGATCAGTGTATATATCTGAAGGTTGGTGGGAGCAAGATCATATTTCTCATTCTATATGTTGATGATATCTTACTGGCTACTAATGATCTCGGATTCCTGTATGAAACCAAGAATTTTCTATCTTTAAGAACTTTGAAATGAATGATATGGGTGAGACATCCTTTGTGATTGAAATTGAAATATTTCATAATAGATCACAAAAACAGTTAGGATTGTCTTAGAAAGCATATATCGATAGAGTTCTTAAGAGATTCAATATGAAAGTGTGAAGCAGACTATCATTGTTGCATCCACTATGAAAGCTGAATTTGTGGCATGCTTTGAAGCTACAATTCAGGGATTATGGCTGTAAAATTTTATTTTAGAACTTGGAATTATCGACAGTATTGCCAAGCCGCTGAAAATTTATTGTGATAACTCCGCAGCAGACTTCTTTTCTAAAAACGACAGATATTCTAAAGGTGTCAAACATATGGAATTAAAGTACATTGTCGTTAAAAAAGAAGTTTAGAAACATAGGGTGTCAATAGAGCATATTAACACCAACCTTATGATTGGGGATCCATTGACGAAAGGGTTGCCATCACAGACCTTTAACGAAAATGTTGTGAGAATGAGTATTGCCGAAACCCTTTATTGATTTTTATGTTTAATGCTCTTTATGTTTGACACTTTGCCTAAATTTATTGTTGTTTCTGATATTTATGTATCTTATTTTTATCGCTAGTGTACACTTTATGTTGTGCGATGTTAATAGACATTATGTGACCATGAAGTTATTTCTCATTATGTTAAGTATGCAATTGATATTGTGATACATAGAACAAACTGTGTCGATAGATTAATACACAATCGTCATGATTCATATTAATTTCATACTTATTGATGATTTATGATTTGACCAATATAAAAAAAGATTTTAACTTACATTTTGTGTATTATGTTATGCACTGTTAAGTATTACGTGGGCCACGTGAGAGAATGTTAGTTTTTTATTATTTTATTTATGTGGCCCACTGGTATTTATTTTAATAATAATTAACTAACTAAAAAGAAGAGGGTCATGTCTATTCCCAATAGACACCGCTTCCTTTCGCTCTAATTAATTAATTCAATTATTCTAACGAAGAGTCATGTCTCTTCCCAAAAGACGTTGTTTCGTTCGCTTTAATTAATTAATTAATTTATCATAAATCTTATTGATCAATAATCATCATGATGGATGATGGTTAATAATATATAACTAAGACAAATGTTGTGTCTTTTCCCAAGAGACTTATCTTTTCTCTTATAAATTAGAGAAGGGTCTTCTCTCTCTCCCAAGAAGAAATGTATCTTTTCTCTCCATCGGAAAGTATAGAAAGAAATAAGGATTATAGAGAAATTCTATCTCTTTAAATTAAATTCAATGACCATGAATACAAGTATGTATATCTCATTTATGAGTATGTGAAAATCATGAATTCAAAGTTCTTGGTCATTATGAATTTTATGAATTTTGATTCATGAAATTAAATTTTATAAATTTAAAAATTCTAACATAATATATTATTATTACTTATTAAATATTATATATTTATATAATAATATAATATAAGTTATATAATTATAATATATTTAATAATCTAAAAAATCCTAACCGGTCTCCCCAATCCCCATTTGCCTCTCAAAACTTCTCGGGTTCGACCGCCTGTCCCTTTTCCTCTTTTACTCTTCTCGTCTTCTCTGATCTCTCAAAGCCATTTCGGTCGCGACGGCTTAGGGTTTGCAGTCCGTGTTCTTCTGCTACTACATACTTCTACTCTTCTCTCATCTTCTCTTGGGTCCAGCTGCCTCTCCCGTTTCCTCTTCTACTCTTCTCGTCTTCTCTGATCTCTCAAAACCCTTTCGGTCGCGACGGCTTAGGGTTTGTAGTCTGTGTTCTTCTGCTACTATATAATTCTATTCTTCTCTCGTCTTCTCTCGGGTTCGGCTGCCTCTCTCGTTTCCTCTTCTACTCTTCTCATCTTCTCTGATCTCTCAAAGCCCTTTCAGTCGTGACAACTTAGGCTTTGCCTTCCGTGTTCTTCCGCTAATATCTACTTCTACTCTTCTCATATTCTCTCGGGTTTGGCTGCCTCTCTNCGACAGCTTAGGGTTTGTAGTCCGTGTTCTTCTGCTACTATATACTTCTACTCTTCTCTCGTCTTCTCTCGGGTTCGGCTGCCTCTCCCGTTTCCTCTTCTACTCTTCTCATCTTCTCTAATCTCTCAAAACCCTTTCAGTCGCGACAACTTAGGCTTTGCCATCCGTGTTCTTCCGCTAATATCTACTTCTACTCTTCTCATATTCTCTCGGGTTTGGCTGCCTCTCTTGTTTCCTCTTATTCTCGTATCGTCTTCTCTGCTCTCTCAAAGCCAATTTCTAGCCGAACACGAGCCGAACACGAACAAGAAAATATTATTCGAGCCGAATACGAACACACGGTTCACGAGCCAATATCGAATGAGCTGAACACGAGCCGACGCTCGACTAGTTTACAACCTTATATATATGTAAATATATGAAAGTATGTATGATATGATTGGGCTGTTTACATACATAGTATCATAAACATTGCAATTCACGAATCTAGCATCCTCTCTCTGAGAAAAAAGTTGTTCATAATACTTAAGAATAATTGTTTATAATTTTTGACAAAGAAAACCCTGAAAAGTTTTNTGAACACGAACAAGAAAATATTATTCGAGCCGAACACGAACACACGGTTCACGAGCCAATATCGAATGAGCTGAACACGAGCCGACACTCGACTGGTTTACAACCTTATATATATGTAAATATATGAAAGTATGTATGATATGATTGGGCTGTTTGCATACATATTATCATAAACATTGCAATTCACAAATCTAGCACCCTCTCTCTAAGAAAAAAGTTGTTCATAATACTTAAGAATAATTGTTTATAATTTTTGACAAAGAAAACCCTGAAAGTTTTCCCAAACAAATATTAATAAAAAAAAAAGCCATGGAAGATAAGATAATCTTGCACGTGTGTGCTGACGTTGCCTAATAAAGGTAACGACAAGTCATTAAGCTTTGGCTTCGTAAGCTAAAATATCACATAATTCATAACATTTTTCATTTCCAAAAAAATAATAAGTTATTAAGTTATTAGGTTATTAAGCTTCAGTTTCGTATTATGATAGCTTTCTGATTGTGGTCTGACTTTTCCAAAAAAAATAAGTATTTGTAATAGTCACCGCACCTAGCTTATCAACAGATTATTTTTAATCAGCTTATTAATAGGTTATCCAATAAGCTGCAGCTGTCCCAAACAGACTCTAAGTTTATGTGTTATGTATATATATACATATAAATTGACCGGTATATGTAAATCTTCAAAATTATTTTCATTCTACAATTGGCTTTCNAGTTTTTCCAAATAAATATTAATAAAAAAAGCCATGGAAGATAAGATAATCTTGCACGTGTGTGCTGACGTTGCCTAATAAAGGTAACGACAAGTCATTAAGCTTTGGCTTCGTAAGCTAAAATATCACAGAATTCATAACATTTTTCATTTCCAAAAAAATATTAAGTTATTAAGTTATTAGGTTATTAAGCTTCGGCTTCGTATTATGATAGCTTTCTGATTGTGATCTGATTTTTCCAAAAAAAATAAGTATTTGTAATAGTCACCGCACCTAGCTTATCAGCAGATTATTTTTAATCAGCTTATTAGTAGGTTATCCAATAAGCTGCAGCTGTCCCAAACAGACTCTAAGTTTAGATGTTACGTATATATATACATATAAATTGACCGGTATATGTAAATCTTCAAAATTATTTTCATTCTACAATTGGCTTTCATATTTCATGTAAATACTTTTAAGATCTATAAATGTTATCTTTACAATGATTTTGCATATTTTTTATTTTCTATTGTATTTTATAAAAAAATAAGAAATTTAGAAGCTTAAATACATCTTAAATTTTTGATATAAATATTCTTAAAAATATATTTATATTTAAAATAAATATAATTTTTTAAATAAAATCAAAATGCGGATTCAATTTTTAAATGAAATATATCATAATTTTAAAAAAATAATGAGTCAATTAACTTGATTTTCTTTACCTATAGATAAAAATAAATAAATAAATAATTGCATCTTAAGTTGCTTACAGCTTACTTAGATGCATTACAAACTATCCACATGTAGGTGTTTCGGCATTTACATTCATACCCCTCAATTCCTATGAATTTGAACATCTAACACCTAATTTTTTTGTTTTTACATTTATACCACCGAAATCTTTTATATCACATCAAAATACTAAAATTTCAATTTTTTAAAAAATTAAAATAGATAAAAATTGAAGTTCAAGTGTTAGATATGTAAATACATAGGAATTGAGTGGTATATATGTAAANAAAAAAAAAATAATAATAATTGCATCTTAAGTTGCTTACAGCTTTTACTTAGATGCATTACAAACCATCCACATGTAGGTGTTTCGGCATTTACATTCATACCCCTCAATTCCTATGAATTTGAATATTTAACACCTAAATTTTTTGTTTTTACATTTATACCACCGAAAATCTCTTATATCACATCAAAATACTAAAATTTCATTTTTTTTAAAATAAAATAGATAAAAATTGAAGTTCAAGTGTTAGATATGTAAATACATAGGAATTGAGTGGTATATATGTAAAATCCTCCCAAAAATTCTTTACATTTTCGCATTTGATTTTTTCCAAAATAGCACAGCCCACGTAAAGTTGTATGAATTGATTTTTATAAAAGCAAATAGCATCATTCAGTAATATTTATATACCAAATCAACATAGTTTGTTGGACCGATAAGAAAATAAAGCATAAATAATTAGTTTTGGCATAATAAAATAATAGTATATCAAATAATATCGTGCCTGATTTCTTGTATTATCTCACATTTCAATCAACAAGTTTTTTTACAAATTTACCCTTCTCCTAATTAATTAAATGATGGGGGGTCCCGCTTGTTAATGACGGGGGATTAAAGTATCATAATTATCCTTATCAAGGTAGAATTTGAAAAAATGGGTGACCTTAGGAGAAAGTTTCATTAAGAAAATATAAACATCAGAGAACCCCCTGAAAGATTGCTGATTCATAAAAAAATTTACATTTTTGAAAATCATAATTATTTAATTACCCAACTAGTTTTCATTTTAAAAAAAAATGTCAATGAATAAAATAATTGCGCTCACTATCATGTAAAAAATAGTGTCATCAATCCGAGAAATTATTCTATACGGACGCCGCATGCAGAGATGCATCCGGTGTTCGGTCTCTACGGTCGATCGCCGCAATTAAATTTTTTTTTTTTTAAAAAAAGTTGAAAGTGGGGCCCACTGAAATATATCTTTGTGGTGATCGACGGTGGAGATCGGACACTGCATGCATCTCTACATGCGGTGGCCGTATGAAATAATTTTTTCATCAATCCAAAAGTTTTTTATTGCTCAATTGGTGTTTATTATTCACTGACATTTATAATATTTGCATTTAAAAGAGTTGAAAGTGGGGTTCACTGAAATACATCTTTGCGGTGATCGACGGTGGAGATCGAACACCGCATGCATCTCTGCATGTGGTTTCCATACGAAATAATTTTTCCATCAATCCAAATGTTTTTTATTGCTCAATTGGTATATATTATTCACTGTCATTTAATATTTGCATTTAAAAGGATACTATCTTTTTAAATATTCATAATGAAATATTTATAAGTTATCATGAAAAAATATAGATGTTAGCCCACTTCCTAAAAGCCTAGGTGCGGAGTACTAGCTAAAACATGCATCAAGACTAGAGATATCCAAACTGCTGTGGAAGATGAAATAAATTATTTTGTAAATTTTTACTTTTTTAATTGCAATGCAATGATGATTTCAATGGAATATTTTTCATGTGTTCTTTCCAACATGTTTAGCTAAATCTTCTTTCACACTCTGAGATTCATGACATGTGATTTTCATGACTTTCTTAGGTGATTTCTTTCCCTATACGTCTTTCTTAGGAGTTAGAGTTTTTTCGTTTTTGTGTTAACCATAAAGTTTCATTTACTCATGATCTGAAAAATTAGAATGTTAACATATTTCATGATCTATGCCTCCTGCTCGTTGCACAAAGGAATGAAATGGTTAACCACAAAATTCAAGTAACAATAGATATATTTTATCCAGGTTTTGCAACCACGAAAGGGGATCAGAGCAAATCTGTGGGATGCCATGAGGATTGAGGAAGTCCAACTTCATGAATTCTAGTTTTCTTTTGACATAGGCATATGTATAAGGAGGACCTTTTATCCCTATTAACATCTATCACATAAGGAAAAGTATAGGAAAACCACGAACCACCACATCACTTAAATCACAGGGGAACAAGCCTCACATGCTTTGAAGAATAGTAAGATTTTTCTATTGTTGTTTCTTGTCTTTTCCAAACTCGTTGTCTTTAGTTTTTGCTTTTAAGAAGGATTTTGGAAAACCACATATTATTTGTGATCATGCTAAACAATGTTTAGAAGTATAATAAACTAGATATTCACTCTCCAGAATAATTATTAACATATTCCACATGAGATCGATACACGATACTCTTTAACTGCATTATTACTTGACACATATACTTGCGTGATTCATCATATTTGCTTCACTGCAACTTTATGTCTCATCTGATGATCTTCTTTATTTTTGTTTCTTTTATTAGAAAAATACGCCCTATCTAGCTGGTGTGAATCCATGGATATTTTAGGATTCAGTATTCTAAAATTGTGATGAGTGTGCATCATGCAGGAATATTTCACTAACATGGGTGCATGCAAGAATGCATAGTTCAACAAATGAAATTGCTGAGAGAAAAGATGACAAAAAAGATTTGATTGTTGTAGGATCATCTGCTTAAACTTACTTACAGAGACTGAGTCGTTAGTTTGTGATGGTGAGTAACCAACAGTTAGAGCCAAGGGCTATGCCATTGATAATTGGTGAAGAATAAAACCTAACTATGTTGATGATGAAGAGTTGAATCAAAAACTAGAAGGGAAAAGAAAGAAAGAGCTACTAAACAATATTTTTTCATGGGAGAATGTATAAGCTAGACTACCAGAAAAAATTAAGACTCCACCTCTGGAATATTGCAAGGGTAAATTAGACCCTACTGACTACGTGTCATCCCTCAAGCCTACAGTATTCTTATCGAAAGATTTACTATGCTTCACACTATAAGTTGTTTCAAATGAGAATGAGAGAATCAGGTCTCCATTGGTTTAGCAGTCCATCCATGGAAATGATCATTTCTTATAGTAGTCCAGACATACCCATATTACATAAAAGAGCTCTCAAGCCCTACATATAATTCAATAAGATTTTTGGTGCAAGGTTTCATTACCCAATTCCAATGAAAGATACTAGAGGGAGGCTAAATCAGATAGTCGTTAATGACACCCTAACGTAGGCTCTAAGAGAAGGTTTGTTTAGGTATGCTCTTGAACAACAACATAAAAGAACTTTTGTTAAATATTTTGAGTTTGTGAACAATCACATATTTAACGAGGAGTATAACTTATTATAAAGCTCATTTGAAATAAGCAATCACGAGTGGAATAAGCGGTTGAAATTGTTTTATCATGAAACCTTGAGAGGGACACAAAGGTCGCTCTGGTCTTAAGGAGACATGAAAAATATTTAAGAGAAAGAGGATCTCAATAAAAGAGAAGATTAGTTGATTTGAAAAGAGGTTGGCAAAATGAAGACTAGAACCTCCCAACCAAATTCCTCCAATAACCTCATTGATAGTCTCCTTGGCTTATGTAGTTGAAAAAAATCTAAAACAGGGGTACTTTCAAAAAATAGCACAAAATGACAGCATGTATCCATTTACATAAGCCGAATAAATATTATGCATATCACTGAGGTTGTGAGCATGATGCCAAGGAGTGTTAATATATTCTGAACTTAATTAATAAACTAATTAGAGCAAGGAATTTGAAATAAGTCATAACACTTGATGTGAATACTATAAGGTGGGGAAATGCACTCATACAAGAAGTTCAGAACTAGCTAAACACAAGTGGGATGAGATATTACGGTCAATACTTTGGACATTAGGAACTACCCCCTCAATTGTTATAAAAAAACAATATTATCTCTTTCATACAAGTTGGAATGTTACCCATAGAACATAGTATGAATAGTCAGAGAGCGTTCATATATGCTAACTTTGAGGAAGGCATGTTAGATGAATGAGAAAAGGTGAATAACAAAGGTTTGTTTATCACACGAGTTGTATTAGAGAAGAAACAAATCAAGTAAGTAATAAAACATGAGATGATGAAATGAAGGATGACTAATTAATATAATCTTTAAGTAAATTAATAACAATTTAAGACCAACAAATTGATACTAAAAAAAAATCAACACAACTGTGATGATCGAAAAGTTATTGCGAGGAAAGCGACCAAGCATGCAAGTATACATGCTAAGTAATATGTGATTTAATGAGTCTACATGTCGATCACATGAAGAAAGGATTAAGACTTATTCCAACAGATGAATCTATAGTTTATTAACTTTCCTAGTTTGACGTGATTACAATTACAAAAATAAAATCCTACAATTCTAAGCAAACAGAAAGAAACAAAGCAATATCTCAAAACACTAGAGGCATGAATTTAGACATGTCTTTTAGAGGAGAGAGGCTTTGCTTCTATGATTCAGGCTTTGCGGTTCTATGATTTTTATAGGAGTTCCCTTATGTGATAGTTATCAACTAGGGATAAGTGTTTCTCCTTAGCTTATGCCTAAGTCATTGGAAGAATCTAAAATCATCTTACAGTTATGTTTTGCTTAACTATGTAGTGTTTTCCAAAATTTTCTGATCCTCCATCTAAGTTGCAAAACTCTAATGATAATATGTCTATTTTACTAGGTTTTTATTGTTAACTTATTCGATCTTCTACACAACATGCATGCTTAATACGCCCAAAAAATGTTACGAGGAAAGTACAAATATAAAAATCACAAAGACACTAGCCCTACATCATAGAAGCATGAAAAAAATTTAGCAACTCAGCATGTGTTGTAAAACTAGAAAACAAATTATTGAAAACACGTAAAACCAATACATAACAGAAAGATTGTTCCCTCTCCACACAATTCTCATACCTTGTCGTACAATGATTTTTCTCTAGAAAAACTCCTTAAACTAGCAACAAATTCTCTCTTACAAATCTTCTCAAACACACAATGGAGAACACAAGGTAAAAACACCCCTAAAGTAGGCTCCCTACAGGAAGGTGGAAGAAAATCCTTAGGGCACTTAAGAGCTCTCAATTTCCAATGAAACCCTAGCCTCCAACAACCTCCAGATGTTTCAAGATTTGACCTAGCATTCTCTTTTATAGCTCTTGTCCAAATCTAGTAAGGGAGCTCTTTCAAAGTTGAGAAGAAACTTTGACGGTGTGACCATCCCAAAGTTCGTGTTGCCACATCATGTTAATGGAAATCCCAATGTAACCACGCAACAACAAGGCATATCCATGCAAAATATGACATAGCCATGCCAAGTATGACATAACCATGCTTTGATTTAGCATAATTACACTGCCTATACAAATAAGGTGGCGTAATTACGCCACTTTTGAGTGTGGTTAAATTGGTTGCTTGCTCTGTAATGAATGTTTAATCACTATAACCTGTGAAACACCAAAAACAACCTTCTACAAGCATAAAATCTTGATAAATAAAGAAGAAAATGTAGAATTAAATGTAGGAAAAACATTTAAATTTAACGCATATCAGTTCCCCCAAGCTTATTCATTACTTGCACTCAAGTAATCCCGTAACTCGACTGTAACTAAATTGATGTTAGTAGTTCTCATATAAGTTTCTTGATTTTTTAACAAAACTATATAAATGTAATAAGTGATATACAAATCACATTTCCAAGTTAGACTTTCATTAATTTCGAATACCCAAACCATTTTTCTAACACGCCGCTTCCTAAGCCTAAGAAGCCCTTAACTATTTTCATTTTCCAAGTATGTTTGTAAACCAATTAAAATCCATTCGACCAACCCAACATCACTTAACTTTTTTTTTCTTAATATAATATTTTAAAAGTTTTATTAAGTTTGATTTTAAGTTTTATTAATTAGAGTGACCTTAGACATTAAATTTTTTCTTTTTAATTTGTATGCTTACCTCAAGCTTCTTCTCAATAAGGTTGGCCACTTGTTTTAATATTTTTCATAAATCAGGTCCCTCACACTTTTTAAATTTTTCTACTCTTTTTTTTCCTTTTTCCTTTTTCTCCCCCTTAAGAATTGCAATATCTGGTTGAACACACTTCTTGTAAGGTTTGCAAATATCTACTCTCCCCTATTTGATGATTCTCAACTTCGTTCTAATGCAAACCCAACACATATCCATTAAAAGGTTAAGACTCAACAAATTGATTGAACTGAAAATTAAAAAAATATAAAGCATCCATGGTTAACTATTAATATTTTAATCACATCTTTTCGATTATTCTGACATTCCTTAGAGTTCATGTTAAAGTTATTAAAGTGTGGGAATCAATTATTAAGTAATTAGTTATAATCCCGTATTAACATTCTAATAAATTCATTATATAATTTTATTAAATTATCACAATTCCTAGCATGAGTCATTATTTTAGAGATAGCTGAATCAGGATACCACGGATCTGTCAACCTAAGATATTAGGACCTCAAGTCCGCCTGGCCGTGAAGGTTGTCGACCTAACACAACTAAAGATCCCTTATCAGTAATTTATGAATTTTTTTGTCCAAGGGGATCTCGGTAGCCCTAAAATTAAGAGAAGAAAATACAAATCTTATGATCCTATATAGGTAGTAAGTAGAGGTGGGACTTATACTTGCCAAAGTGGCGAGAAAGCTGAGGGTAGGATGCACTTGAGAGTGAGGATTTTGAGTCGAGAAAGGGAAAAAATTGGCGAGGGCTTTGGGCCTAGAGAGAGCATCGACCATGGAGCTTCAACAGTTGTTTTGGATCAGAGAATAGACACCGGTGGGGAGCTTAATGGATAAAGTTTCATCCACTAGAGGTAGAGAAGCACCATAGGAAGCCCTAAAGCATCGACCCGCTTTGGCATGTGAGAACGCCATGCAAGGGAGGCAGCTAGGACCTACCAGTGGAGAAGGGAGGCCCGCAAGGTGTTATCGATGATGAGAAGACCAGGATTGAGGGCTTCACAGACAAGTACAAGGGGGTGAACGAAGCATTAGGCTGGGACATCACGTGGTCTCCTTTTTTGTTGTTGTGTGCATTAGATAAGAGGTTATACCCCTTTAATTCCTTTTTATTTATTTATTTTTTAAATTTTAAGTAAATATGTTTTGATTGACATGCCTTTTTATCGTGTATGGAACTCCAATAAAATAAATTTCCTCTTTAAATAAAATCAATGTTCCAGATGAGCTCGTATGGTGAGTTTGTGATATGGGTTCGCCTGGACGAATTCATCTAAGGACAAGAAAATTTGAGCCTAATTTATGTGTGAACGTTCGAATGAAATTTGTCGTCTATTCAATGCCTTCTTGGAGAGAAATGTCAATCAACCTTCATCTAAGCAAATGCCAAAGTCTAGCTGAACGTCTTTGGTCGCGTGCCCTTCAATACGTGTCGGAGGGTCTTAAATGAATTTCTTGCACTAAGGAAATCAACACATGCATCAAGAAATGTTCCATAGTGTTCGAGCGGACATCATACACTTTTGACAACAAAAATTGATGCCAACATCACACTCCAACTTTGCTAAGAAGAAGCTCTCCATCCTCCATAGGAGAGATGACAATCTCCTTCTCCTCCAAAAGCAGCTCCTATAGGAAAAATCCCTCACAGACTCAAATGAATGGTGGAGAAAGAGGAAGAAGATGTGCATGAAATTTGATGGAATAATAAGATGAAAAGTAAATAGGGATTGAAGGAAGCAAGACTTTTTCCTCCCCTTTCTGCACAACTCTCCACCTCAAGGCATTCAAGAGAACCCTTAAGCTCCAAGGAAGAAGATGGCTCTTCACTCCAATCCAAAGAAGAATAAGATCAAAAGAAGTAGGGGCTCTCTCCTAAAACAACTCAAAAGGAAGTCCTTAGGAAGAAGATGGTCAACCCACTTTTTCTTTCTCCTTTTTTTACCCAAAATGACATGAAAAGTTCTTTTTGAAACCTTCCAGATCCCAAAAATGTCCACCTCAATAGCTTTTCCTCTCTCATCTGCATATCTTCCCTTATCTTAAAGAGATCTGCATTTTATACTACCTAGGGGGTGTACTAGGTGAAACACCTAAGAAAAATCAGGAGCAAAAAACAGATTGGAGCCTAAGCACCCCCCTCCCCCCGGGTGCCAACTTTCCACACTCTTGGTTTCTTCTGGAGTTGTTATGGGTGTTTAGGCATTCAAACTGATGCCTAAGTGCCAAGTTGTAAAGCCTAATTTCCAGCTATCAATGCTTACTTTTTGGCTTCTCAGTTTTCATCTTCGTTGTTTTGGGCTCCTAGGCGCTAGGGTTTAAAGTCAGTCTAACCTTGAAAACCCCAATTTTTACTGGAGGAACTCGATGAAGGATTTTAAGGATCCGTAAGCTATTAGAGACTAAATATGACTAATATATAGTCCTATAACTTTAAAGATAAGCATGTTTATGTACAACACATCAGGGAATCTAATGTCAATGAACACCCCCAATTACCGCGTAGGTGTGGCGTTCTAGATCCTGATCTTCCTGAAAATGCCCGCGGGAAGGTTATATGGAGTCCTCAAGTTACAGAAAGTTGCGTGTGCATGCTATATTCCCTTATAACATTTGAAAAAGCATCCAATCATGTATGACATTCAAAAATTGATGCCAACAAATATTCCATGAAATTTTTATAAATAAATATTTGTTTAGCCTTAGCAAATACAATGTTCACTATGAGCTTCTTATACAACTATAAAAATCTAAAAAACTGTTTATTCAAATTATATTTCAACATTCAGTGGAGAAATGGTGGTAATAGTCTCTTTATTGGCTTATTCACATTGGTTTTCTTCCCCAATTCTTCTTTAGGTTGGTCAGAAGGGATTTTTAAATCACTGAAGATTTTCTGATCATCAGGTGTGGGCTATTCTCCAGCTTCATGATTAACACTCACCTCCTCTATTATATCCTCAATCCTAGGAAAATCTTCCGATTTCTTACCACTTCTAGGTGTAACAACTGTGCATTTCTCTTTTTCCTTTTCCTTAGGATCCATCTCATTGTTGTTTGGTAAAGTATGTTGGGTGCTATTGCTCAAAGAATTAACTAATTAAATTAATTGCATTTCAATATTCCTTATAACTATAGCTTGACTCTATAATTTATTGACAATTGTTGCACCAAGTCTTTCAAAGTCAACTTTTTCTCTTTATACTGATTAGTTGAGGTGAATCAAGAGAGATAATTAAGCCTCAATTTTGTGAAATTATTAGCTTGTTTATTCTAATAACCTAGCTAATTCTACTTATCAACTAATTATTTTGATATAAATATATTTTTTATTATTCAAATTGAAATTAAAAGGATTTCTCCAATAAAGGCAATAATATTTGAATAAAGATTATTGGATCAATTCCTAATCAAATTCATATACTCTATATTTAAAATACTAGGTTCATCTATTAGTTCATAAGAAGTTTCCTCACTAATATATGCCCCTTCTTATTTGATTTATGTCTAAATAATCTAGTTTCTTTGATAAAGATGACACTTGTGAACTTAGTATAGTTAAAAATTTTTGTATTATATACACTTTCTATCTTAATATGGCTCACTTACTTAGAAGGAAATTAAACAATATTAGTTGTCATTGCTTCTATTAATATATAGGTCTCTTCAAAAGGTTTAGATATCAATGATCCCTCAGCTGCAACATCTATAATTAATCTTAAAGATCTTAACAACCAATTAAGAAATGTTTAAGTTATCAACCAATAAGGTAGAATATGGCATGGGAATTTCCTAAGCAAGTCCTTAAATCACTTACAAGCCTCTTAAATTAATTATCTATCTAAGTGAATGAGGTGAGTTCTTTTTTACGTTGGGCAATCTTAGAGGGTGAAAGGTACTTGGCTAAGAATTTCTGAGCTAGATCATTCCAATTGGTGATATATTTTGAAGGTTTATTGAGTAAGCTAAATTTTATCCTTGTGATTTCAAAAAAATAAAAATAACAAAAGTCAAAAAAATTCATCAGAAACACCTTTATACCCAAAGTTTGCATAGATTTCTAAGAAATACAAAGTCTAAGTATGGGTCTTTACATGTGAACCTCCAAATTGACTATTTTGAGTCATTTGTATCATTACAAATTTAAGCTCATAGATGTTTGCCTATATCGTAAGTCTATCTATACTTAGATGGATTTCTTCTACCATTAGGTTTCTGAAGTCCCTAAGTGATCAA
>JXCR01140959.1:112619-133509 GCA_002079205.1 Phalaenopsis hybrid cultivar
CGTGGCTTTTCGACGGATCCGAGGATCCAGTCAGCCCGCGGTTTGAATAGATAAATAGGATATTTAAAAAATTCAGAAAATAGCTATTAAACTTCAAAAATCGATATCTTTGTGTATAAAACTCATAAAAATAAAATAAAAATACCCTCTTGCTCAATGAACAGAGGAGATTCATGTGGAATTAATTTCACATTAATTTAATGATAAATTATTTTTAAAAAATAAATTAGGGTTAGGGGTTTTTCAATTCTCCATTCATATGGAATTAACACCTTAACTCTAAATTTTTATATGTCGTAGCCTCTGTCTAGGTAAACAATTTAAGCATTTTTCNTAAAAATAGTGCCGACAGCTATCCACACATATAAAACTTAACTAGACAATTTTTAATAACAAGATAACACATGATAGTTCAACAACATTAAAAGCATGTAAATATTTATACTAAACACATATAATAACATGATAAGCAATGTGAACAAAATCATGCTTGGCACATGTCACTAAAGATGAGGTTGAGGCATTGAAATGCAATTTATAATAATTATAGAAATAAACACGAGAATAACAATAAGCTTACAATGCAAAAACTATACAAATGAATAGAAAACAAAATACAATATAAAAATATTAGAAAAAAAAGCACAATAAAACATGTTTTGAACTAGAAATTTTTTTTTTCGCTTGACTTAATTTTAAATCACAAAATTACTTCATTTGAATTTTTAAAAATGACACAAAAAAGACTTGACCCAACTTTGTAGGGCTAACACAAGTGCGCGTGTCCTATAAGGAGAGAATGGATTGAGTCCAAAATTATTTTCATGAGGATCCATTTGGATTTTGATTTTGAGTTAAAGCACTTGCTCTAAAAAGCCTATTTTCTATTAAAAATTAAAATTCTTGAAAACATTTTTTTTATTATGTTTGTTTTTTATCAATTGATTAAAATTTAAAGTTCACAAGACTTGTATGAATTATTATTTTCTAGAAACAAATGCATGTTAAAATGTTAAATGACAATTAGCCATGAATTAGGAATTTATGTGGTTTAAAGCCTTTATTAATAGCTTTAAAATAATCATTTTAAAAACCACAAGGCTATATTTTTATGCTCATAACAATTTTAAAATTGATTATTTTATTTTCCTATCAAATAGCGAAGTTTGGGGGCAATATGTCTACTCCCAAAATTATAATTCTACACTAAGATTTTAATACTAGTGTGGCCACCACTTAATACTAAATGAGGTTGGATGAAGTCACAAACAAACTTTTACTAATTCATGCAACTAAACCCAGTTCACATTATTTAATTTATAAAATATCAATTCATATGAGAAGAAAAACTTGTCTTATTATGATTTCATATAACATATAAAAATAAATTCATTTCACTACAAGATTCAGAGTATACACAAAGTTTAAACAAAGACAAAATCAATGAAAGATGGATCCTGAATTTCTAGCAATCTCCAAGATGCTTCAAGTTCCTCCCTCATTTTTCTCCTTCTTATTTCACAAAGCCAAGCAGCCTTCACACTTAAACCACTTACAATAGATTTAATCATTCACACATTATCCCCACACTCTAACACTCACTCTCAACTATAATATCTATCAAACACCTTTTGTACTCCAAGACAACCCATTTAAATAATTCCATGAATTCTAAATTTTGAATTTTAGCATGCATAACTATTTCTGTTGGTGCTGTCACATTGTGACTCTACAGTTATGATGACTTGGCACTGGGCTTGAAGCTGAGGCACTGAGTTCAAGCATTGAGACAATGAGCTCTATATCTTTTGATCTTTAGTTTAAGCATCATTAGTGTTGAATTTCACTAGACAGTTGTGGCACTAAAGCATTGGATCTGGGGGCCTAGTCACAAGGTGAACAACACTTAAGCTCTTTTCTCTGTATTTTTGGCTCTTTTTCTTTTTTTCTAATGGCACCGAGGCTTTAAATTTGGGCTTTCGAGGCTCCAGATTGCGGTGCCTAGGTGCTAGGATAGTGGCTCCTAGGTTTGTGTTGTAAGGAAAATCTATGTTAACAGAACTCTGCATGGCTCCATGACACCGAGGCACAATTGAGTTTTTATAATAAAATTTAGCCAAATATTTCTGATTTTATCCTTAAATGTTATTTTAAACACACACACACACACACACACACACAGAGATATATATATATATATATATATATATATATATATATATATATATATATATATATATATCTCTGTGTGTGTGTGTAGATATATTGGAAAATATGAAAAAATGAAAACTATTTTTTGTTATATTTTTAGATATTTTCTTAATTAACATTATGTAACTATCTTGGCAATACTTCAACAATTGCCCCTAAGTTCCCATCTCCCAGGAGTAGAGTAGAAGTTTTTATGGCATTAAGATCCATGGGAAATGTGATGGAGACGACAACTGTCCCCAATTTATGTTGATAATCTTCATCAAGTTCTTCATCTGCAAGAAAATCCAAATCATATTCATAAACTAAGGTAGGAGCCATGGTAGAAAATGATGTGAGTTTACTTGTAGCAAGCCATTTAAAAAATGTACCCCAACTGAGTTCCCCTCATCCCGAACCACTTTTTAAGGTGTTCTATTTCCTATTGATGGTCATTCAGGATAGACTCATTCCATTAGACAAATGTTCTTAAGATAACCAAATATATATAAAAAAAATCAACTAAAAATTAGTTTAAATCGACATCAATAGGTACCTCTAGAACCCAATCCTATTATCAATGAAGATCTTAGACCCCTTAACTTGCTTGGAGGCTAAAACACAGAATCAACATTCTCAGTCCTTGGTCTGATTGTGAGCATAGGGATTAAAGGGATGAGTGAAGGTTTTAAAGGACTAGGAATGTTTATCTAACAAGATAAATCTGTCTTGGAGGGAAGGAGTTACCTTCTAATCTTTAGATTTATAAAGGTTCTAGTCCTTTTTCTACTTTTCCTTGCGCCTTTGTATTTTTTATTTCACTTCTTAGAAAGAGTAGCCCAATATAGGGAATCTAATCCTATTTATCGACAAATTGTTCATTGCTTAGATTCATATAGAGAAAGAAGAGACCATAAAGATAAAGTGTCCAGAGTAGAGATGAAACCCATATAGATGAATGTTATGACGATAAAAACTCTACTGTTAAAGTCATAAAGTTCAAAATTTTCATCTATTGACTAAAATTCTTCATCATTTGTGCAACATAAATAACAAATAAATGAGGGAATCAAGGAACAAAATGTATATTAATAAATATCCATAGAGTAACAGATGGAATCAACATCCCATGCACTTGAAAGAAAAGACAATATTCAAGGTATATTTGAAGAATTTTTCCACTTGGGATATCAATTCAATGACCTCTATCACCTCACCTTAACTGAAAAAAGGCCTCAATTCAAACTTGATTGGTAGGGGTATCAACACGACTTAATAAGCCTTTTAGTCATGCCATTTTCTAAAAGTTCCTCTGTTAAGTACTAACTGATAATGTCTCATGAATAAGGATATCTAAATATATCCATAAATTAAGTTACATACGCCAACAAGACAACAAATTCCCTAATTCACCTTAGTTTGAGAAGTCTTTTATCATCTAGTTTCATATTTCCGCAACAATGTCGACTACATCAATGGGGACAATGCCATATTATAATCAACTTGAATCTTTTCTCATTATGTAGACACTTTTATAACCTCCATGGGGATGGGTCACCCTCAAATCTATAAATAGGGGACATTCTATCTCTCTCTCTTGGTTCTTCTAGGGATAATCTCATTCCTCTTTTCTTCTTTCTCTAGAAAAATGGGCCTGCCTTTGGAATCTAACACCCCTATTTTTAAGAATAAATTGCCCAAATAAATCAAAAGAATTGTCGACCTAAAAAATATAATACAAAAAAAAATTTAGTATATTTTTTTGGTGCTTTATTTCAATGACATTTTCTTATTGAAAATTATTTAACTAAAGATCGGGATCTATAGATTTAAGAAGATTTACATACTTACACACTTCTTAATTATTTACATATCTAATACCTAAACTTTGATATCTACATTTATATCATTTTAGTATCATATCTATGCATGAAAAATACTAACTTATTGAAGTTAAATACATTTTTCATTCATAAGTATGTAAAGATGAATTTTTAGATGTTTGATATGAAAATAGATAAGAATTATATAGTATGTATGTAAATGCCCCATATTAATAATTGCATGAAAAAGAGGTAGCTATATATTGCAAAGTAAGCTTATCATTGGGTTTTAAATTACACTTGGCTAGACTTTTGAAACTTTTCTTATTGTACATTGCCTCCAATTTATATTTTTGGCATCTCTAGTTTGGCCTTACTTGTCCACCCCCATTATATTTCCTCAAATGATTTATTATTATTATTATATAAAGAGAGGGTTTAATAATTAAGAGTATTAAAAATTTTATTAGCGTCACATCAATGTTGAATATCAGGTTAGAGCTCAGATTAGTTGGGGAATATAACTACTTGAACATGAGACTAAATAACTACGAGGACCACATGAAGATAAACAAATCTTAAGTACATATTTTATTTCTCGTAAGACATATGTTGAAGTTTTAATATTGAGTTGAGGAATCTCTCAATGTGCATATGCATTCATCAAGTATTTCAAAATTTATATAGTCTATTTAGACCGTGTGCAATTATTATTATTATTATTATTATTATTATTAGTTGACATAATAAATTAAATGTACATACAATTTGCTATGTTTGTGTATGTATCTATGAATACATGGGGCATATATGCTAGCTCTTACCATGTGCATTGTTTAGAGTACATGTATATTTGATTCTATTGGTTGTGGCTATTTTATTTATTTTATTTATTTATTTTTTTTAAATGAGGTTGTTTAGATAAGCCTCTAGAATATTTTATAAGAAGCTTCTATAATATATATTTATATATTTATANCATCAAGTATTTCAAAATTTATATAGTCTATTTAGACCGTGTGCAATTATTATTATTATTATTATTATTATTATTAGTTGACATAATAAATTAAATGTACATACAATTTGCTATGTTTGTGTATGTATCTATGAATACATGGGGCATATATGCTAGCTCTTACCATGTGCATTGTTTAGAGTTCATGTATATTTGATTCTATTGGTTGTGGCTATTTTATGTATTTTATGTATTTATTTTTTTTTTAAATGAGGTTGTTTAGATAAGCCTCTAGAATATTTTATAAGAAGCTTCTATAATATATATTTATATATTTATATATTTATTTATTTATAAGAAGCTTGTTGGAATTTTATGGTGTTTCTTCTTGCCCATTCTCTTTAATGAGGATGTTTTGATAAGCCTTTAAAATATTTTTTATTTTCATAATAAACAAAGGATTTAAAGATGCAAAAATATTATTTTAGAGCAATATAAAAAGTTATCCATTATACAATAATATGGCCATGATGGCATGTTCTATTTATTTTTCTTTGAAGATTTTAACTAATATCTCCTTTTGCTATGATATGATAGAAAAGAGTTTTCTCAAAATAATAATAATAATAATAATGTAATAAAATTTCTTTACATTATCATTAGTTTTGACCCATACACACATTTTGGGGTTGTTTGGGATCACCTTCGTATTTATCCGAAGGATACATAGCACTCAAAATTATTAATTTTATATATTTCGTGCCTGAACCTCAATTTTTCCTCCGAACTAAAATTCTAACTTAAGTTGATGAAATTCGCTGCTACTTGATTCTGATGAAGTTTCTAGAGTTCATATGGGATTGAGGTGAACAATGGTCAAGCTGAGGAAAGACATGATTCAAGAATCTGTAGTATTTGAGACCGGATCGTGACGTACATAGAAGAAGAGATGAGAGCTTTCTAGATCATCAATGAGTTCGGGTTGGTGCGGGACAGAAGGAGTAGAAACGAGAATTAAGGCAAAACGGGGGAAAGAAAGGGTTTGAGAAGCTGTAAGAGGAGAAAGATGGGAGTTTCAAAGGTCTTTGTATGACACAATCCAGGCACTCGTCGAAGGCAGGTGGGAGAGAGTGGGAGTGAAATGAGACTACCTTGATTGATGGTTTCACTAGGAGCAGTCTAGAAGAAGGAGAAAAATGAGAGTTTTGGAGGTCTCTATACGTTGTGATCCCATCGTTGCATGGTCTTTCAAACCTTTGTGCTAACGAATCGACAACTGTGTCCAACGAGATTTTAACAGAGGTGCTAGACGGTGTAAATATTAAAATTTGAGTGTAACAAAATGATTATGCTCACTATCTTTTCTAAAGGATCAAAAAGTGATTGTGTTTTTAGCATATTATGCATTTTAGCTTCATTTAGTGATTTATTTGGTGGCACAAACTATCTAAATTCATATAATTATAATGACAATAACATTTTTTCAAATTTTTATTTTTATTTTTTATTTTTGGCATTTTTTGTTTTGTTATTTTATTTCTTTTTTTTAATGCGTGGTTTATTTGCCGACCAAGTTGTGGGGCACGAACTCTATGGTGGACGTTTATGGTGAATGATTGGCGTTATTGGAGTAGTCTTAATTGTGAAGCTCCTTTTTATCCTTTATTTTGGCCATCAAGCTTTGCTATATATTTATTTATTAGAATTATGTGTGATATTATTTTTAAATAATATAATTTGTAGGCAACTGAAAATAACTATAAAATAATAATAATAATAATAATAATAATAATAATAATAATAATAATAATAATAAGAATAATAATAATAATAATAATAATAATAAAGATAAAAAAATAAATAATANTAAGCTATGCTTGCTCTTAAGGAAAAGTTATTGTTAGCATGTATATTCAAATTTTTGATCTATGTATACAATTCTTTTGAATATAAGATTGACCATCGAAGATGAGTCGATGCTAATCCTGATGAGATCTAACGGTCTGGAGAATGAGAGTATAACGAATGAGGGCCCATCAAAAAGTCTAGGAGGCAGCATTATTTGATCGGATGTAGCCACCCGAGGCTCCTCAACAAGGATCAAGAATTAAATATGCTTTAAAGAATCTCATAATCATCGTTCAGGCTCTCCTTGATGAGGAATGAACAATCTGTTAAGTTACAATGATTCATCCTTTGCTTGATAGTCCAATGTCGTTCTGCCGACAAAAGTTTTTCAATAAGGAGCGAGGGTCGACAACCAGATTAGATTAGCCGATCGGCAACGCCGACCAAGATTAGCCGACCGAACCAGTCATGTTGTCTTGATGCCAACAAGTTCAACCAATCGAGTAAGAGAACAACCGAGCGATACACTCATTTATGTAAAATACCTAAAATATCTCGTACAATCACCATTAAAATAGGGGGAAAATGTGATATTATTATATTGTACACTCTCCCCTATAAATAAGGAGAACTTTCAATATATACGTGCGGTGTGTGGTGGTGTGTTTGGTGGTGTGGTGTGGCATTCCAATTTATATTAATATTCATTTTTCATGATAGTAATCCAATGACTAAGACAAAAGAGGTTGGTTCATCTACAATGTGGTATAAAAAGGCAAAATTAGTATTTTGCGACTTTTGCCTCAAGGAGGTCGAACTAGAAATTGGCCGACAACCTATTTCAACAAGGAAGGGTAACAAAATATTATTAGAAAAATCAAAGAGAGGACGAACAAAGTATGTTATGATGCAATTAAAAAATAAGTGAGATCAGCTAAAAAATGATTGAAAAATCTGGAAGGAATTGAAGCGATGATTGACGGGTTTGGGGTGGGATCCGGTGAAGCGAACGATTGATGCTTTCAAGGAGTGATGGGCAAAAAAACTTGCAGTGAACATTTTTTTAATTTCCCCTAAAGTTGATCAATTTTTATTTTTTTTATAGTTTGAACTACATGTTATATGAATTTATAGGTGGTGTCTGCTGTGAAAAAGTGTAAATACAGTGGAGTTGATCTTGAGTTGTAGAAGAAGTTGGATCGTATGTTTGGGGTGTCGTGGCAACAGACAACATTGCATGTGCTCCCAACAAGAAGGTTTTGGTGGCATCCCTGAAATTTTGAAAATTGACCAAAGGGGTGGTTCCACTGAAGCCGCCAGCCCTAACACTATGAAGTTGAGTCCATGAGCAACTTTAACCGTCTGTGGGTTGAAAATAAAAAGAAAATGAGAGCTACTTTCCTTAGAAGCCAGATATCGCAGTTGGTGATTTCATGCAGCAATGACCCCAACACATCAGAGGCAACTACTGTCCAACAGGTTGTGCAAATTTTAAATGCAACTATAGAGATTTCCCAACATTTGTCGCTGTATTTGTTTTTTATGAAGTTGCTTGAAGGTTCGATATGGAGAGAGTTTTTCTCTACAATGTCCGTTGACCTTGGGGTGACTTAGCTACAATATTTTTATGAGAGCAGGGACACTTGAAAGATATTTTTTTTATTTACATTCACGTGGGACATTCTATTTGTTTATAATTTTTCATTGTATTTTAGATATTTAAACATGCTTTGTACATGATGTTATTTTATCCGTGTTATGTTCTTTATTTACTTTTGTAACTTTATTTACTTATGTTGGTTTTGCTTGTAACTTTATATGACTGTAGCTAATTCATTGATGCTTAAGGGTTAGCCACTTCAATACTGAAATACATGAATGCAACTAGTGAAAGACGTAGAAGGAGAGTTGCAATTGTTGTATGCTTGATGTATGAATATTATAACTCTTACATTAAACACTCCCCCTACATGGCATCCTCATATGCTGGCGATAAATGAGTTGGTGAGTTGCTTGTGGGCCACCCAACAAGTTTTAGCAATATGTTTTGCATGATACAGGCGGTATTCACTGATCTGCTAGAGGAACTACATAGGAATCATGGACTTCATGTCTCATCCAGAATGACTTCACAAGAGGTGTTGATAATAACCCTACACATATTATCACAGAATGAATTAATGTGAGGATCTATAGAGAGATTTCAACACTCATCCAAAATGATTTGCAGATACTTTTCAACAGGGTTGAAAACACTTGTAAGTTTTTCTTCACAAGTCATAAAACCAGCAGATCTTACATTCGAACGAACCCCCATAGAGATTTCACATGATGCACGATATATTTCATATTTTAAGATAATTTCTCCTATTCATAACATTAAATTTTCATATAAATATTGTGATTACGTAACCCTTTGTTATCTTTCTAGCATTGTATTGGACTAAACGATGAAACACACGTTGATGCACGTGTTTCAAATAATGAGAAGTTAACATTCATCAGCTGTTGTGGGTCCCCGAAGCAGAATGTCATGGTGGTATACAACTTCAATATGTGCTTCACTTTTGACATGGCTAGTTGGGAGGGCAGTGCGCTTGAAAGTAAAATTTTCAAAGCTTCAACACGGAAAACTTCACAAATCTACCCATAGGTTCTCTTGTGATCGAGCTACTCTCCTAATTCATTTTTCCCTCAATACTAATAATGGAATTCACATCAAGTAAATACTATTTGGTTGATGTTGGATATCCATTGTAATGAGGGTATCTCAAGCTCTATCTTAATTCGAAATACTACATACCTAATTTTATGTGTGTCAGCATTTCCACACAAGGCAAGAAAGAAATGTTCAATAAAATACATTCCTCCTTGCATGATGTTATTGAGAAAACATTTGGTGTTTGGACGAAGAAATGGATTATACTTCATGATATGTCATCTTACCCGTTTTGCAGATAGGTGCAGATTGTGATTAACACCATAACTCTCCACAATTATATTCGGCATCATCCTTCCCGCAACAACATTGAATTCCGTAAGGTGGACGAGGATCATGAGCATGTCCCTGTCAAGGCATATGAGTATAGTCTTTGATAGTCTTGTCACAGGCTGAAAATGATATTCCTGAGACCAGTACTAAAGACGAGAAGGTGCAAGCGAGATGATAGAGTTGAGGGAATGAATTACAGATGTGATAGTAGGATGGTGATTTGAGTATTCATTATATTATTAATTGTAATGATTCTTGAAGAGATTTACTGTTTATTGTATTTTTATTTTATACGGTTTATGTTTATTTTCGTTTCTTGGTTTTTATAGGTTTATGAGACATTTGACCATATAGGTTCTTTTGGATTGCCTATTTGTCGGTATTAGTTGGTGTCACGTGTAAAATCCTAATGAAGACAACTAAGTTTCTCTTTTTTTGGCACTACGGTTTTTAAGGTTCTTCTAGATGGTTTTTTTTTTGTGATATGTATATGTGACACACACGAGCTTGAATATACGTGGGTTAAAGGCAACCAAGAATCGTTTTTTAATAAGGTTTGTTGTCTTCTTCTAATGACATGTTCGTTGGTTGATATACTGAGTTTTTTAAGAGCTCACAATGCATAAAATTATAATTAATTACTTATTTTAACAATTTTTACTTATGTTATGTATAATGTGATGTTTTTTAANTTTGCTCAAACTCTTATTGTCTTATGGCTACATAATTAGGTTTGTTAATAGGGTTTAGGGTTCTTGAACAACTCGTGTTCGGCTCGTTAAGCAAACGAGCTGAACCTGAACACACTTTTTGAGCTCGAAACATAAACGAGCCTCGTTTACACCCCTATATGTATATGCTTTCCGTATGAAATAATTTCTCGCTCTTGACAGAACACAACAGATTCCTTAATTTTTTGTAATTTTTAAAAAATCATATATTATTTTTCTTTCCTCCTTCCTACTCTTACGTGTCCTCCAAAACCAAGTAGAGTGCAAAAGTGTGACAAATTATTTGATAAGATACAAAAGATAGCCGCAATTTAATAATTAGACTCACAATTATTTGCAAAAAGTAACTATTGTGTGTGTGTATTGTTTTTATGACGTCACTGCATGTTTATATTTTTTTAATAAAAGTTTTAAAATTATCATAAACATTTTTATTTGGGAATTTTCACCTACCAAACATAACAACACTTCGGATTAATTTCAAGTAAATTTTGATTTAGTCTGTTGGTTTTGGATCAATTTCGGGTGGTTGGTCAACCGAGACCCAACTCAAAATAATAAACCTGTTAGGATTTCTAACCCAAGTCCACAATGAAAATAATTTGGGGCTAATCTGAACATGAATTTTTCGAGTTAAGTTCGACTCAAGTTGACATATGAGGTCAATTTTTTTACACCCTTCCTATCATCAATCTACCCTCAATGTTATCTCTCTTCTTTGCTCCATTGTTGACCCTCTCCCACGCCATTTGCACTTCCTTTTTCAACCAATTTAATCCAAGTAACCCCCAACATGTGCTACCATAGTGCACCTCCATGCTCCATGGCAGACTCACGTTCTCGCAGATTCCTATACCTCGGTGCAGGCTCTTAGTCCATCCACGTTGGAGGCCATCTCAATTGTAGACTAACCACTTGGTGTTGGGCTCCAGAGTTTGTCTTGCTATGGGTGCGCTCTTGTTGATTCAATTGCAGCTACTTGTATAAATTTTCATAAATTTATTCTTTGAAGATTANAAGGCCATCTCAATTGTAGACTAACCACTTGGTGTTGGGCTCCAGAGTTTGTCTTGCCATGGGTGCGCTCTTGTTGATTCAATTGCAGCTACTTGTATAAATTTTCATAAATTTATTCTTTGAAGATTATTTTATCTCAATAAGAGCCATACTTGCCATACCATCGATATTTAGGTTGTAATAAATATATCATTAACAAGTCGAGCTCAAGACAGCACCCGAGCTAACTCGGGGTAGCTACACCCGTAGTCGCATCACGGTCATACGAGTTTCGATGCTGCTATAAATTCCTTTCTAATTAAAACCATATGAGGATCTGCTTTATTTTGAAACATACAAAGATGCTTCAGTATATGTGTGGTATAATAAAGTTTCTGCCATTCCTCATCATAGAATAGATCAAAATTCAATGTCACACAGTAACAATGNATTATCTCAATAAGAGCTATACTTACCATACAATGGATATTTAGGTTGTAATAAGTATATCATTAACAAGTCGAGCTCAAGACAGCACCCGAGCTAACTCGGGGTAGCTACACCCGTAGTCGCATCACACTCATACGAATTTCAATGCTGCTATAAATTCTTTTCTAATTAAAACCATATGAGGATCTGCTTTATTTTGAAACATACAAAGATGCTTCAGTATAATAAAGTTTATGACATTCCTCATCATAGAATAGATCAAAAACTCAATCACACAGTAACAAGGACTATGCGGCCTTTAAGCCATGGGCTAGCAACCAAGCCCAAGTAGAGGCCCATGCAACAAATTAAAAAAATATATATTTACATTCATGTCACACAATTCTTATGTTTTTATCTATTTAACACCTAACATTTGATATTTATATTAATAACACTTTATCCATGCATCAAAAGATGAATTTCACTTTCTCAAAGTTAATGAGTGGTATTTTTGATGTGGTGGGAAATATTTAAGTGGTAGAAACATAAAAATCAAAATTTAGGTGATGGATATGTAAATTCATAAGAACTGTGTTATATGTATGTAAATGCCCCATTATTAAAAGATTATTTTGTTTTATAACTTAAGGGTCTTTGGGCAGCTTATTTGGTGAGGTGACATTTTGAAAACGCATCTGACCTGTTTTGGTAAATTGCGTTTAGAGAGCTTATGCGTTTTCAGAAAACTGAAAACTGTGTTTTTACACCGCACCTATGTAGGTGCGGTGGCAGCTTTCTGGTTGCGTGCTGACTTTTCCAAAAAAATAAAAAATTTGGAATGGTCACCGCACCTAGCTTATCAGCAACTTATTTTTAAATTATTTAATAAGCTGCAGCTGCCTCAAATAGACCCTAAATCATCATACATGTAAATGCCCTCATCTGATTTGAATGTAAATCAGATGCGGGAAGATAAAAGTAGTTATAAGATTCCAGACAATTAAATATTAAAAAAAAATTTGAACGTTGCAAAGATATTTTTGGAACTTTAAATTGAGGGAAATTTACATACATACCTTGCAATTCTCATGTATTTGCATATCTAATATCTAAACCTTCATATTTACATTTACAATACTTCGATATCGTAACCGATGCATAAAATTAGGGGTGTAAACGAGCCGAACACGAGCGAGCCCAGACTCAGCTGGTGTTCCGCTCGTTTATATTTCAAGCTCAAAAAGTGTGTACGTGTTCACCTCGTTTGCTTAGCGAGCCGAACACGAGCTGATCACGAACAAAAAGTCATTTTGACAACCCTAATCACATAACCATAAGATGTTAAGGGTTGAGACAAGTTTTAAAAATTATCGTTTAAATTAAAACAACATTTGAATCTAATTTAATAATTTTTATTATATTTTCATAATTAATATTTTTATTCGATTATAAATCTTTGTAGCCTTTTAATCAATTAATTTTTTTAAAAAAAACTCTACTCATCAATATATATATATATATATATATATATATATATATATATATATATATATATATATATATAAANTAACAATGGACCTTAAAGCCATGGGCTAGCAACCAGGCCCAAGTAGAGGCCCATGCAACCAATTAAAAAATATATATTTACATTCATGTCACACAATGCTTATGTTTTTTATCTATTTAACACCTAACATTTGATATTTGTATTAATAACCCTTTATCCATGCATCAAAAGATGAATTTCACTTTCTCAAAGTTAATGAGTGGTATTTTTGATGTGGTGAGAAATATTTAAGTGGTAGAAACATAAAAATCAAAATTTAGGTGATGGATATGTAAATTCATAAGAACTGTGTTATATGTATGTAAATGCCCCATCATTAAAAGATTATTTTATTATATATGTACTTTAAGGGTCCGTTTGGGGCAACTTATTTGGTGTGGTGGTATTTTGAAAACGCATCTGGCCTGTTTGGGCAAACTGCGTTTTGACAACTTATGCGTTTTAAAAAAGCTGAAACAGTGTTTTCACACCGCACCTATGTAGGTGCGGTGACAGCTTTCTAATTGCGGTCCGACTTTTCCTAAAAAATAAAAATTTGTAATAGTCACCGCAACAGCTTATCAACAATTTATTTTTAAGCATTTTATCAACAGATTATTCAATAAGTTGCAGCTGTCCCAAACAGACCCTAAATCATTATGTATGTAAATGCTCTCATTTGATTTGAATGTAATCAGATGCTGGAAGATAAAAGTAGTTATAAGATTCCATAAAATTAAATATTAAAAAAAAAATTGAACGTTGCAAAGATATTTTTGGAACTTTAAATTGAGGGTAATTTACGTACATACCTTGCAATTCTAATGTTTTTGCATATCTAAAATCTAAACCTTTGTATTTACATTTACAATACTTTGGTATCGTAACAGATGCATAAAATTAGGTGTGTAAATGAGCCGAACACGAACGAGCCCAGGCTCAGCTGGTGTTCCGCTTGTTTATATTTCTAGCTCAAAAAGTGTATACGTGTTCAACTCGTTTGCTTAGCGAGCCGAACACGAGCTATTTACGAATAAAGAATCGTTTTGACAACCCTAATCACATAACCATAACATGTTAAGTGTTGAGACAAGTTTTAAAAATTATTGTTTAAATTAAAACAACATTTGAATCTAATTTAATAATTTTTATTATATTTTTTTAATTAATATTTTTAATTGATTATAAATCTTTGTAGCCTTTTAATCAATTACATTTTTTTAAAAACTCTACTCATCAATATATATATATAAAGCAAAACACGAACAAACAAATCTTTATTCGTGTTCGACTCATTAACTTAACGAACGAGCTGAACACGAGCTATTCGCCAACCCTACAAAAAATGAAATATTTTTCTTAAAAAAAGGTATCATGCATGTAAATATGAATGTTTAGATGTACTTAATGTAAATAGATCAGAATTGTGTGGCATTTACGTAAATGCCCCTTAAATTAAGCAAATAAAAGTAAGAGCCTTACCAAGCACAAGAAAACAGTATGATTATTTTTCTCGCTTATTGTCGCAAATTCTCACGCACGAATTGCACACTTCTTCGGTCAATAACATATTTTTTATTGAAAAGCAAAATATATATGCATTGGTAATAATAAACAAGCCATTAATTTACCAAAGACTTTGCCAAGCACAAGGAATACTTAAATGTAGTGCACAAAAAGTTATAGTACTTGGATAATATTAGTTATAGAATTCTATAATTCTCTACATAATGTGGTGGCTCATTTTTTTGTGAATATTAATTATATCATAATCTAGTAACTTCCATGGAGGCCTATATTAGTTAAGCTTAGTTAGCGTCAAGGCAGTGTGCTGAGGTTAGTCGGTAACAGTTGGTATCAAAGTTTTGATTAAAGTATGGCAATGAATGTCAAATATCTATTGGTTAAGCTCGACATCACCAACATGAATGTCAACATAATTCTGCCACGCCAGAGCTCCTGCTAAAGTTCAAAGACGTGATATGTGGCTTGGATTCACGCATTTATCGAATGGAGGATGTTGTGAAAAAACGATGACAATAAAGCGAAAAATGAAACGATAAAAAATTACAAGTAGAAAAATAACAGAGCGACACAAAGATTTATATGGTTCGACAAATTTGCCTACATCCACGGTGTTGCAGAGGATTTTATTTCTTCGAGGAATTACACCGTCGAGCTCCTCGACGTTTACAAGAAAAATCTCTATTTTCTTTTCTACCTTCCTCTCGCTCTCTTCCTCTCTTTCTTTCATAAAGGACTTGGCTCTGCCCTTGCTTGGCTTTGCTTGGCTTTTTGGCTTTGTTTATGACAAGTCATAAAAAGCTATTTATAGAAACTAGGAGAGCGGTAGGTGGGTGTGGTAGGTGAGTGGCATGTGAGATTCTTAATTAGGAAGCTAATTAAATTGCGGTAGACCGGATCTCCACATTACCCAATAATTTTCCCACTTGGAGACTGAGACACTAACTGCATCACATACTGAATACATCATTTACTAGTTGTACCAATTTTTTTCTTAAATATGATATCCTCCACCTCTGCAACTCAAAACCTCTGCCTTCATGCCAGAAGACCAGCTGAAGTCGAGCACAACTTTAATTTCTCACGAGTAACACCCTCAGTTGATATTATAATTGCCAACGTAGATTTGTTCCGCTAAGCTATTTTTTGGGTTACTCATATATATTACAACTCTCACTACATGAGCAATATCTTGCCCCTGCTGACAACCCTTTCAACAAGTTCAGTCTTGTACCTCTTACTGTCATCAAGCTCTGGACGTGATTAGAGCTGTCAAAAAGGCTCGTTGTTCACGAACAGCTCGTGTTCGACTTGTTAAGAGGCTCGTGCTCGGCTAGCTCGCTAAGTTAACGAGCCGAACACGAACAACACAAAAAAATATTTGTTTGTTCATGTTCTGCTTGTTTTTGCTCGAAATACTACAAATCAATTATATATATATATATATATGGATTTTTTATGAGTAGAATTTTTTAAAAAAATTAATTGACTACAAGGCTACAAAGATTTATAATCAATTAAAAGTATTAAATTATTAAATTAGATTCAAATGATGTTTTAAATCTTGCCCAAATCTTTAACATCTTATTGCTACGTGATTAGGGTTGTCAAAATGACTCTTTGTTCATGAACGGCTTGTGTTTGACTTTTTAAGCAAACGAGCCGAATACGAACACACTTTTTGAGCTTGCAATATAAATGAGCCGAACACGAGCTAAGCTTGGGGTCGCTCATGTTCGGCTCGTTTACACCCCTAGACGTGATTTTGTAAAGTCCATTTGTTCTGTTTAGCGAGTGCAATATCAATGTCTCTCATCTCCACCACGTACAGAGCTTTTCCATCAGCCATATATACCTTCCCAAAGTTACCTACAACATAATTTTGTATTGACTCCCGATGGGAAGATGTATGGAAGGAAGCCTCTGAATCCGGTATTCAGTCATCAACGGAACTGTGAACTGCCAGCAACAGTGCATCATGTATTTCTTCAAATATAATATTAACGTCATCATTCTCCTTCTTCTTAGGATCATTGCAGTTTCTTTTTATGTGGCAAGCCTTGCGACAATTACAGCAGGTTGTCTGCTGACCAGACTTTGATTTTGATCTTCTCAGTTTCAGTTCCTATCATGTGATCTCACTCTGAAATAAACATTCAACGCCAAACTTGAACACGAGGCCTCGCCAGAATCTTTCATGCGCACCCCCACAGCCAAAATCAAATCACGAATATCATAATATTTCAGCTTAGATTTACTCGCAGAACTACTAACTGTCATCCGCATGGCTTCACATCTACTTGATAATGAAACCAACAATATTAGCGCATATATCTTATCATCAAAATCAATTTCAACATATGACAACTAATTTATGATAGTATTGAAATCATTCAGATGTAGAGCAATAGACACACCTTCCGTCATCTTCAAGTTGAATAACTTTTCATCAAGTGCACATTGTTATTCATCGATGACTTTTCATACATAACAGATAAAACCGTCATGAGATCTGTCTCTCCTTGATGACGTTGTGGGCAACCAATCTCGACATGGTTAATCGAACAACCCCCAGAACTTGTTAATCCAACAGATTTCATTCCGTCTCGTCCATCTTTTCCAGTCACTTTCCCAGTAACAGAAGATGAAGTTTCTTCTCATAGAGGTAGTTTTCTATCTGCATCCTTCAATAAGCAAAATCTGTTCTATTGAACTTCTCGATCCCCGATACCATCACTTTGTCTTCGTCCATCGTTTTTCCTTAGATACAAATCAAATCTCTGATACCAGTTGTTGTGAAAAAATAATGACAATAAAACAAAAAATGGAATGAGAAAAATTGCATGCAGAAAAATAATAGAGCGACACACATATTTGCATGGTTCGACATTTGTCTACATCCACGAAGCTGCAGAGGGTTTTATTTCTTCGAGGAATTTCACCGCCAAGTGTCTCGACGTTTACAAGAAAATCTCCATTTTCTTCTCTCCCTTCCTCTCAATCTCTCTCTTCCTCTCTTTCTCTCTTAGAGGACTTGGCTTGACCCTTACTTGATTTTGCTTGGCTTTTTTGTTTTGCTTGTGACAAGCCATAAGAGGATATTTATGAAAATGAGGTGAACGGTAGATGAGATTCTTAATTAGGAAGCTAATTAAATTGCGGTGGATCGGGTCTTCACATTACCCAACAAAGGAGGCTATAGATGACATGCATGTCCAAATAGAAGATCTTGGCAAATGGGTAAATAGGTTAAACGAGTAGATTCCACTGTTCATTTTGCTATACTTGTTAAGTTGCTCCAAATAGATGAGTTTTTTAATAATCATTACTTTTCTTATATTTTCTTTTATTGGAAAATTTGTTAGAATTATAGTACATAATGTTGAATCCTGGATATTTGAATCGCTCTGGTGCTTAATTGTTCTGATTTTTTATGACTGGTTGCAAACATACAGCCGCCTAAAGGCAGGTGATCGGTCGAAAGTAGGTGGTCGGTTGGGGGCAATTATATTAGCAACGACTATATCAGCGGTCAACTAGAGATACTTGCCGACCGGAGGATGACATACTTGAAAACGAATTGAGTGGTATTTATGTAAAGACAAATATAAGAAAAGAGTAATATACATGTGAAACTTCCCTGGTTTTAAGATGGTCAACCAGAGACATAAATTAGGTCGGAGGTAGATGATCAGTTGGATGTGGTAGGAACATAGGTCGGTCGAAAGTAGTTGTCGATCGAAGATTGGCTTGCTGGAAATAATGTTTCTGATAATAATTCATCAACAATCCAAATTGGATCTAAACTCGGTGATTATGTGCAATCAAAGATGTTTCTCAGCTTGAAAAAACTAGATTTTTGAAAGTTCAAGGTCATAATTATAAATCAAAAGCTCATTTTCTAAGTTTGAATCTATTAACAAATGGAGTAAAGGATTATGTGAAAAAACTATTGAGTAATGAGGTTCTTAAACCTCCTCAATGATGAAACCAAGCGAAGGCTGCTTTTATTGCTTCTGCTCGAATAGGCCATCTGGTCCCCATGGGAATTCCTTGTTTCAGGAGTGAAGACAAGAGTAAGGAGGGGGCTCATCGTGGAGTAGATATTCCTTAGATAGATGATAAATCTAGAGAATTGTGCAAGTGGCAATCCATGCTACGTAATCTTCTCCTATTTCGTCATTTAATAGAAATCGTTGTGGTGGCTCAAGGAAGATAAACTTCTCTTCTTAAGGAGAAAAAAGCTGGAGCTCGTCGTCAGGCCTCACTGGAGTGCGATCCCTGAGCAGAGTAGGGACCTCAATGTCGTCACTATTGTAGATTTCCTTAGTTTGCACACCAACTAATTATTAGGTTTATTGGATGTGATCTTAACAGGTGGTGCCTTCTAATTAAGTCCCCAATTAGCTATTTAATTGAGAGATAAACCATAAGCTCAGTCTCCATTAAATCAATCGAGAAAAGCGAAACAAATTTCTGTAGATCTATGCAGATAGAGGCAGAGTTTCTTGGAGATCGCCGACAATGAGGAATTCATTGAGCAAACCCGCTATTGTGCGAGTTCTCCTTGCGCGCTCTTTTCTTGGAGTGTCTCTCTGAATGGTTTTTTCTTAGTATTGCTCGTCTTCTTGCTGACGACACGATCCACGCCCATCGTACCAATGTTGAATTCAGATTTTTCATGNGAACCCGCTATTGTGCAAGTTCTCCTTGCGCGCTCTTTTCTTGGAGTGTCTCTCTGAATGATTTTTTTTCAGTATTGCTCGTCTTCTTGCTGACGACACGATCCACGCCCATCGTACCAATGTTGAATTCAGATTTGTCATAAAGATCGTATGGACTGAGGGAGAGGAAAAGAGCGAGAGAGAGAGAGAATGAATGACACAATGACTGTCTCCAACGAGGCAAAGTGGAGGTACTTCTTGAGCTATAAGACCCATTTTATTTATTGAAAAGAGTTGTTATGAGAGGAGGGCAAAGTAATGCTTAATTGGTTCCCTCCCCCATACATGAAAAAGATCCTCTGATATATAGAACTTAGGATGATCTAGTAAATTACACCATTGCCCCTGAGAGTTACCAATCATTATGCTCATGGGAGTTACATGTCATTATGCTCATGGGATTTACAAACCCTTATTCTCATGAGATTTACAAGTACTTACGTTCGTGAGAGTTACCAATTATTATATTCCTGGAAAGTTACCAATCATTATGCTCTTGAGAGTTATTGGTTTTTATGATTTTCATTGGCATATTTTTGTTGTTTGGTCCATCCGGCAATGTGGCCAGTCAATCGGTTGGGATGGCAGACCCAATGAAACGACCTACCGATCTCTACTGCAGTCAGCATTTTCCGAACATACAGAAACATATTTTTTTATGCACTTGCAAAAAATGAAATTTAGATGTTAGATATGTAAATACATAGAAATTAAGTGGTATGTATGTAATTATTCATAAACTAAAAACTAATAATTCCAAAGATGAATGTTCGCGATTGGAGGAGCACCTAAGCGTAAAACGGTAAAACGGTCATTTCAACCACATCAAGAGCCCATCATATTTCCTTGCACGACTTTTAAATCAAATCCAATGGTCAGAAATAAAATTTCTTGCTCGTACCATTCTCAATATTATCATCCTCTTTCCACACGAAATTCCACGCGCGCATTCCTTCGCACGTGTTGCGTTGCACGTGGCAAGTCTCGCCCCATGCGCAGTCTTCGCTCGTTGCCGGCTCTATTGATCCGCTGACTACTAGAAACACGCTTCTCACTTTCCAAGCCAATAGCCTCTCTTCCAATTTTTAATTAAGATGATTTTCATTAAATTTATTTTAAAATAGAT
>JXCR01140959.1:143614-193391 GCA_002079205.1 Phalaenopsis hybrid cultivar
CAATTATATATATATATATATATGGATTTTTTATGAGTAGAATTTAAAAAAAAATTAGTTGACTACAAGGCTACAAAGATTTATAATCAATTAAAAATATTAAATTATTAAATTAGATTCAAATGATAATTTAAATCTTGCCCCAATCTTTAACATCTTATTGCTACGTGATTAGGGTTGTCAAAACGACTTTTTGTTCATGAACCGCTCGTGTTCGGCTTGTTAAGCAAACGAGCCAAACACGAACACACTTTTTGAGCTCGAAATATAAATGAGCCAAACACGAGCTCAGCCTGGGCTCGCTCGTGTTCGGCTTGTTTACACCCCTAGACGTGATTTTGTAAAGTCCATTTATTCTTATTAAGGAGTGCAATATCAATGTCTCTCATCCCCACCACGTCCAAAGCTTTTCCATCGGCCAGATATACATTCCCAAAGTTACCTGCAACATAATTTTGTATTGACTCCCGACGGGAATATGTATGGTAGGAAGCCTCTGAATCCAGTATCCAGTTATCAACAGAACTGTGAACTGTCAGCAATAGTGCATCATGTATTTCTTCAGATACAACATTAGCACCATTATTCTCCTTCTTCTTAGGATTCTTGCAGTTCATTTTTATGTGACAAGCCTTGCCACAATTCCATCAGGTTATCTGTTGACCAGACTTTGATTTTGATCTTCTCAGTTTCAGCTCCTGTCTTGTGATCTCCCTCTGAAATCAACATTCAACGCCAAACTTGAACACGAGGCCTCGCCAAAATCCTTCCTGTGCACCCCCTCAGTCAAAATCAAATCACGAATATCATAATATTTCAGCTTAGATTTACCTGCAGAACCGCTAACTGTCATCCTCATGACTTCCCAGCTATTTGGCAATAAAACCAACAATATCAGCACACATATCTCATCATCAAAATCAATTTCAACATAATACAATTGATTTGTGATAATATTGAAATCATTCAAAAGTATAGCAATAGACACACTTTCCGCCATCTTTAAGTTGAATAACTTTTTCATGAAGTGCACATTATTATTCGTCGATGACTTTTCATACATATCAAATAAAGCCGTCATGAGATCTACAGTAGTCTTCTCCGTGATGAAGTTGTGGGCAACCAATTTTGACAGGGTTAATCGTATAACCCCCCAGACCTGTCGATCCAACAGATTCCATTCCACCTCGTCCATTATTTTCGGTTGTTTTCCCAGTAACGGAAGATGAAGTTTCTTCCCATAGAGGTAGTCTTTTATCTGCATCCTCCAGTAAGCAAAATCTGTGTCATTGAAATTCTCGATCCTCGATACCATCACTTCGTCTTCGTCCATCGTTCTTCCTTAGATTTGAACCAAATCTCTGATACCAGTTGTTGTGAAAAAACAGCGACACTAAAGCTAAAAATGGAACGTGAAAAATGCATGCAGAAAAACAATAAAGCAACACACATATTTACGTGGTTCGGCATTTGCCTACGTCCACGAAGCTGCAGAGGGTTTTATTTCTTCGAGGAAGTTCACCGTCGAGCGCCTCGACATTTACAAAAAAATCTCTATTTTATTCTCTCCCTTCCTCTCTATCTCTCTCTTCCTCTCTTTCTCTCTCAGAGGACTTGGCTTGGCGCTTGCTTGGTTTTTCTTGACTTTTTTGCTTTGCTTATGACAAGCCATTAGAGGATATTTATAGAAAGGAGGAAAGCGATAGGTGAGATTCTTAATTAGGAAGCTAATTAAATTGCGGTGGATCAGGTCTCCACATTACCCAACAGAGGAGGCTATAGATGGCTTGCATGTCCAAATAGAAAATCTTGGCAAATAGGTAAATAGGTTAAACGAGTAGATTCCACTATTCATTTTGCTACACTTGTCATGTTGCTCCAAATAGATGAGTTTTTTAGTAATCACTACTTTTCTTTTATTGGAAAATTTGTTAGAATTATAGTACATAATGTTGAATCCTGGATATTTGAATCGCTCGGGTACTTAACTGTTCTCATTTTTTATGATCAATTGCAAACATACAACCATCTAAAGGCAGATGACCGGTCAAAAGTAAGTGGTCGGTTGGGGGCGACTATATCAGTGGTCAACTAGAGATACTTGCTGACCGAAGAATGACTTACTTGAAAACGAATTAAGTGGTATTTATGTAAAGACATAAATATAAGAATAGAGTAATGTATATGTGAAACTTCCCTTATTTTAAGATGGTCAACCATAGACATAAATTAGGTCAGTGACAGGTGATCGGTTGGAGGTGGCAGGAACATAGTCGGTCGGAAGTAGATGTCGATTGGAGGTTCGCTTGCTGGAAACAATGTTTCTGATAATAGTTCATTAACAATCCAAATTGGGTCTAAACGCGGCGATTCTGTGTCAATCAAAGAGGTTTCTCAGCTTGAAAAATCTAGATTTTTGAAAGTTCAAGGTCATAATTAAAAATCAAAAGCTCATTTTCTAAGTTCGAATCTATTAACTAATGGAGTAACCGATTATGATGATAAAACTATTGAGTAATGAAATTCTTAAACCTCCTCAATGATGGAACCAAGCGAAGGCTGGCTTTATTGCTTCTGCTCGAATAGGCCATCTGGTCCCCATGGGAATTCCTTATTTCAGGCGTGAAGACAAGAGTAAGGAGGGGGATCATCGTGGAGTGGATATTCCTTAGATAGATGATAGATCGAGAGAATCGTGCAAGTGGCAATCCATGCATATGCAATCTTCTCCTATTTCACCATTTAATAAGAATTGTTGTGGTGGCTCAAGGAAGATAAACTTCTCTTCTTAAGGAGAAAAAAGTTGGAGCTCGTCTTCGGGCCTCGCTGGAGTGTGATCCCTGAGCAGAGTAGGGACCTCACTGTCGTCGCTATCGTAGATTGCTTTAGTTTGCACACCAACTAATTGTTAGGTTTATTGGATGTGACCTTAGCAGATAGTGCCTTCTAAGTAAATCCCCAATTAGCTATTTACTTAGGAGATAAACTATAAGCTCAGTCTCCATTAAGTCAATCGAGAAAAGTGAAGCAGATTTCCGTAGATCTATGCAGATAGAGGCAGAGTTTCTTCGAGATCGCCGACAATGAGGAGCTCATTGAGCGAACTTGCTATTGTGTGAGTTCCCCTTGCACGCTCTTTTCTTGGAGTGTCTCTTTGAATGGTTTTTTCTCAGCATTGCTCGTCTTCTTGTTGACGACACGATCCACGCCCACCGCACCAATGTTGAATCTAGATTTGTCATGTCGATCATGCTCAAGGCAAAGATCGTATGGACTGAGGGGGAGTAGAAGAGCCAGAGAGAGAGAAGAAATGACACAACGACTGCCCCCAACGAGGCAAAGTGGAGGTACTCCTTGAGCTATAATATATATATATATATATATATATATATATATATATATATAGATAAATGTATAAGCATTGAGTGGTATATAAGTAAATAACCAAGAAAATAATAAATTGACTTGGAAGTGATGAATTCAGTTTCTTAAAGTCAAAATGACTCAATTACACCAACTTGTATTAACTCTTCCGAAACCCTAAAGCCTCCATTTTTGTCGTCCCTTCCTCTCTCTCTCTCATTTTCTCTCTTTAAGGCCTACAGTACAGATTCACATATCATGAACCCTGCTGTTACTTTTTCCTATACTTTGGCTCCCATCTCCAAAAATAGAGAAGCTTTTACTTCTATACATACTTCAGTTCTCGGTCTTCTCTCTGCTTCTCTGCAGAAAGTGAACGAAGGTTTAGGGTTACATTTATAATTTTTATCTTTGAAAAGGGTTGTGGAGGACAAAAGGTTTCTCCTTTCTGCTAGAACGTTGCCAAATCAGAGCCAGTCATTGGCCGCAGCAAGGACTCCTTTTCATGCATGTCAATCATATTCTCTCCATGAATTCGACTTGTCTTCCATTAACTTTTTTCCTTCCTTTCTCTCTCTTTATAATCCCTTCTCTACCTTCACATCTCCTCCTCCCCCCTTCCTTCTCGATCTAACTCCCTCCCTCCCTCTCTCTCTCTATCTCTAAAACTCTCTCTTTTCTATCTCTAATTGCCTTTGTATGCAGGATAAGTTCAGTCCTTCATTCTTAAGACAATGGAATGCAAGAAGAGGAGAAGGCCGGCAAGAGAGGAGACGGCGGCCGTCTTCGAGAGCCCGTGTTGCGGAATAAGAAAGAGGTTTTACTTTATGAAATCTCGTGAATAAGTATAGCATGGTGCTATCCTATCTGAGCTTTACTTTTATTTTCTCGAATATTATTTCTTCTCTGTATTACTTTTTTTTAATCGCACCATTCATCTTCTGCTCTAGTGTTATTCTCTTCTTCGCTCTCTTCTTGACCTTGTAAGACCTTTTCTTGATCTTGTAAGACCCCGCTCGTAAATCTTCTTCCTTGAACTCCGCTCTTACGTCCGAAAAGACCGCGGAGTTCGTTCTTCCCCCCTTCCCCTTTCTATCCCTCCTGAGCTGAGCTAGGACTTGTTGAATGAAAGAAATGAATTTTGTACAATAAGAGCTGACTTTTTTTTTTTTAATTAAATTTTTATTTCAAGCGAAAGGGCTTAATGTAATTTTGTTAATTGATGGGGGTAAATATATATAAAATCTATGTAATATTTGGCAGAGCAAATTGCCCACAGTGACAGAGGCAGATATTTTGTTTTATGTGATGGCTGATTAATTAGGTGGGGAGAGGGAAGAGGAAATATTCTTCTCGTGACCATTCGAAGCAGTACCTGCACTTATTTGACATTTTTTTTTCCTTCTTCACAATTATTTCATTTTGCTTTCTTTTCATCATTGCTGTCTCCTTTCAATATTTGGTGGCTTATTTCAGCAATTTTCTATTTTTGGGAAATTTACATATAGGCCATAAAATTCTTATGTATTTATATTTTTTTATTAGTGTCTGATAGTTACACTCATGACAACTTAGTATCGAAAACTTATGCATGAAAAGATGTATTTCACTTCTAAAAAGATGGTGAAAGTGATATTTTTGATGTAAAGTTTAAGCTTTCAGTGGTATTAAGAATTGTGTGGTATGTATGTATAAATTTTTTGTGCCGCAAGCTGTTGGTAGACCAATCTCTTTGAAGGTCGTATGTCTCCTCAGGTCACGGGTTCGAATACCCGTCTGGTCAATTTGCCGGTAGTGAGAGCGGTCCTCGAATAGCTAGGCAAAACATTAATATTACTGATTAATAACATATGTGATTTTTTTTAACTATTGAATCGGTGGATTTATGTGTGCCAAACTATTGAGAATTTGATATTCGAGTGAGAATTTGAAAAATCGATGAAAGCGGATGGTTGATTTGTAAATAGCAAGTTTTGGGTGATCTGTATGTAATTTCCCCAAAATAAAAAGTAGGTGAAAGATGCTAATATATGCTCCTGTGTGTGTGTGTGTCTATTTATATATAATATAAATTGAATTGTTGATTTTAATTATACTTTTTTTTATATTTTATTTTGATATTATATTTACTTTAGATAAGAATATTGTGATTGAAGGTTAAAGGTGGACGNAATTAGTGTGTGATAGTTACGCTCATAACAACTCAACTCAGTATCGAAAACTTATGCATGAAAAGATGCATTTCACTTCTAAAAAGACAGTGAAAGTGATTTTTTTGATGTAAAGTTTAAGCTTTCAGTGGTATGCAAGTAAATATGTATTTTTAGGTCTTAGATATGTAAATACATAAGAATTGTGTGGTATGTATGTATATATTTTTTGTGGGCAGTCTCTTTGAAGGTCATAAGTCTCCTCAGGTCAAGGGTTAGAATCTCCCTCTGGCCAGCTTGCTGGTAGTGAAAGCGGTCGTTGAATGGCTAGGCGCATAAATGTGACCTCCAACAATTCTTTATATATATATTGTAAAATAGAAAATTGCATATATATCACCCAAAACATTACTATTACTGATTCATAGTAGATGTGATTTTTTTTAACTATCGAATTGATGGATTTATGTGTGCCAAACTACTGGGAATTTGATATTCGAGCGAGAATTTGAAAAATCGATGAAAGCGGATGGTTGATTTGTAAATAGCAATTTTTGGGTGATTTATATGTAATTTTCCCAAAATAAAAACTGGGTGAAAGATGTTGATATATGCCTCCTGTGTGTGTGTGTCTATCTATATATAATATATATTGAATTGCTGATTTTAATTATACTTTTTTTATATTTTATTTTGATATTATATTTACTTTAGATAAGTATATTTTGATTGAAGGTTAAAGGTGGAGGAATATTATTTTAAGATTTCTGTTGAAGAATCTCTTGAATATACTGGATTAAGGGTCTGTTTGGTGCAGCTTGTGCGTTTCAGGATAAACAACTTATTTTGAAACGCGGCCCGCGGGGGTCGACCTGCAGCCTGCGTTTAGTGTAAAAAATTCAAACGCGGCAGACATCGTTTTCAAAAACGCGCAAAACAAACGGTTAGACAACATTTTCAAAAATGCTGCCGAACTTATAAGCTGCCCCAAACCGGCCATAAGTGTTGGTTTGAGATGAATAATTGTTATGATTATTATAATTAAGAAAACAATAATTTTTTTTAAAAAAAAAAGTAATAATACGGTTTGAAATTTGTTTTTTTTTTTTAATTAGAATGTATTGAAATATATTTTTTATTTATTCAAATATATTTAATTCAAGATTAATTGAAAAATTAATAATAATAATAATAATAATAATAAAACAAGCGAATAAAAATGTTTTAATCTGGCTAATTATTGCGATTTAATTTATTTATTAAGCTACAGATGTGGTCATTAAAGCAAGCAATTATATATCCAACAACCATAAAGCCATATGAATGTTGCAATATAAAAATCAAGAGGTGCTCATGTGTAAATTTGTCAATCCATTATTCTACCATCCATAATGAATGCTTGTTGTCTTCGAGATATGATTTATAGAAATATTAATTTTATTCACTAATTTAATATTTTAATAAAGTCTAGAATAAGAATGGCTCCATTTAAATAGTCAGGAGATTATTTTGACACTTTATATAATATGACAAAATAATTTTTTAATATAAACATTTAAGTTTGTATGCAAAACACTCAAATCTTTAATATGACATCATAAATATCATTATTTCTAACTTTTTTTATCGAAAAATACACATTTTTATGCAGAGATTTATGAAGGGTAATAAATTTGAAAAAAAAAACTATTTAATTGCATTTCATGTGATAAAATAAGAGGAAAATTGGTATATTTGGATAATTATTTTACTAATATGATTGTCATATTTAGTATTTTCTAAGATTTATTGTTAATGTGAGCCTCATAATTGACATAAATGAATTGTCTAGCTTTTAATATGGATTTAAATTTTTAATTAAATTTACATGTTTCAATCCATAGCATTTGAATTTAAACTTTCTTCTTGCCTCTTCCTCTATTTAAGGAAAGGGTCTACAAGGGAGAATTGTAAGATGTGGCATATCAATATCTAGAGTCCCATGTTGAGGAAAGAAGTATTTTATTTAAATCCCTTTTTAAATACAATGGTTATAACAAGGAGTGATGGTGTCTAGAAGTTCGTATATGAACTTAGTCCATGAAAATATGTGAAATATTAGTTGAGAAAAGAATGAGCTTCAAAGTAGAACCAAAAGTTTCAAGCATTTTGGTTTGAACTTTTAGTAAAACATTCAGATGTTTTAGCATTAAAACTTTTAATAATGGTAGAATATAAAAGAGATGTGTTATTAGCTTATAATGGGGAAGGAGAATCATTTTTATTATTAATATAGGAGTCTAGCAAATTTGTTGAAAGTCAATGATGATTTTGAGATGCCTAAAGAAAATAGTGTTTCCATTAGACATTATTTTGTTCCACTGATTCTGGTATTGAGTTTTCAAATTAGTTGATAAATGTTGTTATAATTTTTCCTATTATCAACCACTTAAACCTCCTTCTTTTCCATAATAATAAGCTATGTTCTATTGCATGTCTTAAGTTGTTATATATTTAAATTTGTATTCAAATAGATTGTGAAGCTTATCACTAATTATCAACTGATCCAACTTTGGTTTAGTCAAGTGGGGTGGTCTAACCCAACGAAAAATTATAAAATTGTTGATTTTTACCATAAATGATTTAATTTCCATCTTACGTTGTCATTAACATTCAAAAATATTTTTCAAATAATATATAAAAATGATACTTGTCTTTTTTTTGGGAAAGTTTTTCTCTAATTTTTAAGCTTTGAAATAAAAAATTCATGTTGGTGATGTTTCTAATTATACCCTTATCGATGACTGTTCTTCTAGAAATTGAACAAACCACTCACAAATATTTTTTGATGATGATAGCTTTAATCATTATGTTTCTTACAAATGCATTTCCTCATTACAATAATTCATCTCATTCAATACTAGATAATGCTCAGTAGTGCTACTTATGTCACCCACTACCTTTGATGTAGGATTTTAAATTCTAAGTTAGTTAATTAGTGGCAACATGTATTGAAGTTTATCCAATTGCTTGGATGTAGATCATCTATCTATATATTATTGGAAATAGTATATCTGCATGTCCCTCTTTTTTCTTCTCCTCAATGAGGTGTCATAAAATCATGCTCTCTTTCACTTGTGTGAATTCTCCACACACACACACACACACACACACACACACACACACACACACACACACACACACACACACACACACNACGAATATTATTTTAAGATTTCTGTTGAAGAATCTCTCGAATATACTTGATTACTGTTTGGTGCAGCTTGTGCGTTTCAGGATAAGCAGCTTATCCTGAAACACGGCCCGCTGGGGTCGACCCGCGGCCTGCGTTTAGTGTAAAAAACTCAAACGCGACAGACATCGTTTTCAAAAACACGCAAACCAAATGGTCAGACAGCATTTTCAAAAACGCTGCCGAACTTATAAGCTGCCCCAAACGGGTCATTAAGTGTTGGTTTGAGATGGATAATTGTTATGATTATTATAATTAACAACACAATAAATTTTTTTTAAAAAAAAAGTAATAATTAGGTTTGAAATTTATTTATTTTTTAATTAGAATGTATTGAAATATATTTTTTATTTATTCAAATAAATTTAATTTAAGATTAATTGAAAAATTAATAATAATAATAATAAACAAGCGAATAAAAAGGTTTTAATCTGGCTAATTATTGCGATTTAATTTATTTATTAAGCTACACATGTGGTCATTAAAGCAAGCAATNCGAGGATTTGACGCCAAAACACTTTATGTGGGCCAAAACACCTTATCAGGGGATGGGAGGCCCACTTCACATCAAAGCCCTTTCAAGGCAACTATCATTTATTTCGAAATTGCATTTAATTTTTTTTTAATCATAATATTTAATTTTTAGTTGTTGGTTGGGTTTTGAATTTCATTTAATCTGAAAATTGGAAATTACATTAAATTTTCTTATTATATTTTATGGGTATTTAAGTACATACAACCAAATTCTCGCGCATTTATATATCTAACACGTTTTTACAATTATACCTAAAAATTCATGTCACTTAAAAAATGCAACCATTTTAACTTTTAAAAGGTGAAATTTATATTTTCATGCATAAATAAATTGTCTTTGAGAAGTAAGCAACGAGTAAAGACACCATAGTTTTTTACGTGGAAAATCCTAAAAAAGGGAAAAAAAAACCGCGAGGACTTGCCCAGTTGAAATAATCTGCTATATACTTTTGCATAGATCGATCTACTCTTCTTTTGAATTAGGAAAGATGAAGTTATAAGGATAAAAAATGTACAACTGTGGTTCGTTGATAGTAGCTGTAGTCTACTTGTAATGAATGTAGTTTTCGATAAAAGAATGCTGCAAGAGCTGTTGTTGATTGTTATAGAGGCGGTATTCGGTCGTAGATGTTGTAGACGGTGGTTGTAGCATTAACTTGTCTTATATGCAGTTATTCCATGATAGTAGTTGGTCATTTCAGTTATAGATAGTTGTTTCAGATGTGTCGGTTGACCACTAATGTCTTTGTAGGAAGCTGCAGAGCAATGAGTCATGCAGGTTATAGTTGGCCACATGAGTCATAGTGATGAGGGGTGATGATGTTCGTAGGCCGCAAAGGCCGGAGCCGAAAGCTTCATGAATTGTGAACCACATAGGTTGTAGTTGGTCACATAGGTTGTGGTGATGAGTTTTGATAACATCGACAGACCACTGTGGCCGGAGTCGAAAATTGCACGAACTATGAACCACATAGGTCATATTTGGTCATGTATGCTATAGCGGCGAGCTATGACGATTTTTTAGGCTGCAGAGGCTAGAGTTGAAAGTTACATGAGCTATGAAAACACGTAGACCGTAGTTGGACACGTAGGCCTTGACAGCAAGTTGTTATGACGTCCGTAGGACGCGGTGGTCGAAGTTGGGAGCTACTCGAGCTATGAACCACGTAGTTCGTATTTGGTCATGTAGGTTGATGGTAAGCTGTAGCGATGTTTGTAGGTCGTGGGAGCCTAAGTTGGGAACTGTAAGAGCTATGAACCACGTAGGACTTATTTGGTCACATAGACCATAGAAGCAAACTGTGATGACGTTCATAGGTCGTTGGGGTCGGAAACTGCACAAATTATAAGCCATTTAATCATCGTTTGCTGGAGGTGACAGAGGTTCAGGACGGCGGAGGTCAGAGACGGCAATGACCGGAAGGCGGCGGTGGTCCAAGGGCCGAGGCAACTAGAAAGCGGTGGCGGCGGCCAAAGGGTGACGTGGCGACAGTGGCCTGAAACAACGGCTGCCAAGGGGTAGNACCAATCAAAGGTTTTCATGCATATATTGTGTGTGTTTCATATAAAAAAATAGGGTTGTAAACGAACAGAGGTTACTCATGACTGGGCTCATTAAAGCTTGTTTATGATCATTAGATTAATTAATCAAACGAGTTTGAACACCTTAACAATTGCTCAATTATTAAGTGAATAAGCTTGAAACAGTTTGTTTGTTGATTCAATTAAGTTCATGAACAACATCAATAAAGTTCGTTAATTAGTTTGATTAAGGCTCAATTACAACTCGTTCATAAATAATATCGTATAAATATTTCTTTTTAGGCTCAACCAACATTATTTGATATAATTCTATTAATTTTTCCTAATAGATAGCTCATAAAAAATATTTTTTTTTTGCCTCAACGAACATGTTTGATATAACTCTGTTTATTCGAATAAATTGCATGTAAAAGCTAGAGTAAGTAATTAAGGTTCGATTATAGATCGACTAAGATTCAATTAGAGCTCGTTTATTGAGCTGTTGCTTAAACAAAGTCTTAAAAGCTCGAGCCAAACTCGAACAACCTTTTAGCTAACATCGACGGGCCCAAACAAATAACTTCTCGGCTTGGCTCCATTCATTTACAACCCTAATAAAGACTATGCTTGCAAGGTACATTCATGTACCTACATAGCTTTATTTAAGTTATTTATCTCAAATTTTTACTCTATCTATGAAGTGCATAGCACCTAACTAAGCTTTCAATGCTATGTGAGAGATTTGAAATTAAGTTATTATTATATATAAAAAAAAGAAATTAAGAATATATGTACAATAGGCATGAAATGCCAGCCACATAAAGCTAGCACTCAATAAGTGTTTTGCATTTAAGAGCCATCTCCACATGAGGATTTGACGCCAAAACACTTTATGTGGGCCAAAACACCTTATGAGGGGATGGGAGGCCCACTTCACATCAAAGCCCTTTTCAAGGCAACTATCATTTATTTCGAAATTGCATTTTAATTTTTTTAATATTTAAAATCATAATATTTAATTTTTAGTTGTTGGTTGGGTTTTGATTTTCATTTAATCTGAAAAATGGAAAAATAGAAAAATTGAAATTACATTAGATTTTCTTATTATATTTTATGGGTATTTAAGTACATACCACCAAATTCTCGCGTTTATATATCTAACATGTTTTTACAATTATACCTAAAAATTCATATCACTTAAAAAATGCAACCATTTTAACTTTCAAAAGGTGAAATTTATAATTTCATGTATAAATAAATTATCTTTGAGAAGCAAGCAACTAGTAAAGACACCATAAATTTTTACGTGGAAAATCTTGAAAAAGGGAAAAAAACCGCGAGGACTTGCCTAGTTGAAATAATTCGCTATATACTTTTGCATAGATTGATCCACTCTTCTTTTGAATTAGGGAAGATGAAGTTATAAGGATAAAAAATGTACAACTGTGGTTCGTTGATAGTAGCTGTAGTCTACTTCTAATGAATGTAGTTTTCGATAAAAGAATGCTGCAAGAGCTATTGTTGATTGTTATAGCGGCGGTATTCGATCATAGATGTTGTAGACGGTGGTTGTAGCGTTAACTTGTCTTCTAGGCAGTTATTCCATGATAGTAGTTGGTCATTTCAGTTATAGATAGTTGTTTCAGATGCGTCGGTTGACCACTAATGTCTTTGTAGGAAGCTGCAAGAGCAATGAGTGGGGTGATGATGTTCGTAGGCCTCAAAGGCCGGAGCTGTGAGCTTCATGAATTGTGAACCATATAAGCTGTAGTTGGTCACGTAGGCTGTGGTGATGATTTGTGATAACGTCCACAGGCCACTGTGGTCGGAGTTGAAAATTGCACGAACTATGAACCACCTGGTCATATTTGGTCACGTATGCCATAGCGGCGAGCTATGACGATTTTTTTGGTTGCAGAGGCTAGAGTTGAAAGTTACATGAGCTATGAAAACACGTAGACCGTAGTTGGACACGTAGGCCTTGGCAACAAGTTGTTATGACGTTCGTAGGACGCGGGGGTCAAAGTCGGGAGCTACTCGAGCTATGAACCACGTAGTTCGTATTTGGTCATGTAGGTTGATGGTAAGCTGTAACGATGTTTGTAGGTCGTTGGAGCCTAAGTCGGGAACTGCAAGAGCTATGAACCACGTAGGACTTATTTGGTCACATAGACCATAGAAGCAAACTGTGACGACGTTCATAGGTCGTTGGGGTCGGGAACTGCACAAGTTATAAGCCATTTAATCATCGTTTGCTGGAGGTGGCAGAGGTTCAGGACGGCGGAGGTCAGAGACGGCAATGACCGGAAGGCGACGGTGGTCGAAGGGCCGAGGCAACTAGAAAGTGGTGGCGGCGTCCAAAGGGTGACGATGGCGACAGTGGCATGAAACAGCAGCTGCCAAGGGGCGGAGACTGCTAGAGGGTGACGGTTGCGGCCTTAGATGGCCGCGATAGTAAGGCGGAGGCGGTTAAATGGTGGAGGTCGCCGACGAGTGTTGGCAGCCGACGAGTGTTGGCAGCCGAAGGGCGGCGGCTTCGGCCGAAAGATGACGACTGAAGGGCGAAGGTTGCCAGAAGGTGGCGACGATTGAAGGAAGGCGGTGGTCGAAAGGCGGATGCAACCAGAGATGGTGATGCATGAAGTCGGGCCACAGTTTTGTCTTATGGAGGCTTTGCTCTCTCTCTCTCTCTCTCTCTGACTCCGAGTCTCGGTCCCCTCTCTGACTCCGAGTCTCGGTCCCCTTTCATGAACAGTTTGAGGCTATATTTATAAAGTTTGAATTGCAAATATGGATAGATGTCAAAACATTATTGATCGGATAGCCCGACGAGAACCCCTTGATCAAACGTTTGATAGACATTTGACTGGCTTGACGATATTAGAATCAAGCGATCTTGGACTCATTTGATTTGTCTTGTCGAAACGCTCGTTTCAACTATAAGCTTCTCATATTCAACATTTGTTTGACCTTCTAATTATGTCTGAAAAGCTTCCAAATGTGGTTAAATGACCTGATTTGGGCTTCATTCAACTCGGATTGAGCTAATTTTTGTACCGTTGGGCCCGTCTTATCGAGCCAGTCAGTTCAGCTTTAAGTTTACTCAGATCTGAGCTATGAATGACTTTGAATCAAAGTCTAAACATCATTCGTTAAAAAAATTATCTCAAGATTTGTACCGAATGTTAAAAATTTGTTAAAGGCGTATCAATAACCAAACTATTTAAACCAAATAAAATCTTAATCCAGTCGGTTTATTTTTATCAAAATTTTGATTGATTCAGTCTTTCTCTCTAGATTTAAGATTTCTGATTGCAACTATTTTGATCAATTTGCAAACCCATCCGTCCAAACTGACCCTTTATCTTCCAATATGTTGTCACTATACGCATGGTTGGCTTGCCAATTCGTGGAAAGGGTTTTTATATATTATTATGGCGAATTTACATACATAGCACTCAATTCTTATATATTTACACATCAAACACCTAAATTTGCAAGACATGTAGAATTCATTCTCTAGTTCAATTTCAATGTATTTGGAATTCATTGGGTTTTAGTGAATTCCACATATATAACTTTATGTGAATTGTTTTACGGCGTTGTCGATGACTAACTGCCTCCCATTGTTGGCCACCCACCGTCGTTGTTAACGAGCTTAATTTACATTAAATTTCTTTTTTAATCAAATAATAATAATAAAGTCATGCATTTATTTTACACTTGTTGCATGCTGGAAGATTCGTTGTGATAAAGTGATAAAAGATCTTGTGCACAAACAATTAATAGAAAAGTAGTATGAGAAGACACTTAGATTTTTTTACGTAGAAAAACCTTAGAAAGGGAAAAAATCATTGGGTCTAACTCAGTTAAAGTAATCAACTGTGTGTTTGTAATGCACATAGATTCACTCTTATCATGAATTAGAGAAGATGAAACTACAATGTTGATATTATAGATGTACAATAATAGTTTCGCTATAATAGTTGTAATTGGGCTACAACAAATGCGGTTGATCATGAATGTTAGTGGTTACAGTAGCGACAGTTGGTCATATAAAATGTAGTTGAAGTTTGCAATATCGCCAGTTGACTACATAGGTTGTTGTTGATACATATAATATCATCAATTGGTCATATAACTCGTAGTTGGTGACTACAATATCATTAATTTGTCATAGATGTCATAGTATACTATCGTCAATTGGTTACATATGTATCATAGGAAGATGTAATAGTGTCAGTTGGCCTCAAAGGACGTAGTTGGTGACTGCAATAATGTTAGTTGGTCATAGTAGTCTTAGCCGAAAGTTGTAGTAGCGTCAGTTGGCCACATAGGTCCTGTCGGAAGATGTACTAGGGTTAATTGAGCAAAGAGGCCGTAGTTAGTAAATGCAATAGCGTTAGTTGGTCACAATGGCTATACTTGGAAACTGTAGTAGCTAAAGCTGGTCACAAAAATCGTAGTTGGCGATTGCAATAACGTCAATTGGACATAAAGGTCATAGTTGTAAAATGTTATAGTACCTGGCCACATATGCCATCGTTGATAGCTCTAAGAGTATCAATTAGCCACATAAGCTCTAGTTGGAAGTTGTCATAGTAACTCGTCAAAGTGACTATAGTAGAAAGTTGTATTAGTATCTCACTACATAGGTTGTAGTCGGCAATCACAATAGCGTCAGCTAACCATAGAGGTTTTAGCAGGAAAATGAAGTTATGGCTTCTCAAATAGGTCTAAGTTGGTGGTTGAAAGAGCCTTAGTCAGCCAGAGGCCTTAATAGTAATTTGTCATAGTGATTGACAACATTGATCGCAGTTGGTAGTTACAAAACCATCAGTCGGTCACATAGGACATAGTGGAAAACTGTCATAGTACAAATCACATAAGTCATAGTTGATAGTTACAAGAGTGTCGGTCGGCCACAATGTCGTAACAAAAATCGAGGCCCTGGATGATCTTTAATTCGAGTTAAAATATTACTTACTCAAAAAATCCTCCGAGATTTATGTCAGCTAATATAATTTTTCTTACAACGAATCGACATCAACACCGAATAAAATAATTCAAAGTGTTTTAATTATAATATATTACTTTCACACTTTTCTTTTTTCAACAAATCAAACTTCCCCTAAATTAAAAGTTTTATTCGGGGTAATTTATTATTATGAGAGAAATATTTATTTTAAAAATACATAAATATAAGATTCGTTAAATGATTAACAAACAATAAAGATGATTCTAACTGCTAAAAAATATTATTGTTGGATAGGTGTCCGGGGTACCACTTAAGTGGTGTATGGTAGCATGATATTAACAAGATTTAGTCATGAATTTAATTTAAATATAGCTAAAAATAAAAAAAAAATTAAATTAAATTAAATTCAATGTTCTGTTAAATTGAATTTTTGCATGTTCCATTGTTTTTTTCCTCGCATTTTGTTTTGTTTGTTTTAGGATTTAAATTCGGATTTAGGGTTCGTTTGGGAGAGCTTCTTCATATGCCACTTATTGTTTGGATAATGTGTTCTGACGGCGTATCCCTAAACATCGTTCCCATTTTTGTTTTATACATGGATCGCGGGTAAGACCCTGGGATCCCCGTTTAGTTGGAGCGAAAGACATATTTGGCCCGCTCGCCTACTTCCTTCTCACGCACGACCGAGATGTATCGCTCGCCTGCCCTCTCCCGATCGAAGCTCGACTCGCTTCTCCTCTCTACAAAGATTGCTCGACTCATTCCTGCCGCACTGAAGCCCCATTCGCCTGCTTCCTTCTCGCGCACGACTGAGACCTCGCTCGCCTGCTATTGCTCAGTCGCCTCCCTCTCCCGATCAAAGCGCGGCTAGCCTCTCCCCTCTACGACGATTGCTCGACTCCTTCCCGCCACACAGAAGCCCCACTCGCCTCCTCTCCTCTCTACATCGAACAACACTCGCCCTCGCCTCCCTCGCACGACCTACCCCCTCTCTCAACAAAAACCCACTCGTCTCGCCACCTTCCTCACGTCTTACCAGAGCATCCTTCCTGAAGGTTTAATTTTTTTCTTAAAAGCAAATTAGATGGAAGTCTTTCGCTGCCACGATTCCTCACCGATAAATAAGTATTTACATATAATTTTATTTCAAGAAGGATGTCAAGGGTCGAATGATCATTTATCCAGAATCAGCTGTTTTTGAACCACACAAAAAAAACAGTCAGAGAACTTATCCTAATCAGCTACTTATCAGCAGCTTATCAGGATAAACAACTTATCAGAATAAGCTGGATAAGCTGCAACTGCCCTAAATCAACTCTAAGCCCCGATCACACACTGAATTTGATAAACCCTCATAATTTGATAAATATCAAATTTACAAGTTTGCCCATTCCCCACAAAGATTGCCTAAAACCCCTTTTCTCTCAATGGATNTTTAATATCTTAATATTATATGAAAATCTCGTGCACAAACAGTTAATAGAAAAGTATTATGAGAAGGCACTTAGATTTTTTTACGTAGAAAAACTTTAGAAAGGGAAAAAATCACTGTGTCTAACCCAGTTAAAGTAATTCACTGTGTGTTTGTAATGCACATAGATTCACTCTTATCATGAATTAGAGAAGATGAAATTACAATGTTGATATTATAGATGTACAATAATAGTTTCGCTATAATAGTTGTAATTGGGCTATAACAAATGCAGTTGATCATGAATGTTAGTGGTTACAGTAGCGACAGTTGGTCATATAGAATGTAGTTGAAGTTTGCAATAACGCCAGTTGGCTACATAGGTTGTTGTTGGTTAATATAATATCATCAATTGGTTATATAAGTCGTAGTTGGTGACTGAAATATCATTAATTTGTCATAGATGTCATAGTATACTATCGTCAGTTGGTTACATATGTATCATAGCAAGATGAAATAGTGTAAGTTGGCCTTAAAGGACGTAGTTGGTGACTGCAATAACGTTAGTTGGTCATAGTGGTCTTAGTCGAAAGCTATAGTAGTGTTAGTTGGTCACATAGGTTGTGTCAGAAGATGTACTGGGGTTAATTGAGAACATAGGCCGTAGTTAGTAAATGCAATAGCGTTAGTTGGTCACAATGGTTATAGTTGGAAACTGTAGTAGCTAAAGCTGGCCACAAAGATCGTAGTTGGCGGTTGCAATAACGTCAATTGGACATAAAGGTCATAGTTGTAAATTGTTATAGTACCTGGCCACATATGTCATCGTTGATAGTTCTAAGAGTATCAATTAGCCACATAAGCTCTAGTTGGAAGTTGTCATAGTAACTCGTCAAAGTGACTATAGTAGAAAGCTGTATTAGTAACTCACTACATGGGTTGTGGTCGGTAACTACAAGAGCGTCAGCTAACCATAGAGGTTTTAGTGGGAAAATGAAGTTATGGCTTCTCAAATAGATCTAAATTAGTAGTTGAAAGAGCATTAGTCAGCCAGAGGCTCTAGTAGGAATTTGTCATAAAAATTTACAACATTGATCGCAGTTGGTAGTTACAAAACCATCAGTCGGTCACATAGGACATAGTGGAAAACTGTCATAGTACAAATCACATAAATCATAGTTGATAGTTACAAGAGTGTCGGTCAACCACAATGTCGTAACAGAAATCGAGGCCTTGGATGATCTTTAATTCGAGTTAAAATATTACTTACTCAAAAAATCCTCCGAGATTTATGTCAGCTAATATAATTTTTCTTACGACGAATCGACATCAACACCGAATAAAATAATTCAAAGTTTTTAAATTATAATTTATTACTTTCACACTTTTCTTTTTTCAACAAATCAAACTTCCCCTAAATTAAAAATTTTATGCAGGATAATTTATTATTATGAGAGAAATATTTATTTTAAAAATAAATAAATATAAGATTCGTTAAATGATTAACAAACAATAAAGAGGATTCTAACTGCTAATAAATATTATGGTTGGATAGGTGTCCGGTGTACCACTCAAGTGGTGTATGGTAGCATGATATTAACAGGATTTAGTCATGAATTTAATTTAAATATAGCTAAACATAAAAAAAATAAATTAAATTAAATTCAATGTTCTGTTAAATTGAATTTTTGCATGTTCCATTGTTTTTTTCCTCCCATTTTGTTTTGCTTCTTTTAGGATTTAAATTTGGATTTAGGGTTCGTTTGGAGAGCTTCTTCATACGCCACTTATTGTTTGGACAATGTGTTCTGGCGACGTATCCCTAAACATCATTCCCATTTTTTTTATTTTAAACGCGGATTGCGGGTAGGACCACGCGATCCGCGTTTAGTTGGAGCGAAAGACATATTTGGCCCGCTCTCCTACTTCCTTCTCGCGCACGACCGAGTTGTATCACTCGTCTGCCCTCTCCCGATCGAAGCTCGGCTCGCTTCTCCTCTCTACGAAGATCGCTCGACTCATTCCTGCCGCACTGAAGCCCCATTCGCCTGCTTCCTTCTCACGCACAACCGGGACCTCGCTCGTCTGCTATCGCTCGGCCGCCTCCCTCTCCCGATTGAAGCGTGGTTGGCCTCTCCTCTCTACAACGGTTGCTCGACTCCTTCCCGCAGCACAGAAGCCCCACTCGTCTCCTCTCCTCTCTACGTCGAACAACACTCGCCCTCGCCTCCCTCGCACGACCTACCCCCTCTCTCAACAGAAACCCACTCGTCTCGCCACCTTCCTCACGTCTCACCAGAGCATCCTTCCTGAAGGTATACATTTTTTCTTAAAAGCAAATTAGATGGATGTCTTTCGCTGCCAAGATTCCTCACCGGTAAATGAGTATTTATATATAATTTTATTTCATGAATGATGTCAGGGGCAAAATGTTTATTTATCCAAAATCAGCTGTTTTTGAAACACACAAACCAAACAGTCAGACAACTTATCCTGATCAGCTACTTATCAGCAGCTTATCAAGATAAGTAACTTATTTGAATAAGTTGGATAAGCTGCAGCTGCCCCAAACAGACCCTTACTAAATCAACTCTAAGCCCTCGTCACACACTCAATTTGACAAACCCTCATAATTGGATAAATATCAAATTTACAAGTTTGCCCATTCCCCACAAAGATTGCCTAAAACCCCTTTTCTCTCAATGGAATAGTTAATTAATTGAATATAGAGAAGGGAGATTTATATACATATCACTCAATTCTTATTATGTATTTACATATCTAACCGCTAAGCTTTAACTCTTACATTTATGACACCTTATCATTACATAAAAAAGTGCACTTCATTTTTTTTTAAGTTAAAGTTGTAATTTTTTTTATGTGATATGAAAGATTTGGGTTGTATAAATGTAAAAAGATTGAAATATTTGCTGATTTTTTGGTGTGATATGAAAGATTTGGGTGGTAAAAAATGCTAGGAAGCACATGATATGGAGCGATCCACGCCATCATTTGAACAACCTGACAACAGACGTAATATCTTCTCTTGATGAGGAGGTTGTGACCCTCATCAATTAATTGATCGAGGTTATACATTTTGGGGATTGATTGGGTCTAACTTGGGCCACCTATGAGTTCACAAAGCCTAGTAGGCCAATTTAGGTCAAAGCCATGTACAAATCTGCGCACACTAAATTATATTTTACATCAATCTCTTTCATCAATTCAATAAATAGATAGAAATATTTGCGCAGCATATTCAATTATTATTATTATTTTAATGGCAAGCATATCTAGGGTATATTTGGAATAGCTTTTTACATATTAGTATATGAAAAATATGTCAGTGTGGATCTTGAAACAGATGAACAGTTCAAATGGAATATACAAACAATCGAACGAGGCTTTTGATGACCGTTTGGGTTGGATACTGGTGAAGGAGACGTCTAGCTCTGTTGAACGAATGAATGAACCATAGAATTTCTAGCAAGATGACGATTGACCCTCAGGACGATCGACAAAAAATACAAAAAATATCCATTTTTTGACCGATTGTCAGCTGACACAAGGCAAAGCGAACGACCGACGAGCTTCCTATCGACCAAATCAGTCCTCCAATCTTATTACTTGTGGATATTTTTGTACAAAACTTGAATGCTTCATTTGGATATTCAACTTTTCATAAAGTTTTTCCCATCGCAACAACATTTCTTTCCATTCTTGAGTCGTGAATAGGGTGCAATAGTTTGGAATTCAAATTAAAAAAAAAAAAAACTTTTCTCAACGATGAAGTGCCATCAAACAGAAAAATTATTGCGTACGTTCACTGCATGTAAAAATACGTGCTTTGTGTGCGGTGAACTAATAAAAACACTCCTTTACAAAAAGTGTATGTCAGTGGACCCTACTTTAATTTTTTTTTTAAAATCTTATTGGACAGTGCAGAGGACAGTGCACGCAAATTGTGTGTGGTGTCCACACAGAATAATAGCTCCATCAAACGAGGCCTTAGTTGTAATTGATAATTCAAAGTGATCAGCATATTAAAATTAATTATAAGTTATACCCAATAAAGTTTCATATTTTACATGCTAATATAGACAGTATTTTAATTTAAAACTTAGATATTGTTCATAAAAATGTAAAAGTGCACAAAAACATAAAAAATAAATTGAATAAACTATTACTTGGGTTATTTATAAATAAATCTTGGAATTATAGCCAAATTTAAATCAAATATAAATAAAAAAATATAAAATTGTAATTCTAACAAACTTTTAAATCAAAAATTAAATAGAAAAAAAATATATATTTTTAATTTTAACCAACCAATATTAATTTGGAGAAAGGAAGAGAAAATTGAGAAATAGTTTCAAATTTAAATTAAATATTTACAGTTTACACCCGAATACAACCAAAATTTGGCAATAAAATTTTTTGGNCTATAAATAAAAAAATATAAAATTGTAATTCTAACAAACTTTTAAATAAAAAATTAAATAGAAAAAAAAATTTTTTAATTTTAACTAACCAATATTAATTTGGAGAAAGGAAGAGAAAATTGAGAAATGGTTTCAAATTTAAATTAAATATTTACAGTTTACACCCGAATACAACCAAAATTTGGCAATAAATTTTTTTGGTAAATTTAATTATGGAAAATTTTTCATAAACTTTGATGAAAATATTTCAGCCTGATTTGTATTCAGAAAAGCATTATCGGCTACAATTTAGAGTCTGTTTGAGGCAGCTTATTTGGTGCGGTGGCGTTTTGAAAATGCACCTGACCTGTTTGGGTAAACTGCGTTTTGGCATGTTATGCTTTTTGAAAACGCTGAAAATAACATTTTCACACCACAGTGAGAAATTTCTGATAACGGTCTAGCTTTTCCAAAAAAAATAAAAATTTGTAGTAGTCATCACACCTAGCTTATTAGCAGATTATTTTTAATCACTTTATCATAGATTATTCAATAAGCTGCAGCTGCCCCAAACAGACTCTTAGATAATTATTTTTATAATATGTTATTTACAAAATTATCACTTAACATCAAATGATCAAAGTGCATCATTTTTGGGTGCCTATAATAATTTATTAGTTTTGCATGTCAAAATAAGCGTTTCTTATGAAAGAAAAAAAATATATATATATATATATTAATTACAGTGGAGCAAATGTGAGTTATATAATTTCTACTACCAAAATATATTATTTATTTATTATATAATATTTTAAAATAAATTAATCTTATTAATATTTACACACATACCACACTAAATTACTATTTATTTACATATTTAACGCATAAATTTCAAATTTGCATACATTGATACATGCCATCTTACCCATACAAGAAAAGTGCATTTCATATTTTAGAAATTAAAATGACGATGAATTTTATCTAATATGAATGATTTGAGCAATATAAATGTGAACATATAAAGGTTTAGGATGCCTTTGAGGGTGTAGCATCACAGTTTTTTCTATTTGTCAAAAACTGTATTTTGCATGTGTTCTCAAAAAGTTGCATCTAAAAGCTGTGTTTTCTCATCTGCGGTGACTCCTAGAAAGCTGCAGTTTGACTTTTCATTTTTTTTATTGTAATAGCCACCACAACTTATGAACAACAATTTCTTCTTCAACAGTTTCACAAGTTCTTCTCCAAATAGTTGCAGCTACCCCAAAAAGACCCTTAGAGAATAGATAAGCACATACATAGGACTTCGATTTAAAATCAAAATTTGTGAACTTTTATTTATTTTTTATTTTTTTATGTACTGATCTATATATAAAATAAAGATATATATAAATTTCATACGTTATAGTTATTATGGGGCATTACATACATACCACCCAATTCTTATGTATTTACTTATCTAACACCTAAATGTTAACATTTATAGTTATAACATCCAAAATTTTCATGTGCATAGACAAAAAATAACAGCATGAATCTCAAAGAGAACGAATAAGCAATATCAAAGAGACTTCCTTTGAGGTAACCAATCAACCGACGATTCAAGATCAAACATGAAGCTGCATCTCCAAACCCATGATAGGTTCAAGCTCTGGAGATGGTTCTCCAATCAGTATTGACAAGAACTGTCGAAAGTGAGGTGTAAATTATCCAAGCAGCGATTCACGTTGGATACTCCACATATGATGCGACAAGATCCACCTAAAACCTTGTAAAATTGGGAAACTCGGGCAAGGTGATGAACCAACCAGATAGGCGAGACATGAGCTTTGTAAGACTAGAGCCGAACGAAAAACGAACCACGGGTCACTCAACGAAAAAAGACGATCAATCACGTTTGACCGACCGACCACACATCCGAACTAAACGACCACCTCACAACCGACCGTCGATCGCTCTCGTCGATTGTCCCAAAAGACACCGAGCAAAATCGTTATACGACCAAATACCTCGACTGATTTACACATACTCTAGATGATATAGATGTCACTTGGTTGGTCATCTCAGTCAGCCGACTTCAAGCTAGCCGACCAGCAAATTAACATCAATGTTGAAATTCAAATTGTAATGCAAATATGACATAAAATCTATATAATCAATTAGAACTCTGATAACATTAAGAACGATTTCAATAAATGTTCCCTCATTTCTGTAATTGTACAAAACACGTTTTTAGAAGTACGAGACAAAACTACAATTAAAGGGTCCTCTCCCTTGATTCTCTCTACAAAATTATAGATTTATTTTACTTTCTCTTCCTTCTTTCCTTCACCTGGCTCTAACTCTCAGAGCGTGTTAACAAATGACAAATTAGGATGCAACATTCTAAAGGTGGTGCGGTGAGCATAGACATGCCACATATGAGAAGTGAGAGAGATTGTGAAAAAGAAACTTCCAAAAGAGAGATAGTGCGCATGGAACCCAATAGGGGGCTACGCAACTAGACATACAGTCACAAGTCAAGGTGTTGCAAGCCTAGATGACTTTCATGATGGAGTAATTCAATGTCCTCCCACCAGTAATCACACAGAGGAACGACATGATTCCTTGTTCGGAAGCTGAACCCCAAGGGGTTCGTCCCCAAAGAATCCCACCGTGGAACCCGCCTATCCCAAACAACCAAATCAACAATCAACAGACAAAGGGATAAGGTGAGTCCCAACACACCGACATGGCTACCTATGCGCAAGTGAATAGGCGATGAGAAGAACAGATGTGAGTACATGTTCGGCTGCTCATAGGAGGGGCCTTTACTTGTCAAATCAAAGAGGCATACCTCCGCCCAAGCTAAGGATCCCTCACATGGATTCTTACAAAGGAAGGACCGACCTGATTGACCATGTCGCGTCATTCGAATCATCTGTCAATCTACTCTAGATTGACGACCCAATATTGTGTCATCTTTTCTTAACCACCTTAAAAGTGTCAGCCCTCTAGTGGTTCAATGGTCTGCCAACTGAAACCATCACAAGTTATTACAAGTTTAAGAGACTCTTCATTTCATATTTCTCAAACATGCAGAAGCCATAGATGACTCAGATGCCCTGCTCGAGCTCAAGCAGGAAAAACGAGAGCAAACGAACCTACATCATCTTCTTCCAGAATGAGATGCTAAAAGTTAGAAATTTGAAGCCGTAAATAGCTAGAATTGCCTTGAAGCAAGGATTTTGAAGCAAGTGATTCTGGTATGACATAAATCTGTTTAAAACTACTACCTTTGAAGAAGTGCTAGAGATGGAAAACGAGCACATACTCACAAAAAAAAAAACCTCCAGAGCTCCATGAAAGGTAAGCCAGAATCATCTAATCACTCATCAAAGATGCGGAAAAAATAAAGAAAATGACAAAGGGCGAAGGACATGCATTCCTCCACCGGTCACTAAAACAGTAACACTCAGTCCCGAGATAAGCAGGGAGAAAACTAGGGGCACCGTGACAGAACTCTGACCAGCGGTCAACCAATATTATGAGCATCTGCATGACTACCGAGAAATGTTGTGCTTGACACCCCTTTACGTGTCATTGGGTGAACTAGTTCAAACAATCCAAAACAAGAACTATTTCAAATTGACATCACCGTTGAAGGCACCCCCAGCTTCGCAAAACCTAAAGAGGTATTGTCAATACCATCGCAACCACGACCAAGACACAGAGGAGTGTCGTCACCTCCGAAACATAATCGAGGAGCTCATCTGTACTGGGAAGTTTAGAGAGTTTGTGGTGGTCGGTGCAAATACGTAGCGGTAGGGTAAGGCTCCAGTAAGTGAGCCCCCAAACTGGTCTATCTGAGCAAATGAGGTTCACGTGGTAGAAATAATCCTAACCATCTTAGCGTAGGAGGTTCCCGACCCTCTGAACTAAAGAGACAACATTCTGATGAGGTATGCTCGGTCATCCCATATACACATAATCATTTACCCATTATCTTTACAGACGTAGATTTCCCACCGTAGGGGAATCCCTACAATGAGTCAATCATCATCACAACACTGATCAACAAATATAAGGTGGGTAGTATCCTTGTTGACACTGGGAGTTAGGTGAACATCCTGTTTAAGATGATTTTTTATAAGAACAGTTTGAAGACCGACCGATTGATAGCACCAGTCGACCCTTATCCAGATTCTCCAGGGAAAGGAAAGAGGCATTGGGCTTTATCACTCTTGCCATCTCTCGGGGAGAACCTGGGAAGCATCACAACATTATAGAGGATTTTCTCGTGATGGAATCCCCACAGACCTACAATGCTATTGTTAGTCGTCCACCCATGAATAGCTATCGAGTGATATCGTCTACCTACCATGTGGTGATAAAGTTCCCGGGAGATGGGGAAGTAGTTACAATCCAAGAAAACTTGAAGCAGTCTAGAAGCTGCTATCTGTGAACAGTTTCAAGTGCCAACCATGAATCGCTAAACATCAAAATACAAAGAGAGGGGGATCTTGAGATCAGAGAGGTTGTCCTCCAGACACCAGTGTCCGATGTAGAACCCGGTAATGTTTTTTTTAATCAGTGAACGTTTTGATGTAGGATTCGGAAACTAACTGTTACAAACACTTTGGAGAGCCTCAGGAAGTGTTCGCTTTGTCCATAATAGAAATGTCTGACGTTTGGATCAATGTAAAGTGCCACCAACTGAACATCAGCGTCTACTCTCAGTTGATTCAACATAAAATTTGGTCAACTTCCAAAACTTTGGTCAAACCCATTAAAGAGAAGGTGTATAAGTTTCTAGATATCGCCTACATCCATGAAGTCTATTATCCAACCTAGCTCTTTAACATTGTAATGGTCAAGAAAGCAAACAAAAAATGGCGGATGTGTGTCGACTTCACCAACCTCAACGCCGCTTTCCCATAAGAAACCTACCCCTTGCTGAAGATTGACACCTTAATGGATGCAACAACCGGGTATTCAATCATGAGTTTCCTCAACACCTACTCGGGTTATCACAAAATGTACTCAACCAATGCTAAGAAAATTGCCTTCATCGGCATATTTTGTTTAAATGTAATGCCAATTGGGCTTAAGAATGTTGGGACAACCTATCAGCACCTATAGATGTAATATTCTCTAATCATAAAGGAAAAAAAAAACATTGAGGTATATGTCTATGATATTCTAGTTAAAAGAAAATCACCCGAACAACACATTGAAGATCTAAAAGAGACATTTGAAACACTAAAAATATTTAACACAAGACTAAATCACTCCAAGTGTACCTTCAGGGCATTGACCAAAAAGTTCCTCAACTTCCTACTGGCCTTGAAGGAGTGAAGGCCAACACCAAGAAAGTAAAGGCATTCCTAGAAATGCCACCTCAATGAAATACCAAGAAAATCTAGAGGCTTTCTATTCAAATTGCAGGGCTCAATTGTTTCATCCCGAAATTGAGTGAAATGTGTGCAGCATTCTTCAAAGCGCTGAGGAAGAATTAACATTTTGAATGGACAGCCGAATGAAAGGAGGCATTCAGAAACTTAAGGATTCCTTGGTATCACCACCGCTGCTCCAGAGTCGAAAACTAGTGGAAGAATAGTCATTGTATCTCAAATTCAGAGTAGAGGTTTTCAGCTCAGCTCTGGTCCGAGATGAAGAAGGAAAGCGGTACCCAGTTTACTACACAAACCGAGTCCTTCATGGCACTGAAACCAAATATCCAATTATGGAAAAAACTAACATTTACTTTGATTGTGTTCTCTCCCAGACTTTGACCATACTTCTAGATGCATTTGATCCGGACCATCACATACCATCTGCTAAAGTTTGTACTCACACAGTCAAGCACTCCAACCAATTGCTAAAGTGGGAAGTAGAGCTCAGTGAATTCAACATCGCCTACATCCCCCATATTGCAATCAAGGCCTAAGCAATCTCAGACTTCTTGCTGACTTCTTCATGACAGAGGAGCATGACGAAGGAGTCGTCTCTGATGATATGACATGGACCCTATACGTGGTGGGGCCCTGAAGCAGGCCATAGTTGGGCTGATTCTGGTTTTTTGCAGCTCGACTAGAGCATCTCTTCCAGTCAGTCTCAGTAGAATTCAACGTCACCAACAATATACAGAGTACGAAGCCCTGATAGTCGGGCTCAGTCTGTCATAAGAAATAAGCACCCAAGACCTTCTGATGAGGTCTGGCTCTCTGCTAATTGTGAGTCAAGTTAGCAGAGAATTTAAAGTCAGGGACAAGATGATGGCCAGATACCTCTCCATGATGAAGAAAAAAATCAGAATATTTAAGAGCTTCAGCATCGAGCATGTCAGATAGGGTTAATCAACAGCCGACATTCTCTCCAAACTCATCTGTTTGGGAGAAATACCAAGAAAATTCACCTTGTCGACATTCGATGAGCCGTAAGCCATAGAGATAGCCAGCGGCGAGACCAAGAGTTGTGTAGATCCATAGATCCACTATCTTGAAACCGGAAAATTAGAGGAGAGCATCTTCCCGACTTATCATCGCAGTCAACTCCTCGACTTCTCACCGAGTCGTATCCTTGACTTCTCACCACAACCAAGCCCTCCAGATGCAGGCCTCACCCATCTTTCTTTCACCATCATTTTTTTCTTCTTTACAAAAGAAGGAATCTGAACCCCCCTCTTGTAAGCCTCTCAGAATCCACTACAATCCGGTTCGATTTGTTAGCCATAACGCATCTCAGTTGTAAAAAGATAAACTAACGACAATTAACACAAGACTCCATTCATATCTATTTATAGAGCACACAGGGTGTAGAATACTAAGAGAAGTCATGTGTTTAATCAATTCACAATTTTTTTTTCTAATGATTGTTTAATAATTTTTTATCCTTATTGTAGTTTTCAATATCAAGAAGTAGGATAACTTGGAGAACTAATATGCTTACACCAAAAATACCAGCTCAAATCTCAATGAGAACGAATGAGCAAGATGAAAAAACCACCTTTTCATGCAATCAATCAACTGATGATTCAAGGCCAAACATGAAGCATATTTCCGAACCGGGGATAAATTCAAGCTTTGGAGGTGGTTCACCGCTCGGTAGCGACAAAACCCAAAGAAAGTGAGATATAAATCTTTCAGCAGCTAGTCTTGTCGGATACCTTGCTAGGATGCGACAAAATCCTCCTAAGACCTTACAAAATTGGGAGATTCGGCCAAGCGATGAACCAACCAGGTAGGCGAGACACGGGCCTTGTAAGACTTGAGCTGAACAGAAAATGAGCCATAGCTCACTCAACGGAAAAACCCGACCGACCACGTTCGACCAACTAAAATCGCATCTGGACTGACCAACCACTTTGGTCTACCGTGTCAAAAGGCACCGAGCAAGATCGTCATACGACCGAACACCTCAACCGACCCACATATACTCCTGAGGGTATAGATGTCATGAAAGAAGGTAGGGGTGGAGTCCTGAGCTGATTTAGGATTTAGAAGAAAATCATTTTGCGCAGTGGTGAAGAGTTGTAATGCAGAGCTGCGTCAAAAAGTGTCGGTGTTGAGTTGCGGTGTCGAGTTGAGGTGAATAGTTGTGGTACCGAGCTACAGTGTAGATTTGTGGTGTCGAGATGCAGCGCAGAGTTTCGGTGCCTAGTTGAGGCGAATAATTGTGGTACCGAGCTACGGTGCGGAGTTGCAGTGTCGAGCTACTGTGTAACGGTGCCGAGTTGCGGCGCAGAGTTTTGGTATGAGCTACGGTGCAGTTGTGGTGTCAAGTTACGATGCAGATTTGTGGTGTTGAGTTGCAGCGAAGAGTTGTGGTGCCAAGCTACGGTGCATAGTTGTGGTGTTGAGCTGCGGTGCAACGGTGTTGAGTTGTGGCGCAAAGTTAAGGCAAAGAGAAAAGTCGTCCTCGTCTTGTGTAGTAGGCAAGCAACAAGATTTTCTTTCTCATTGCGGTGTAGTTCGGAGGTGATAAAGAAATGTTGTAGTTTTCCAACGACACTTTGAGAGGAAGATTTTCATGCTTATGTGGTGGCAATATCTGAAGACCTTTTGACAATCATCAGAAGTACTAGAATTTTGGGGAGGCGATGCCGACTCTGCTTGAAGATGAGCTAATATGTTGTAGCTCTTATGTTGGTATTTGTAGTCTTTTAATCAATTGATGTAAAATTTATAGATAATAATAATGTAATTCTTTATATGTTTTCGGCGTTGCTTCTGAAGCTTTTATGGTTCAAGCCTTCTGAGGTTGTGCCCCCTTGGACTTATGCCTTATAGGAGCTTGAACCGGTATCTTCTGTGGCTTGAAGCCTTCTAAGGTCTTCGAGTAGAGACCCTGTCAACCACTTGCTCTCATGGAGTATTTCTAGTGAGGACCCTGTCCACTGCTAGCATCCTATCGAGATTTTCCTCTTGGGTTTATCTTCTAGGGGCATGGTAGCATCTCATTGAGTCTTGCCTCTTGAGCTTGACTTTCAGGGGCATGGTTGAAAGGAGAATCCAATAAGGATATATGACCGGTTTTGAGTTGTATAATCGGAGATGCTTGACGGTATTAACCCATATTGAACAAAGTCATATGAAATCCACTGAGGATGGTTGACCTGTCCTAGGTTGTTGGTCGAAACTTTTGCTTGACGACCGTAACTTGTTATGGAAGAGATTGAAGAAATTCCACCAAGAATTTTTGACCTATCCAAGGTTGTATGTCAAAGCTTTTGCTTGACAACTGTAGCCTCTGATGGAAAAGGTCGAATCGAGTCCCCCTGGGATCGATTAAGCCTAGAATGAGGTGTCAGAGATGCTTTGTGTTTCTCGAGACTATGGCGTAGGTAGCAATGGACCGTATATTTTCTTTGAAATATGATTGCAGTCATACTCAAGAAAATATTTGACAACTTGTTAGTTGCTGCTTTTGAATATGTTGCTCTCATAGCGCGGGTATTTTCCATATAAGCTTGTAAAACAACACAAGTATTGGACCTTGAAGAGATCAGCTTTCTGGTCTAGCTGAAGAGGAACTCCAATACGATGAGGGGACACTGAGAAAGCGCATTTACAGTGAAGATTTCCCTCAGTCCAGAATAGATTCTCAAAAACTTGTAATCTAAATAAAATATGGGATGACTTCCCTACCACAATCATGCTCAGGATGTTGACATGAACGAACTTCTGAGACTGCAGTGAAGGTGGCCCCCCAGCCTGGAAGAATGCTTTTGAGAAGGTCTTCAAGACATATAGGAGGTTCCTTAGCCAGTTGGATGATATACATCATTAGGAAATGAAGTAGGGGATCAACTTCGTAGAGTTGAAGACAATGTCGAACAGAACTTCGTTTCCCACAGACAGCACCGAACTGATGCGTGCTAGAAAACTCGCGGTGGTAGAGTAACTGACTGTCGTCTTAGCGTTGTTCGAAAGTTCAGCACACATACAGATGAAAGAGAAACAAGTGGTGATGACTCCAGAAGCTCTTACGTGGAAAACTCATAAGTAAAAAATCACGGTGTCTGGCCTAGTTGCAGAAATCCACTATTGATTAATGATTATAGAAATCCATTGTCTCACAGACGGGAAAGAGTAAATATATTTTTTTAGATTACAACGTCGACTGACGACGTCTGGTTGATGGTGATTGATGGTGGTTAGTGGTGGTCGCTACCTGTTGACAGAGGTCAACGACGGCCGGCGGTGGTCGACAGTGTTGTCGGATGTCGGCGGTGGTCGTCGGCTGTGGGCGGAGGTCAGCGAAGGTCGACGACAATCGGCGGTGATGCTAAGCTGTAGCTTCTCTTCAAGACCTCATGCTCTCTCTCTAGACTTCAGTCTCCTCTCATGTGATTGGTGAGGGTCTATTTATATTGTTCTGAGTGCAATTAATACATGAATATCAACCCTTTTGATCGGATGGTCCAGAGAGTTTCCTCTGATCATGACGCGTTTAATGGACATTTGAGTGCCTTAATGATGTCAGAATAGAGTGATCTTGGTCTCGTTGGATTTGTCTTGTCGAGCCGCTCGATTCGAGTTTAAACTTGTCAGTGTCGACATTTGTTTGACCTTCCAAATGTGTTCAGAAATCTTTCAATGGCGGTTTAATGACTTGATATGAGCTTGATTTGACTCGGATTGAACTAATTTTCATATCATTATGTCCGTCTCATCGAACGGGTTAATTTGACTATAAGTTTGCTGAAATCGAAGTTATGGATGACTTTTTATCAATATTTAAATATTTCTTACTTAAAATATCGTCTTGAGATTTGTGTTATGTTTTGAGATTCGTGTCGGATGATGAAAATTTGTTAGTGGCGTATCGGTATTATTTTCTTTTTATGAAAAAAAAACTGTATTAATTAATGTCTAAACACACTTCTCATGCATGCAAATATCAATCCTTAAAACTAGTTTTTTTATATAATGCTAATTAAAATTGAATATAACAGGTCACGAGCCAATTTCGACCTGAAACAAATCCAAATAACTCAATTCGAGTTACTGAGTTTCAATTTTGAGTCAAATCAAGCCGATTCCTAACTAAAACATATCCAAAAAAAAGTCAATTTGTGTCGGTTTATGTCAATTTTGAGATGGATTGAGTTTGATTCAATTTCGACCCAGCTTGGCTCGAAACCGAATATAACAAGCCACAAGCCAATTTTAAACCGCATTAAATCTATTGGAGCCAACTTTGAACCAACTCCAGCTCAAAATTTAGTGGCCCTGTAAAATTTGATGCTGGTGGCAATAATGCAATACTGTAGAACTTGGAGGGCAACAATGTGTTTGTGGTCCCACTGCGTTTATAACAACATAAACCTTTCGCCCTCTGCCCCGGTCCCGGAGCTTGCGGAGATGCCNGTCAAACTTGTGAGCTGCAAACTAGGGGTCGTCGGGATCAGGATTCGATGGTCGCTAGTCGCCGGAGTAGAGGGATCACCGGAGTAGCGGAGTCATCGAGAGAGGGGATGCTTAGGGCCCCGAGGTGAGGTGAGGTGAGGCGAGGTGATTAGGGCAAGACTGGGAGCGATGCGATTTTAGGCGGTATAAATGTTCAATTATGACGGCTTAAAAATAACTAACCGTCACTTATTAAAAAAACATGTCGGTTAACATCCAGCCGAATGACCAGTTCGTAGATAACCGACGAAATATGATCGTCGGTTAATATTTGCTTATAACTGATGGTCTAATGCGTCGGTAATAATTAAAGCTATCGAAAAAAAAATATTACTTTTGATAAGCGACAGTATGTTCTGTGGTTAATATTTGTCGGTTTTAGTATTTTTTCCAATAATGATATAATTTTCTTTGTATGTATTACTGTCTCTACTGAGAGCATAGAATTTAAACAATACCTGATATTGTCATAACATAATTTCTATTATGGGATCTAGTGTGTCTCTACCAAGTGCACGTCTATCGTTCATAAAATGTAGTTGAAATAAAATCTTCCACATTCTAATTTCTTCTTCATAAGCTCCAATTCCTTTCTCCTAAAAAAGGAATAATTATTTTCATTTGGATGAATTATAAATAAATCTATGAAAGAAAATAGTTTGCTGATGATGCTCTATTTTTCTTCCCAATGAACAGTTAATTATCTAGAATTGGGAGAGCTAATAATGGTGATGTCAAGCAATAATATTGGCCCTAATGTTCTTCAAATTATTTAAAATGTGTTGTAGTCAAGGTAAAAGTTATATCCTTGAGATAATAACAAAATTTAAGTGAATATTGTCCATTTAAAGCTAAGGCAACAATTTAAAGGCTTGAAGATTTTAAAACATATCATTATTAAATCTATTGTGATAGTGATGCAGAAGATATTAGAGGCTAACATTTTAGTTTTTAACTTTCTACATTACAATTTTTATATCATGTGTCTAACACAACATATAGAGTAATTCTTTTCATGAAAGATGTTAAAAAATATTTCTTTTTAAATAATATTTAGCCCTAATAATTTAAGCCACACTTCATTATTTATTTTTGAAAAGTAGAATGTCTGTTTTAAAGACACTTTCTGCTTGAATAAGAAATGAACAAATTTGATTTCAGAGCATTTAATTTAATATGTTTTCTTGTTTAACTCGTAATTGATTAGTGATGATGAAGCAGAGTACTTGGTGATGAGATGACATAAATGATCATAAATCTACATGACATATGAGACAATGGTTAGATCCATGACATACTCAATTGGGTCGGTGTTGTTATAGAGATAATGAGCGATGAAAGGACTACAAACCAAAAATATGGGGAACAATGTATTTAAAGTATTTAAAGATGCTAACTTATATAACCTTGAGCCGTGCTTGATGATTGGGGATGTTGATGATAACACAAACAAGCAGGTTGGAGTCAGCATCAAATGCTTTTAGGGGATGCAAATGTTGGCATGAGTGGGTCACAATGTAAATGGAGATCAATGTATTTTGAAATCTTTAAAGATGCTAATTTTAATAAGCTTCGAGTCATGCTTGATGATTGGGGATGTCGACGATAACACAAACAAGTGGTTTGGTGACTGCATCAAATGCTTTTAGGGGATGCCAATGTTGACATGAGTGGGCACAAAGAACAGGTAAGCCAAGTTCTTATTTTTGAAATTGAGTTATTTGTGGTTTAAAATTTTGGGATAAATTTTTGGCATGAAATGCAATGATTTTTCAGAATTTTATTTGAGTTCGATAGCATAAATATTAAAGATAGAAATCTTAAATCTTATTTTTTTTTATTCTAAACTATAGAAAGCTATATATTTATTGGTGTTNCGAAATTGAGTTATTTGTGGTTTAAAATTTTGGGATAAATTTTTGGCATGGAATGCAATGATTTTTCAGAATTTTATTTGAGTTCGATAGCATGAAAATTAAAGATAGAAATCTTAAATCTTATTTTTTTTTATTCTAAACTATAGAAAGCTATATATTTATTGGTGTTAAATAAATAATTATTAGTCTTAAATAAAATTAAATTTATATACTTAATGGTAGTAAAAAAAAAAAACTCCTGTGACGGACAAAATTAGAGAAAGTCGTCTTAGATGATTTGGTCACATTATACATCGATTATCTAATGATCCGATTAGGAGAGTAGATGTTTTAGATTCGACTTATGTTAAGAAAGATAGAGGTAGAATAAGAAGACTTGGGCTTATTGTATAAAAAATAATCTTAATTTATTAGAACTAAATGAAAATATAATCCGATTAGGAGAGTAGATGTTTTAGATTCGACTTGTGTTAAGAAAGGCAGAGGTAGACCTCAAAGACTTGGGCTTATTGTATAAAAAATGATCTTAATTTACTAGAACTAAATGAAAATATGAAGACTTGAGCTTATTATATAAAAAATGATCTTAATATATTAAAACTAAATTAAAATATGACACTAAATAGGATGCAACTGAGAAAAAGGATTCATGTAGCCGACCCTATGTAGTGGGATTACGGCTTTGTTGTTGTTGTTTTAAAGGTAGTAAAAAAAAGCAGGGTCATTAATCAATTGTTAAGGTAGACAATCATTCCGTGGATGATATAATCAAAGCACGCGAATTATAGTAGAAGACAATCATCCAACGATTAATAATCTCAATATTTTGCAACACATTGTTCATTTTTAACTATTAGTATTATTGTTGACTTACAAATTTAATACTCTTTTATAGGGCAATTTGCATTTTGGTCTTCTTAATTTTCCTTTGTAAACATTATAAGTTGGGAATTCTTAGAAAATTGAAATTTATTACAATTTAAGTTACTGAACTACAAAATTATTTCATGAAATCGAAAGACAGACATTCTAATTTTGCAAAATAACTTCTTGTAAAGAGATTTATCATTTATAAGATAGCATTATTATCATGTGAAATGGGAGTTGTCTTATAAAATAGACAATATGTACTCTCACAAAAAGCTAATATATAACATACTACATTAATTTTTTGTTGAATCTAAATATGTCTAGTAGAGCGTGCCCAAGAGATAGAGCGTTGGGATCGAGAATATGAGATTGAGAGGGGGAGAGAGAGAGAGATAGAAGAAGAAGAAGAGGAAGACTTGTCCCATTGGGGCGAATCAGGGTGTTCTAGGGCTTGTGAAAGTATTTTATTCCATGTTACGAAGGTTGAGATCCAAGAAAAATATCATATAACCTCTTTATTTATAGAAGATAAGAGGGGTAAAAAAATATGAAAATTGCATATTTTGCTTTGCTTTAAAAAGAAGATTAAAGGTGTTAGGTGTGACTCATATACCATAAATGGGACAAATGCTGAAGCGGAGCGGAAGGATTTGTCAAATCAGGGGAGTTTCATCATGTGGGTTGGGGCTACGGGGGCAACACCCCGCGGTATAGTATAGAGGTAATTTAAGTAGTTACATATTGTACTCTAGGGTTATATATATATATATNAATATGGATAGATTTCAAAACATTATTGATCGGATAGCCCGGCGAGAACCCCTTGATCAAATGTTTGATAGACATTTGACTGTCTTGGCGTTATTACAATCAAGCGATCTCATTTAATTTGTCTTGTCGAAATGCTCTTTTCAAGTATAAGCTTCTCATATTCAACATACGTTTGACCTTCTAATTTTGTCTGAAAAAGCTTCCAAATGTGGTTAAATGACTTGATTTGGGTTTGATTCAACTCGAAATGAGTTAAATTTTGCACTGTTGGGTCATCTTATCGAGTCAGTCAGTTCAGCTTTAAGTTTACTCATATCAGAGCTATGAATGACTTTGAATCAAAGTCTAAACATCATTCGCTAAAAAAAATTATCTCGAGATTTGTACCGAATGTTAAAAATTTGTTAAAGGCGTATCAATAACCAAACCATTTAAACCATATAAAATCTTAATCCGGTCGCTTTATTTTTATCAAAATTTTGATTGATTCAGTTTTTCTTTCGAGATTTAAGATTTCTGATTGCAACTATTTTGATCAATTTGCAAACCCATCCGTCCAAACTGACCCTTTATCTTCCAATTTATTGTCACTATACGCATGGTTGGGTTGCCAATTTGTGGAAAGGGTTTTTATATATTATTATGGCGAATTTACATATATAGCACTCAATTCTTATATATTTACACATCCAACCCCTAAATTTTTTTTTTACAGGCAACACATTCAATTCTTTGATATCACATAAAAAAATATATCACCGAGTTCTTAATGGTAACATACACATTTTAGTTTTAATAATAAAGTATTATAATATATGTATATATATATATATATATATATATATATATATATATATATATATATATATATATATATANGTAACCCAAGGTGAGGGAGATTCTGAATCTTGTATTTTGTACTCTTTTCTGAATATTGAAAAGGAAGTCGCACTTTGCTCCCGAGGACGTAGATATCTTTGCCAAAACTCATAAATCTATGTGTGTTCTTCTGGATTTATGTGAATTCATATTTTAATTTGTCATAATTTTTCAACAAGTGGTATCAGAGTCAAGTTCAAGGGCATGGAAGAAAAATTTCGACGGCGCAGGAATAAAGAAGATTTTGACAGAGGAGATCTGACGACTAGGACAGAGGAGTTTCGTGAATTTTGGGGCTTCAATGATTCGGTGAAGAACTTTGGTGGTTCGCGGAAGATTGTTGGAGCAGGAAGCGAGGAGTTCGCGAAGGGCACAAATCGCGCGGGAGGACCAATTTGCGAATGCGGTTCGCTGCAAGCTGTTCGCCGGAGGAGAATTAATGAATCTTCCATCTCTACCAGGGGAATCTTCTCTCTAAAACAAGACGAGCTTGTTGCACGCAAGAATTCGTAGGAGGAGTTTTGCGCGGGAGTTTCACGCTGACGTAGGCATCCGTGCCGGAGGTGTTTGCGGAATTCAGCGGATAGCTAGCACATTCGGGGGCGAAGGGTTGCGGCAGTTTCAGGCGTCGCAGGAGCAGAAGCTGTTTGGCATGGGAGGTAGGCTCCTGGGATGATGGAGGGAACGACAGAAGATCAGAATTGAAAGGGCGGATGCAGGAAAAGGAAATTCAAGCAGAAAAGGAAAGTCTGCGAAAAAAGGAAATTTATCGCGGAGGTATTCCAGAGAAATTCCAGAACTCGGGAAACACAAGGAAATGGAATCTATTGTTGCACTTAGAAAAGGAACGACTTCTTTTTGGAAGGAAAGCGCAGGTGGAATTTTTTTGGAAAGAAAGCAGAGCCGGAGCTTTTCTTTGAAGTTTAATGAAAATGATTTATGAAAAAGTTTAATTAAGGAAAAGTCATTTTTCTGGAAAATTTAATTAAAATAATCTTAATTAAGGGATTATTTAAATGATTTGTAGCAAGATCAAAGTGAGTATAATTTCTGGCTCAAGCAAATTGGAAATTCAGTAGAGGAATTTGCAAAGGAGTTCGTTGTATGATCAATTTCAGATGACAATTTATGGTACAAAATTCAAGGTGGTGAAGTTCGATGGAACTGGTAACTTCAGATTGTGCAAACAAGGTTAAAAGATTTGTTAATTCTATAGAGAATCTTGAAAGCTTTGCAGACAACAAAACCAGATGCCATGCATGATGAAGATTGATAAGAATTGCAACAATGAGTGACAACAACCATATATCTATGTCTAGCGGATGAAGTTATGTTTCACGTGATGAATATGAAATCTCTATGGGAGGTATGAAGAAATTGGAAACTCATTTTATGTCCAAATCTCTGACAAATAAATTGCATCTGAAGTAAAAGTTGTATGTGTTGAAGATGCAAGAATGTTTTGTTTTGGCGTTGCATGTAAATGACTTCAATTAAATAATCACAGATTTTCAAGGCTTGATGTGAGTATTAAGGATGAAGACTAAGCAATGATTTTGTTGTGTTCATTGTCTTCTTCCTATTAAAACCTGGTGACTACTCTGAAATATGGAAAAGAAACAATTAAAGTTGATGAGATTGCTGCAGCATTATTGACTCACAACCAGCGGAAGCAAAATGCAGGGGAAAGCTCTCGTGGAAACAATTTATATGTTAAGGGTAAACAGGATCGAGGAAGAAAGGAGAAGGAGAACTCTGGAAAAAAAATTCCAGAAGCAAAAAGATGATTCATTGCTATAAGTGCAAGGAGTCAGGTCATATGAAGAGAGATTGTCCAAAGCTTAAGAAGCAGACTGAAGAGAAATGTGATGCATCATCTAAGTCTGAAAATGTGGTGCAAAGTGACATTTCAGATTACAGTGATGATGATATGCTTTCAGTTTCATCAAACCAGTTTATGGATGCATGGATTCTTGATTCAAGATGCTCTTATCACATAACACATAACATATAGTGGTTTACTTCATACATGTTAACTAATTCCGGCTTAGTCTATTTAGGTGATGATAGATGCTACAATATTATTAGTATTGTGAAAACCAGAATTAAGATGTATGATGACATTATTAGAATATTATGTGAGGTCAGACATATTCCAGATTTGAAGAAGAATTTAATTTCTTTGGGCACTTTATATAGAAATGGTTTTATTCTTTAGGCAGATGGGGATAATGAAACCATCAGAATTGTTAAAGGTGCATTGACTATAATGAAATGAAAGTTAACTACATGTAATATCTATAAACTGTTGGAGAGTACAGTTGCATGTGGAGTTCACTCCGTTGGATCATACGATGAAAATGTAGCAGATATGTTGACCAAGTCAGATACTATCAACAAGTTCTTGCTTCGTTTTAAACTTGTTGAATGTTTGCAATTGTTAGACGACATGGTGGCCCAACTCACATTGGTGCATAAGAAACTTCATGATATATTTTTCCTAAGGGGTTGGATATTCGCCAAGGTGAAGATTTGTAAGGTATGACTCATATACCTTAAATGGGACAAATGCTGGAGTGAAACAGAGCCCACAAGCGGAGTGGAGCGGAAGGATCTAGTTAATCGGGGGAGTTTCATTATGTGGGTTAGTGGTGCAGGGGCAACACCCCGCAGTTTAGTAAAAGGGTAATTTAAGTAATTACATATTGTACTATAGGGTTATATATATGTCCTATTTGTAACTCTAGGTGAGGTAAATTCTGAATCTTGTATTTTGTACTCTTTTCTGAATATTGAAAAGGAAGTCGCCGCTCTGCTCCCGAGGACGTAGACATCTTTGTCAAACCTCGTAAATCTTTGTATGTTCTTCTGGATTTGTGTCAATTCCTATTTTTCTACGCCCTAATTTCTTAACAAAAGGGCATTCTAGTCCATCTTATTTCGGCCGCTAAATAACCTTGAGATCCGTGTAGGCCATTTTTGAGTATATATTTTTCATATATAATAAAATGACAGATGATTATATATTATTATAAATTCTCATAAGTCAAACTCAAATTGAAAAAAAAAAACTTTTTTAGTGTATTATTTTACGTGCAAGAAAAAAAAGAAATTTCTTCATCAATGAGAATCTCATAGGGTTCCAAAGCTATTATTATTATTTTGGTAGGGTGAACGCTTTAGCTAGGTAGTTTAGGATTCTTCATCTTACTTTCAACCATTGGGATATAATACTCAAAAAATTATTATTATTATTATTATTATTTGATGCATTTACACATATACCCTCACAATTCTTCTATATTCACGCACTAAACTCCTAAATATTCATATTCACATACATATCACTCAAATCCTTAACTCCACATCAAAAATAGCTAAATACATTTTCACGCGCAAATTTATGATATCAAAATGTCTTAAATGCAATCATGTAAATATTGAACTTTGGTCTTTGGGTGTTAAATACNTTCTTACATGTATGACACCTTATCATGACATAAAAAAAGTGTATTTCAAATTTTTTTAAGTTAAAGTTGTAATATTTTTGGTGTGATATGAAAGATTTGGGTGGTATAAATGTAAAAAGTGAAATTGAATTGTTTGATATGTAAATAAATAAGAACCAGGTGGTATGTGTGTAAATGCCTCAAATTTGATGATATTAGCTCATTGGCTGTTTGTATTTGTATTTGCTAGAACTATTAATTTTATATTTTTTTTCAATATTTAAATATTGTTATTTTTATTATTATATTTAATTTTTATAAAATTTTAAAATAGTTTTAAATATTTCCTATGAGAAGAAGGATTTATTTCCTCATCTGTTTGGTACTAGTTACACCTGAGTTTAATATTTTTAATATTTTTATTAGTTTTTTTTTCAATTAAAAATATTTATTATTTTAGAAAATAATTTTACCATAAAAATGCTGTGATAGAGAAGCAACTTGAAGTCAACCATATTATCGACGTGCCAATATGCTCAGTGAGATAGAAAATACTCCGTCCGATAAATCAGACATGCGGTCATTGGCGTGGATCGCACCACGCTACGAAACACATGATATGGAGCGATCCACGCCATCATTTGAACAACCAGACAATGGACGTGATATTTTCTCTTGATGAGGAGGTTGTGAGCCTCATCAATTAATTGATCGATGTTATACATTTTGGGGATTGATTGGGTCTAACTTGGGCCACCTATGAGTTCACAAAGCCGAGTAGGCCAATTTAGGTCAAAACGACGTACAAATCTGCGCACACTAAATTATATTTTACATCAATCTCTTTCATCAATCCAATAAATAGATTGAAATATTTGCGCAGCATATTCAATTTTTTTTTTTTAATGGCAAGCATACTAGGGGTATGTTTGGCATAGCTTTTTATATATTTGTATACGAAAAATATGTCAGTGTGGATCTTGAGAAAGATGAACAGTTCGAATGGAAGATACAGACAATCGAACGAGGCTTTTGATGACTGTTTGGGTTGGATACTGGTGAAGGAGACGTCTAGTTCTGTTGAACGAACGAATGTACCATAAAATTTCTAGCAGGATGACGATTGGGCCTCATGATGATCGACAAAAAATACAAAAAATATCCATTTTTTGACCGATTGTCAGCGGACACAAAGCAAAGCGAACGACCGACGAGCTTCCTATCGACCGAATCAGTCCTCCAATCTTATTACTTGTGGATATTTTTGTAATTACCAAAATGTCCCTCTAAAAGTCTAATGACGAAGGAACTGAATGTAATTTTGTAGAACCTGGACCCATTCTTATAAACAATAGATCAATGTCATGAATAAATGTTACGCATTTCTTATTGTTTTTTACTACTGACTCTCTCTCTCTCTCTCTCAATAATGTTCTATCCCTTGGGCGTGTTTTCCAGACTGTTTCAAATTCAACTATATTTTATATTGTAGACCTTCATCATAATTCTGTTTGGCTAACTACTTTATAAAAATTTTGTAGTAGGAAATTATTTTTTTCAATCTAACATCTTAAAGTCTGGAGGCTTTAAGAAAGTTATTGTTTTGTTTTTTAGAAAAAATATATATATTTATAATTTTCGCAGCAACCCTTTTTTCTTAAAAGAACTATAATCACACTACATAGACTCTTAGGCTTTATTCGAACAAAGGTTTGGTCTCCGTGTACAAAACTTGAATGCTTCATTTGGATATTCAATTTTTCATAAAGTTTTTCCTATCGCAACAATATTTCTTTCCATTCTTGAGTCGTGAATAGGTTGCAACAGTTTGGAATTCAAATTAAAAAAAAAAAAACTTTTCTCAACGATGAAGTGTCATCAAACAGAAAAATTTATTGCGTACGTTCACTACATGCAGAAATACGTGTTTTGTGTGCGGTGAATCAATAAAAACACTCCATTTACAAAAAGTGTATGTCAGTGAACCCCAATTTATTTTTTTTTTTAATCTTATTGGACAGTATACACAAATTGTGTGCACTGTCCGCACAGAATAATCGCTCCATCAGGCCTTAGTTGTATTTGATAATTCAAAGTGATCAGCATATTAAAATTAATTATATGTTATACCCAAAGAAGTTTCATATTTTAAATGCTAATATAGACAGTATTTTAATTTAAAACTTAGATATTGTTCATAAAAATGTAAAAGTGCACAAAAAAATAAAAAATAAATTGAATAAACTATTACTTGGGTTATTTATAAATAAATCTTGGAATTATAGCCAAATTTAAATCAACTATAAATAAAAAAATATAAAATTGTAATTCTAACAAACTTTTAAATAAAAAATTAAATAGAAAAAAAAATTTTTTAATTTTAACTAACCAATATTAATTTGGAGAAAGGAAGAGAAAATTGAGAAATGGTTTCAAATTTAAATTAAATATTTACAGTTTACACCCGAATACAACCAAAATTTGGCAATAAATTTTTTTGGTAAATTTAATTATGGAAAATTTTTCATAAACTTTGATGAAAATATTTCAGCCTGATTTGTATTCAGAAAAGCATTATCGGCTACAATTTAGAGTCTGTTTGAGGCAGCTTATTTGGTGCGGTGGCGTTTTGAAAATGCACCTGACCTGTTTGGGTAAACTGCGTTTTGGCATGTTATGCTTTTTGAAAACGCTGAAAATAACATTTTCACACCACAGTGAGAAATTTCTGATAACGGTCTAGCTTTTCCAAAAAAAATAAAAATTTGTAGTAGTCATCACACCTAGCTTATTAGCAGATTATTTTTAATCACTTTATCATAGATTATTCAATAAGCTGCAGCTGCCCCAAACAGACTCTTAGATAATTATTTTTATAATATGTTATTTACAAAATTATCACTTAACATCAAATGATCAAAGTGCATCATTTTTGGGTGCCTATAATAATTTATTAGTTTTGCATGTCAAAATAAGCGTTTCTTATGAAAGAAAAAAAATATATATATATATATATTAATTACAGTGGAGCAAATGTGAGTTATATAATTTCTACTACCAAAATATATTATTTATTTATTATATAATATTTTAAAATAAATTAATCTTATTAATATTTACACGCATACCACACTAAATTACTATTTATTTACATATNTTTTAACCAACCAATATTAATTTGGAGAAAGGAAGAGAAAATTGAGAAATAGTTTCAAATTTAAATTAAATATTTACAGTTTACACCCGAATACAACCAAAATTTGGCAATAAAATTTTTTGGTAAATTTAATTATGGAAAATTTTTCATATAAAAATTTTTCATATAAACTCTGATGAAAATATTTCAGCCTGATTTGTGTTCAGAAAAGCATTATCTGCTACAATTTAGGGTTCATTTGGGGCAACTAATTTGGTGTAGTGGCGTTATGAAAACACACATGACCTGTTTGGGTAAACTACGTTTTGGCATCTTATGCTTTTTGAAAACGCTGAAAACAGCATTTTCACACCGCACCTATCTAGGTGCAGTGGGAAATTTTTGATAGCGATCTAGCTTTTCCAAAAAAAATAAAAATTTGTAATAGTCATCACACCTAGCTTATTAGCAGATTATTTTTAATCAGCTTATCATAGATTATTCAATAAGCTGCAGCTGCCCCAAACAGACCCTTAGATAATTATTTTTATTATATGTTATTTACAAAAATATCACTTACATCAATTGATCAAAGTGCATCATTTTTGGGTGCCTATAATAATTATTTGTTTTGCATGTCAAAATATTTTTTTCTTATGAAGGAAAAAAATATATATTAATTGCAGTGCAGCAAATGTGTGTTATATAATTTCTACTACCAAAATATATTATTTATTTATTATATAATATTTTAAAATAAATTAATCTTATTAATATTTACACGCATACCACACTAAATTACTATTTATTTACATATCTAACGCATAAATTTCAAATTTGCATACATTGATACATGCCATCTTACCCATACAAGAAAAGTGCATTTCATATTTTAGAAATTAAAATGACGATGTATTTTATCTAATATGAGCAATATAAATATGATTATATAAAGGTTTAGGATGCGTTTGAAGTAGCCGTGCGGTGTCGCACCACAGTTTTTTCTATTTGTCAAAAATTGTATTTTGCATGTGTTCTCAAAAAGTTGCATCTGAAAGCTGCGTTTTCTCATCTGCGGTGACTCATAGAAAACTGAAGTTTGACTTTTCATTTTTTTTATTGTAATAGCCACCACAACTTTTGAACATAAGATTCTTCTTCAGCAGCTTCACAATTTCTTCTCCAAATAGTTGCAGCTACCCCAAAAAGACCCTTAGAGAATAGATAAGCACATACATAAAACTTCGATCCACTTAGAAAAATAATTAAAATCAAAATTTGTGAACTTTTATTTTTTTATTTGTTTATGTATGTGATCTATATATAAAATAAAGATATATATAAATTTCATACTTTATAGTTATTAAGGGGCATTACATACATACCACCCAATTCTTATGTATTTACTTATCTAACACCTAAATGTTAACATTTATAGTTATAACATCCAAAATTTTCATGTGTATTGACAAAAAATACCAGTACGAATCTCAAAGAGAACGAATAAACAATATCAAAGAGATTTCTTTTGAGGTAACCAATCAACCGACGATTCAAGATCAAGCATGAAGCTGCATCTCCAAACCGAGGATAGGTTCAAGCTCTGGAGATGGTTCTCCAATCTGTATCGACAAGAACTGTCGAAAGTGAGGTGTAAATTATCCAAACAGCGAGTCTCGTTGGATACTCCACATATGATGCGACAATATCCACCTAAAACCTTGTAAAATTGGGAAACTCGGGCAAGGTGATGAACCAACCAGTCAGACGAGACATGAGCTTTGTAAGACTAGAGTCAAACGAAAAATGAACCACGGGTCACTCAACGAAAAAAGACGATCAATCATGTTCGACCGACCGACCACACATCCAGACCAAACAACCATCTCACAACCGACTGTAGATCGCTCTGGTCGATTGTGCCAAAAGACATCGAGCAAAATCGTTATACGACCGAACACCTCGACTGACTTACACATACTCTAGATGATATAGATGTCACTTGGTTGGTCATCTCAGTCAGCTGGCTTCAAGCTAGCCGACCAGCAAATTAACATCAATGTTGAAATTCAAATTGTAATGCAAATATGACTTAAAATCTATATAATCAATTAGAGCTCTAATAACATTAAGAACGGTTTCAGTAACTGTTCCATCATTTCTGTAAGTGTACAAAACACGTTTTTATAAGTACGAGACAAAACTACGATTAAAGGGACCTCTCCCTCTATTCTCCCTACAAAATTATAGATTTATTTTACTATATTTTCCTTCTTTCCTTCACTCAGCTCTAACTCTCAGAGCGTGTTAACAAATGACAAATTAGGATTCAGCATTCTAAAGGTGGTGCGGTGAGTGTGAACATGCCATAGACGAGAAGTGGGAGAGATTGTGAAAAAGAAACTTCCAAAAGAGTGATAGTGCACATGGAACCCAATAGGGGGGCTTCCCAACCAGACATCCAGTCACAATTTAATGACTTGATCTGAGCTTGATTTGACTCAGATTAAACTAACGTTCATAGCATTAGGTCCGTCTCATCGAGCGGGTTAGTTTGACTATAAGTTTGCTGAAATCGAAGCTCTGGATACTTTTTATCAAGATTTAAATATTTCTTGCTTAAAATATCGTATTGAGATTCATGTTATACTTTGAGATTCGTGTCGGATGATGAAATTTGTTAGTGGCGTATCAGTATTATTTTCTTTTTATGAAAAAAACTGTATTAATTAATGTCTAAACACACTTCTCATGCATGCAAATTGTTAAATATAGTTGTGTATTTCTATTTCTCTATCATTTATGGGTAGTTTTGTCTTTTCTTGTTTGTACATATATTTATACTCTTGTAATGAGTTTTGGGTAGTATTGACAAAAACCCTAGCAACCTTTTTTGTATCTCTTGTTTTCTAACATGGTATCAGAGCAATTTTGATCGACCGATTGGTTTCGCTGGAAACATTGCCTTCTCCGTCTCCTTGCACTCAAAACCCGCCGATTTTTCCCTCTTCCTTGGAGAGACGAACTCGTCTGTCGAATCGCGACTCCCGTTCGCNCTCAAGGTGAGAGCGCCGTTTTTTTTTTCTCCTTGCGCTCAAAACCCGCCGATTTTTCCCTCTTCCTTGGAGAGACGAACTCGTCTGTCGAATCGCGACTCCCGTTCGCGATCAAGCTCGAGACATCTCCGTCGGATCGCCACTCCTCCCGATCTGTTCTGCGGATTTAGTGGTATTTTTCTTCTTTGTTTATTTTTATTTGTATCATTGCAATGACGGGTGAAAAGGACGATTCCCTTCAGTCTATTAGTGTCCAATTAAATGGACAAAATTACTCCTATTGGAGTTATGTTTTGAAGAATTTTTTGAAAGGAAAAAGAATGTGGAGTTATATTTCCGGAACATATGTGAAGCCTATAAATGAAAAAAGATGAAAAATATGAAGAAATGTTGGAGGCATGGGAGACAAATAATTCAAAAATAATCACTTGGATCAATAACTCGGTTTCACAATCAATCGGTGTTCAATTAGCAAAANTTATGTTTTGAAGAATTTTTTGAAAGGAAAAAGAATGTGGAGTTATGTTTCCGGAACATCTGTGAAGCCTATNATTTATGGCATTTATATTTCTACATTGAGAATAAAATCTAAAATTATCAATAATTAGATTAACTAATGTGCATTAAAAATCATTCTCGGAGCTTGTTCAATGCATTTAATTGTCATTTAATGTTGGTTATTTTTGAATCCTAGGTTGTCTTTTGTAAACATGCCTCCAGAGAAAGAGAATTGAGAGAGTGTGAGAGTAATTTGGCAGAAAACGGAGAAAAAGTCTCTTTATTCATCTTTTTATCTTCTATTTATGGAGACGTGTTTGTACAATTACAGAAATAGGAGAAACAGTTATGAAACCACTTTCAATATAATTAATTGAGCTAAACTTATACCAAATATGCATTGCAATTTGAATTTAAATATAACGGTAACCGACTAGTTGACAGTTTTTAACTCGGTCGGTTGGGGCGACTGTTCGGATGATGGTCGCGCCTACTGAAGTAAAAAATCTGTCCTTCAACAAGTACAATTGGGCGCCCTTTTAAGGAGCCTCTAAGCAGTGGGGATTTTGGGCGTGGTCTGTGTCGATTGAGTCTCTCATCATAGTATATCGGTTGACTCCAAACGAGCGATCGGTCGTAGAGTGAACAGTTCCGATCATACTCTTCTGGTTTGATGCCTCGATCATCCGACCACTATCCTAAGCCACTCGATTGCTTTGAGATTTATGTCGGCAGATCATATGTATACAGTTACAAATTTTATTTTGCCATCACATATTCAACAACAAACAAATTTTGGTCCAGATTGTTAAATATAGTTTTGTATTTCTATTTCTCTATCATTTATGGGTAGTTTTGTCTTTTCCTGTTTGTACATANAAGCGAACAAGGTGCTGTTCGTGTTCGGTTCTTTTATAATTCGAGTTTTAAAAATTTATTCGTGTTCGGCATGTTTACTTAACGAACGAGCCGAACACGAGCTGTTCGCGAACAACGAGCTTTTTTGACATCCGTAGATGCTTGGTTAATGACCAATGGGAGAGTTTTCTTTCTTTGAGGTTAAGTTTTTCTATTCATTGTTTGTGCTTCCAATGGCACATTCTGCACTCTTTGATGAATAAAATAAGCTTCAGAGTAATGCTTCCAAAAAGACAAAATGCTCAATAAAGTTGAACAATAAGGCAAAATTTTTGAAGTAGACTCATCTTAATATTAATTTATCTAAATAAATGTAATTAAAAAAATTAAGAATGGACAAAATCGTGCCTATGTGGCACTATTTCTAGCCTTACGTGGCAGAAATCATGCTGCGTAGGAACCATTTCATTATTTAATATTTACAAAAACGATGTTAACCTAAGTTTAGATTATTTCGTCTCTTTTTTGTTAAAGGTGGTTTGAGCAGGATTGTGAAAACAGGGTGAATGGTGATTGAAATATTTTGGAAAGAGGAGATAAATTTGGACACGGGGAAGTTTATTTATTTAGAATATCTTTTCTTATTTTTTAAAAAATTAAATTAAATTATAAATAAAATTATATTTTTGTTTTATTTTGAAATATCAACCAAAAGTGTTTCAATATAATATGCAAGTTGTAACTAAATTTTTTTTAAATATTTTATTTTGACTTTTTTTAAGAAATAAAAATTAAAGATCAATAAAATTTTGAGGTTATGTTATTTAAAAAAATAATTCAAATTTTCTTTCGTGTAATTAAAAATATTTCAAAATTTAGTTTCATTTTTCTTAAAAATTAAACTTAAAGTGGAAATTAAATATATTTTAGAATTTTTTCTGAAAAAGGAAAATTAAATAGTATTAAGCTTGCTTTGTTCCAATTTGAGTTGGCTGAAAATTTTAAGTTGTTCGNCCTGAAAAGGAAAATTAAATAGTATTAAGCTTGCTTTGTTCCAATTTGAGTTGGCTGAAAATTTTAAGTTGTTCGTATTTAAATAATTTGATGTAAACTAAATTTTATTAACTATTTTGCCTAACCTGATTTTTTTTAAATATACTTTTTTTTAGAGATTAAATTAAGTGACGACTAAAGTTTTACATTTTCTATATTTAAAAACCCACCAAGATTTTATTCAATTAAAAATAAATGTAGAGAAAATCATATTGAAGTAAAAAAACTGTTTTGGAATACAGTAAATGATTTCATTAGTATGAAAACATAATAAAACATATTCAAAACCTCAAAGTAGACATTCACACAGATGATGCTCTTTATTTCATCGTCAACATCCTCCCCTCGTCTTCTGTGGCTTAATGGTAGGACAAACATCATAACATGTGGTGGTTGGGGCTGCGATGGAGCTCCAATCTANAATTTTTTTTTAAATATACATTTTCTTAGAGATTAAATTAAGTGACGACTAAAGTTTTACATTTTCTATATTTAAAAACCCTCCAAAATTTTATTCAATTAAAAATAAATGTAGAGAAAATCATATTGAAGTAAAAAAACTGTTTTGGAATACAGTAAATGATTTCATTAGTATGAAAACATAATAAAACATATTCAAAACCTCAAAGTAGACATTCACATAGATGATGCTCTTTATTTCATTGTCAACATCCTCCCCTCATCTTCTGTGGCTTAATGGTAGGACAAACATAATAACATGTGGTGGTTGGGGCTGCGATGGAGCTCCAATCTAGTTTTTTTTAAGATAATGCGGTACTGAAGATACTGGCGTAGGTGGCATCCCAAACGGTATAACTGGGAATAAGCATG
>JXCR01140959.1:222104-259545 GCA_002079205.1 Phalaenopsis hybrid cultivar
TTTTGTGTTTTATCTATGTTTCATCCTTTTAGGATTCTAGTGTCTAATGTATCGTATGTGTAGGACACTTTTTTTTGGGTCCTCTCATACAACCTCTATGTATCTTTTCAATTTCAATAAAATTAGCCCTTGGGCGTTTATATAGTATATATAGATATATATATAAATATATATATATCTATATATATATTTATATATATATATACATACATATATATATATATATATATGTATGTATATATATATATAAATATATATATAGATATATATATATTTATATATATATCTATATATACTATATAAACGCCCAAGGGCTAATTTTATTGAAATTGAAAAGATACATAGAGGTTGTATGAGAGGACCCAAAAAAAAGTGTCCTACACATACGATACATTAGACACTAGAATCCTAAAAGGATGAAACATAGATAAAACACAAAACAAAACTTGCAGGAAATAAGCTACTAAGCACGAGCCAGCTTGGTCTTGCCTCTGCCTCTGGTTCTAGGAGCGGAGACAGCTAACAAATTGCTAAGTGTCATTCCATTACTCAAAGTTACTAGAGTATCATCCATTAAGTTCCCAAGCTGGGGTGTGCTTCCATTCTTCTTTTTCTTTCTAGATGTGTATACCCGTCATTCATCATCCGAGGACTGGCTCATCTGATCGGTGTGGTCAACAAATTGTTGGGCATGTAGGAGAGAATGAGCCCCCAGCTCCTAACTAGCAGTAACAACATTCTGATCCTGAAGAGATTGTAATCATGTCTCTTCAACACCTGATGCATCCTGGGGATGTGGAGCTTCAATACTATCCTGATTATTGGACCCAAGTGAACCATCTGCCAATATATCAGTCGGAAGGACAGAGACAATATTGTCTCCGGTAGGGGGAGGTGGCATCGTTTCAACCGGTGTTTCAATAGTCTGTGGAATGCACTCAGGAGCGGAGAAGGGACATGTATGAGGTGGGGCAGATCCAGAAGCATTTTTACTTGAAGGTTTTAAATTCAGATGCAACTGATAACATTGAGAAGGAGAATGTCCAAACATACAACAGTGGGTACAATAAAGTGGTTACCGTTCAAGTTCTGCTTGGTGCCAAAATCCCTGATGTTGTGTGTCAATCCATATTTCTCTCGGAAAAGGTAAAGTAATATCTCTTTCTATTAAAATTTTGGCTTCTGAAGGCCGAGTCAGATTCACTATAGGCGTGTCAGCTTTGAGGGGTTTACCGTATACCNATAAAGAGCTTTGCAGAAAAGTTGATAATGGAGAGAGCTTGAAAGGGATTGTTATATGGAGTATTTTATGAAATTTTAAAATGTTTGAATTATGGGAGATTTACATCCATACCGCCCTAGTTCTATGTATTTGTGCATATATACATATATGTGTTTGTGTATATATGCACAAATAGTGATATGTTTTATGTATAATGAGATATTTGGATTGCATAAATGTAAAAAATAAAAAAAAAAATAAAAAAAATAAAATAGATGTTGGATATTGTTGAACCTAAATTTGTGGTAGAATCACACTCAAGGAGTAGAACGCGATCAATGAAAGAAAAAATGCATTCTATGAGAAAAAAAGATATTTTTGAAGTTTTGACCAAATTTCTTCAATAAAGTCAAAAAGTTTCCCACTCCACTCTCATTTTGTTGTACAGTACGTTCTATTTATAGGAATCCAACCTTCAAGGGGGCACCATTACATTATTTTGAATAAAAAAATCTCACAAAAAGATTTCCCTAATGGGACCTTGTACAATCATATACTTAATAATTTTCAGCTAACATGGGATGTGTATTCATCGATGGGATACTGAGGACTGCCCCCGTTCTGCTTGAGCCGCCTGACGCCAACCTCCGATTGCTCGATAATGGACCTTGGTTTTGTCGACTAGGAATTAGGTACATGTGCTGAGTCGAACAATCTTTCGGTGTGTCTTGACCTGCCAGCAAGTTTTGCATGAGAGATCTGAATGAGTCGCTTGCTTGGGACGTGGATGCCTGACTTTGGGGTTCACACACCTTTTGTCTAGTCATCCTTCCATGTTGATTTATGGATCACATGGCTTGTGTTTCTTTCTCAACATTGGATGAGAAGTCGTTTGACGCAATCTAATCAATTAATTCTGTTATTTGGCCATCACGTTCCATGCCCTCCCGATGTCTCCTTTTTCCTTGTATCAGCTGGTTTGGTCAAGCTTTTTAGTTTCATAATACTATTTTTTACTTTACATATTTAGTNCCCGACCCCGACCTCTGATTGCTCGATAATGGACCTTGGTTTTGTCGGCTACGAATTAGGTACCTGTCCTGAGTCGGACGATCTTTCGGGGTGTCTTGACCTGCCAGCAAGTTTTGTATGAGAGATTTGAGTAAGTCGCTTGCTTGGGACATGGATGCCTGACTTTGTGGTTCACATTGCTTTTGTCCAGTCATTCCTTCCATGTTGATTTATGGATCACATGGCTTGCATTTCTTTCTCAACTTTGGATGAGAAGTTGTTCAACGCAATCTAATCAATTAATTCTGTTATTTGGCCATCACGTTCCATGTCCTCCCGATGTCGCCATTTTCCTTGTATCAGTTGGTTTGGTCAAGCTTTTTAGTTTCATAATAATATTTTTTTCTTTACATATTTAGTTCTCTGATTCTCTTGACTCTTCAATTTTAAACTGTGAGAAGAATAAAAAATATGAAAAAAATACTCATGTTTTACTGCGATTTACAACTTGTTATAAATAGGTGTGTGTTGTCTTATTCTTTATCAATAAATTTTTGGCTCTTCGTTTGCCTTGTGCTTGTTGCGTAATTTTTTACATTCCAATCTTACTGCACCGAGGTGGTTAATTCAAGTGTATCTAATCAAAAATGGAGTTTGGAAGTTTGGAGTTTCTTGAAGCTAACGTTGTACCTGCCCTTCCTACTCCTGGACCTGCCATCGATGGTTTGGCTCCAAGAGGCAACACAATTAGTTTTGCAAATGTTTTGATGATATAAGATCCAATCATGTCTTTGCTTATGAAAGCGATTCAGCAAACATCAACATTTATTCATATGCTTTTAGACTCTGAGGTTAAGGGAATTATTGAGGAGACTTCTAGCCCTACCAATATGTCCCTTGAAAACAGACCACTAAGGGATACTAATGATCAGAACACGTCAAAAGAATTGTATTTTTCTCATTGTGCGGTCGTTGTGGAGAGTGTGGGATATTCGCTTTCTGAGCTGACTCCCATTTGTGCAAAGCTTAAAAGAAATAAGGAATTTTTTTTCTTACTCATCAAAAAGTTAGGGTCTGTCGGTGGCTTGAAGTTGGTAGAAACCAAGCTATCATGCCTTGCAAGATAAGGTTACGACCCTAAAGAAGGACACGATTGAGTTGAAAGAGCAAGTTGTTGTTCTAGCAGAGAGAGTAAAGGCTAGCTCAGAGACTTCTCTAGGGTTAATTCGTCAAGACCTTGATGAAGTGAAGACTAAGTTAATTCGTCTTCAGCAACGATTGGAGCATCCTTTTGATGAACTATTCATTTATGGTGAGAAATTTGTTCTGACGATGCTTCTTCATGTCAGTTGTATTTCTGCAGATGACGTTAAGGACAACCCATCTTGATCCTTTTTTATAATTATTCTTGATTATGTATGTGTCGATGCCTCTCTGGTACGACGTCATGGTTGTCCTTGCATTTTGGAATAACTTTTCTTTTTGTAATGATCAATATCGATTTGATATTAGGTGTGGATATTTTGATTTTCTGCTTTTATGTCGGTCGTTGTGTTTTTGTTTTAGAGGCTTTAAGGTAAATCTAATAAGATTCTCATCAGTCGTAATTGTGCCATGAATGTCCTTCAAATTTTAGAGGGATGTGTTTTAATAACAACGAGAGCGTTAAATAGTGTAATAATTACTTCTAGACTAATCGTGATTATTAAAAGCTTTAAATACTCTATAAAAAGTTTGATAGTCTTAATTATGTTGATCCTTGGTGTCTTTCCTTGAATTATTTAGTCCTAGCTTTTGAGTATATTTAAATTAAGTATAACATATTTATTTCTTAAATATTTTAAATAAATTTTATAAGTCTTAATTTTGATCTATTTTGAGTTTTTGTATACTAATAAACTTTTAAACTAGACTGCTCACTAGTTACTAAGTTGAGTAGGGCTAACTTGAGCTTAGCTTATTAGCTTTTTGAGCACTATTTGTGAGCCACTTATTGAGTCGAGCCCGATTGTCTTGCAGTTACATGCATGCTACCCAAAACTTCATATTGACAAATCAACCACCCTCTTTCAACCAATTTTCAAATTCTCACTCAAATATTAAAATTCATGGTAGACCCCAACCTATATTATTCATTTTAATCAAATTCTCAATAAATTTGAATGTAGCAAGCGAAATACACTTGTTCTGTAGTTTAAGAAAATCACCTCTACGATTAATTTGTAAATATCAATGTTTTGTGTGGTCTATATGTAATTATCCATAAAAATGAAGTTTGTGTGGTCCANCAATCAAATTCTCAATAGTTTGAATGTAGCACGTGAAATACATTTGTTCTGTAGTTTAAAAAAATCACCTCTACGGTTAATTTGTAAATATCAATGTTTTGTGTGGTCTATATGTAATTATCCATAAAAATGAAGTTTGTGTGGTCCATTTGTAAATACATAAAAATTGAGTGGTTTGTCTGCAATCTTCCTTTATTTTTTTGGGAAGTATGAGGGTTTCCTCAGGGGGCTAGGATTTTTTCACTTTTTAGTGAAAAACTTCTCCACTTCTCCCTTTTTATTGGGAAATTACTGTGATATCTTCTATTTTTATGTATTTCTAAGTTTCTTTGTGGGGTTTTTGGGGCTTTGCTTCTTCTTTTTCAATGAGGTGGGTTGTTGCCGAAGTTGTTGTTCTATCGGAGCTTTGAAACCCCTAAAATGTTTATTTCTGAGTTATGAGGTTGTGTTCCAGCAACACGAAAGATTCTGTGGCTTCCAAATCTATGAGAACATTCCTACAGTCAACCAGGCAAAATTAGGGTTTTGAACACCCTACCCATACTGAGGTTTAGGGTGAACATTAGCGATGATTTCCCTGAAAAATGACCGATAAAAATACATATTTTTGAAGTTAAGCGGTTATATNGCATGAGGGATTCCTCAAGGGGTTAGGATTTTTTCACTTTTTAGTGAAAATCTTCTCCACTTCTCCCTTTTTATTGGGAAATTACTGTGATATCTTCTATTTTTATGTATTTCTAAGTTTCTTTGTGGGGTTTTTGGGGCTTTGCTTCTTCTTTTTCAATAAGTCCTCTTTCCCTCCCTTATCATCTTCTTTATCTTGACTTATTACTGGTTTTGAGTCAACATCTGCTTTAAATTAGAAGGAATTAGTTTCTTCTATTCTTACATCTTCAACTGATTTTAATTTGTCTTATGTTCTTTGCATAGATGATAAAGTGGTATTCTCAAATGAAGAGGTTGATATGGTCTCTAAGCAATGAGATCTTGTTTTGCTTGGTTATGCTTTAGGCATAAAGTCTTTCTATGATAATCTTCTTCAGGCTATTGGTAGAATATAGAAGTTGGGAGGTTCGATTGACCTTCTTTCTTTAACTAAAGGTTTTTTGTCTGTTCAAATTTACTTCTTCTGAGGATTTTGATTTTATTTTGTCTGGTAGTCATTAGGTTATTGCCGGTAAACTTTTGTTTTTTTGAAAACTGGATTATTGATTTTTAGCCTATTTGTGAAGATTTGAAGTAAATTCCTATATGGATTAAATTTCCTAATCTTCATTTGTTTTGTTGGTCTAACTATGGTATCACAAAAATAGCTATCATGATTGGAAATCCACTTACAGTGGATGCTTTTAACGGCTGAAGGTTCTAAATTATCTTCTGTTATAGTCGATGTTCAAATTGTTTTATATCATTTATATTGCAAAGGTTTTATACCAAGGTTTTTTTTTTGGTATTGTCTTTGCAATTATATATGGAGGGAAATCATTTTCAACCATTTATTGCAATTTTTTTTTTAATAAGATTTTTTGCAAAGGTTTTTCTATGATTTCTTTGTAGTGATTTTTTGTTGGTGATTGATATTATTCTAATATTTCAGATACTTATCTTCATTTTCTCCTTTTTTTGAATTTGTTTTTAGGTTAATTTATAATGTACCCATTTTTACCCGGTGACTTTGTCATTCTTTTGAGATTTTAACTTGGTATTTTCCTTGTAATTAAATTTGGACAAAATTCTATTTCAACCAATTATTGTAAGGTTGTATTAAATTTTATTTCTTTAGTTTTAGGTTGAAGTTGCTNTATTTCAGCTATGCTTGGTCCCCCATAGCTCATGAATCGAGAAAACCCTCCACGAAACGATCCACGCAAAAATCAATGTTTTCGGGCCAGACAGAGACGATAGCTGCTTGATCTCTTAAGTTTGCTATTCTTTTATTGTCGTGGTTGTTGTTCTGCTCAGAGCTTTTCCATAAATTCATATATGTTTGAAGGTTATTTTTCTTCTATTTGTGATTTTGTTGCTTGTTTCCTTTAAATTGTTATTCTTGAACAAAAGATGTGAGGTTGTTGTTATGTTATGACCTTTTTCTTTCATGTCTAATCAATCCATAAATGTTTTGTTAGAATTTTGTTATTGTTTTGCATTTTTATTTATTTTTTGTTGTTTCTTGTTAGTTATATTTATACATTTTTCTTATTTTAATAAATATGGACTAGACCTTTACTTTTCTCAAAAAATAAAAAAATAATATAAAATTTTTACATAAATATCACACATGTCTATTAAAATATCATATTTGCTCAGCCATTTCTCTTATATAAGTGACTGTATGAGCGTTTTCGTATGCCGGCTGAATCTACAGTTCATTCTCTTCACTACGCTATCGCCAGCAGAGAGGGGAAGAAGGAGACGGAGACGGAGAAGGGAGAGGTTCATGAGAGGCTAATGGCGACGTATCTCTTGAGAAGAAATCTACTCAGGGTCACCTCCCGTAGCAAGGTAAATGAGTCGCTTCTGTTGAAAATCGTGCCTGCTTTTGTCATCCTTAGGGGTTCTTCAATTCTCTTGATCGAAGGAGAAATTTTTTCTTACAGCATGTTTTGTTTTTTGTTTTGTAATTTCCTTTGCTTAGTACGTGGGTGGGAAAGACTGGGGTTGAGTTCACTGAGATGACGTTTTGAAGTTTTATATAGGCGACATTTTAGTTGTTCTTTTCTTTCTGTAATTTCTGCTCTTTAGTGTACTATTGCTCTTCCCAGAATTATGCACTTTTGGCGCATGCTTCTCTTTTGGAAGATTTACATTCATATCACTAATTGCTGTATATTTACATATCTGTATCCTAAGTTTTTGCGTGCATAACACCTTGCCTAAGCATGAAAAGATGTATTTCACTTTTAAGAAGTTAATATGGTGGTATTTTCTAAGTGACATGAAAGATTTAGCAGTTTAAATGTAAAAAAAGCAAAGTTTAGGAGTTGGATATGTGAACACATAGGGATTGGGTGGTATTTATGTAATTCTCTTTTTTGTAGGNTTGTTGATATTTAGAGTTTATTAGTTTCTATTATTTTTGGTTGTCTTTTTTGTTGCTTCCTTTTGATTTGAAGGTTTTTCCTCTATTCAGGATGTTCTTCTTGGCACTTATAACTGCTTCTATATGGGAGGTTGTTGATGGGTGGTGGGTTGTTGCTGAAATTGTTGTTCTATCAAAGCTTTGAAAACCCTAAAATGTTTATTTCTGAGTTACGAGGTTGTATTCCAGCAATACGAAAGTTTCTGTGGCTTCCAAATCGATGAGAACATTCCTACAGTCAACCAGGAAAAATTAGGGTTTTGAACACCCTACCCATACTGAGGTTTGGAGTGAACATTAGCGATGATTTCCCTGAAAAATGACCGATAAAAATACATATTTTTGAAGTTAAGCGGTTACATTTCAGCCATGCTTGGTCTCCCGTAGCTCATGAATCGAGGAAACCCTCCGGGACGATAGCTGCTTGATCTCTTAAGTTTGTTATTCTTTTATTGTCGTGGTTATTGTTCTGCTCAGAGCTATTCCATAAATTCATATATGTTTGAAGATTATTTTTCTTCTATTTGTGATTTTATTGCTCGTTCCCTTAAAATTGTTATTTTTGAACAAAAGATCTGTGGTTGTTGTTGTGTTATGAGCTTTTCTTTTATGTCTAATTTATCCATAAATGTTTTGTTAGAATTTTGTTATTGTTTTGCATTTTTTATTTAATTTTTGTTGTTTCTTGTTAGTTATATTTATACATTTTTCATAGTTTAATAAATATGGACTAGACCTTTACTTTTCTCAAAAAATAAAAAAATAATATAAAATTTTTACATAAATATCACACATGTCTATTAAAATATCATATTTGCTCAGCCATTTCTCTTATATACTTGACTGTATGAGCGTTTTCGTATGCCGGCTGAATCTACAGTTCATTCTCTTCACTCCGCTATCGCCAGCAGAGAGGGGGAGGGGGAGACGGAGACGGAGAAGGGAGAGGTTCATGAGAGGCTAATGGCGACGTATCTCTTGAGAAGAAATCTACTCAGGGTCACCTCCCGTAGCAAGGTAAATTAGTCGCTTCTGTTGAAAATCTTGCCTGCTTTTGTCATCCTTAGGGGTTCTTCAATTCTCTTGATCGAAGGAGAATTTTTTTTTTACAGCATGTTTTGTTTTTTGTTTTGTAATTTCCTTTGATTAGTACGTGGGTGGGAAAGACTGGGGTTGAGTTCACTGAGATGACGTTTTGAAGTTTTATATAGGCGACATTTTAGTTGTTCTTTTCTTTCTGTAATTTCTGCTCTTTAGTGTACTATTGCTCTTCCCAGAATTATGCACTTTTGGCGCATGCTTCTCTTTTGGAAGATTTACATTCATATCACTAATTGCTGTATATTTACATGTCTGCATCCTAAGTTTTTGCGTGCATAACACCTTGCCTGAGCATGAAAAGATGTATTTCACTTTTAAGAAGTTAATATGGTGGTATTTTCTAAGTGACATGAAAGAGTTATGCTGTTTAAATGTAAAAAAGGCAAAGTTTAGGAGTTGGATATGTGAACACATAGGGATTGGGTGGTATTTATGTAATTCTCTTTTTTGTAGGGGGTTTAAAAACCACTCAATTATGGTGTCCTTTATTTTATTGTATTGATTCCACCTTGTTGGTGCTTGAATATTCACGATGGTAGAAAAGGAGTTATCATCATAGTATTGAGCAAAATTTTTGTGCGCATCATATAAGTTAAGAGCAGCTTATAAATGACATGAATTTTGTACATTGAAAATACAAAAAGGGAAAAGATCGTGGGAATAAGTTGATTTGAATTAGTTTTACAAGTGTGAGTTGCATATCACAAAGAAAAAAATTATAAACATAATGTTTTAATATTGAACTATTGAAGGTATCTTTTTGGGGGAAAGTATGATTCTTGTGATAATGTAGTTATATTATATAATGGGGGCAATCACTTTAGTCACCATCTTTATAAAGAGCGAGATTAGTCAATCAAGAAAATGAGACTCATATGTTGATAGTTGATGGAAATCGGACATTGACTAGCATCGTATAATTGATAATATCCAATGTCAAGCAATGGCTAGCAATTTGCTCAATCGCTCTACGTGTAGGACGAAAATTGAATGCATGGAATGCAAGCATTGAACGTTTTCCATTGGTGGCTAATTGATGTTGGAATTTGGTAGATAGCTGACATTGATAGACATCGAACAATGGTGGACTAGGGATTTTGGATGTTTGGAGAAGGTTAGTGGTTTGCTTGATCTGTTTTTCTTCCTATTGTCAGAGGGGAGGCCAACAATAAAAAAAGGAAGGAATCGGGCATTAGCGGTTGATAGAAGTCAAACATTAACAGGCATTGGGCAATGGTCAACTGGAAAAATTGACTGTCTGGAGATGGTCGATCGATGCTTGTTCATTCTCCTCATAAGAGGGGAAACTGGCAAATTGGAAGGCGGGTATCAATGTTGAGTAGATGTCAAACATTGACATAAATTTGATGACGGTCTATTGGGAATATTAAATGTCAGATGGTAATTAGTGATATGTTAGGTCGTTCTCCTTGTAAATAAGAAGGTCAACAAACTACTAAAAGACAAACATTAGATAGTCACATTGCTTTAGAGTAAAGTTTAAGTGGTTCAAGGATTGCTGATAAGATAATATGGTGGAGACTTAAAAGCTAACTTTTATAAAATTATAATTATAGTTATATTGTAAGAATGTAAGTTTTGGGTAGGAAAAATATTAAAAGCTAAGTTAATCTTGATATGAATGAGAATGAAAATATTCATGCAACCCAAATTAGGAATGATGGATTCAATGAATGTTATATAAGAAAAGTGCAAATGACATCTTTCAATTATAAACTAGTGAAATTTTGATTAGGTGGGCTTGGTATATATTTCACAGGTTGAAGATGTATTAATAAAATATGATGATAAATTATTATGAAAGGATTATAATAAAAAAAAAGATGTAGATTGAAGGATCGTGGATAAAGTTTGTACAAAAAGATATTTAAAAATGGTAAACATTTCATGCAAACGCAACTTGGATGAGCTAAGGATTAGAATTTATAAAGCTGACCCCATATAGTTGGGATAAGGCTATTGATTAAGATCTATGAAAAAAAATTATATTATGAAATTACTCTTTATTGACTAATTTTATGTCTTATATTCTAAAAATCATCACATTCTTCTCATATTTCACACTTCAGTAGATTTTCATCAAAACTATGTAGAAATAACATATGCATGTACTTTGATTTTCTTTTTAATGCAATCCTACCGAGACCCAAAATATTTTGGTTGCTATATAAATATTTTTTTTATTGATTGTTAATCGTTAATCCACTATACAAATCTTCAATAAGATCAACATATGTTTGAGTCTTTGTGCTCAAATACGCAGCACATCGGTCATAAACAAAGTGAAGAATTCTAGTAGATTTGCTACTTTTGAGTCTTTGACAAAAGTATTTGTTGTCCATTGAATAATTTTTGGTGTTTCTCACATGCATTTTCTTAACAACAACAACAACAACAACAAAGCCTTAATCCCACTACGTGGGGTCGGCTACATGAATCCTTTTTCTNTATATAAACGCCCAAGAGCTAATTTTATTGAAATTGAAAAGATACATAGAGGTTGTATGAGAGGACCCAAAAGAGGGCCCTACCCATATGATACATCAGACACTAGCATCGTAAAAGGATGAAACATAGATAGAACACGAAAAAAAAAACAAAACTTGCATGAAATAAGCTTCTAGGCACGAGCCAGCTTGGTCTTGCCTCTGCCTGTGGTTTTAGGAGCGGAAACAACTAACAAATTGCTGAGTGTCGTTCCATTACCCGAAGTTACTAGAGTATCATCCATTAAGTTCCCAAGCNCAGACACTAGAATCCTAAAAGGATGAAACATAGATAAAACACAAAAACAAAACTTGCAGGAAATAAGCTGCTAAGCACGAGTCAGCTTGGCCTTGCCTCTGCCTCTGGTTCTAGGAGCGGAGACAACTAACAAATTGCTAAGTGTCATTCCATTACTCAAAGTTACTAGAGTATCATCCATTAAGTTCCCAAGCTGGGGTGTGCTTCCATTCTTCTTTTTCTTTCTAGATGTGTATACCCGTCATTCATCATCCGAGGTCTGACTCATCTGATCGGTGTGGTCAACAAATTGTTGTGCATGTAGGAGAGAATGAGCTCCCAGCTCCTAACTAGCAGTAACAACATTCTGATTCTGAAGAGATTGTAATCATGTCTCTTCAACACCTGATGCATCATGGGGATGTGGAGCTTCAATACTATCCTGATTATTGGACCCAAGTGAATCATCTGCCAATATATTAGTCGGAAGGACAGAGACAATATTGTCTCCGGTAGGAGGAGGTGGCATCGTTTCAACCGGTGTTTCAATAGTCTGTGAAATGCACTCAGGAGCGGAGAAAGGACATGTATGAGGTGGGGCAGATCCAGAAGTGTTTTTACTTGAAGATTTTAAATTCAGATGCAACTGATAACATTGAAAAGGAGAATGTCCAAACATACAACAGTGGGTACAATAAAGTGGTTACCGTTCAAGTTCTGCTTGGTGCCAAAATCCCTGATGTTGTGTGCCAATCCATATTTCTCTCGAAAAAGGTAAAGTAATATCTCTTTCTATCAAAATTTTGGCTTCTGAAGGCCGAGTCAGATTCACTATAGGCGTGTCAGCTTTGAGGGGTTTACCGTATACCATCGCTAAAGTGAAGAGAAACTCTTAATCAAAAAGGTGGATCTTCAAACTTGGGAAGCGCAGCCAAACAGGAATGGTAGGAGGTTCAGTACGGGGGTCAAAATCCACCGTCCATTTTAAAACCTTCATCACCTGGTTTTCTATTCGAAGAACTCTTCTCGCAAACAAATGGGTGTAGTCTTCGTCATTTGATAATTGAATAAGAATGAGGCGACCATCCAATTTATCGATCTTCCAACCCCCTTCAGCTTCATTTGCTCAAAGTCCTTTCGAATTAGCTCAAGTTCAGAGTTTCCATAAAGAAACTTACCTACTAAGAACAATCAGCAGGGCGCAGCTAGGGTATAGATCTCTTCCTTAGTGAGAAAGATTACAGGTTTGTCGTTTTTACGAGAAGTTTTTTTGAGAAGTCCGGTTTCAATGCCAAGAGCAAAATTGTCCTGATATCATTACAAAAACATATTCGAAAGAAGAGCGGAGACGGGGTTATCACTGGCGAGGGCGGCGGCGTAGGAACGTCCAAAAGTCATTTCTTCAGCAAACTGTCGATCGACACAGACAACGCAGGCAGCCGCGAACTCTGGCGAGTGAGCGCAGCTGAGAACTTGCGATGAAGAAGTTGGGAGAGCCGAACAAAGCTGGGAGCAAGGTGCAGCTGATAGACGCGTGTAACAGTGCGCGACGAAGAAATCAACGCCAAACGACGCGGATGAAGCGCGATGGAGAAGAGATACGACGAANGGCAAGGCGCAACTAGGGTATAGATCTCTTCCTTAGTGAGAAAGATTACAGGTTTGCCGTTTTTACGGGAAGTTTTTTTGAGAAGTCCGGTTTCAATGCCAAGTGCAAAATTGTCCTGGTATCATTACAGAAACATATTCGAAAGAAGAGCGGAGACGGGGTTATCACTGGCGAGGGCGGCGGCGTAGGAACGTCCAGAAGTCATTTCTTCAGCAAACTGTCGATTGACACAGACAACGCAGGCAGCCGCGAACTCTGGCGAGTGAGCGCGACTGAGAACTTGCGACGAAGAAGTTGGGAGAGCCGAACAAAGCTGGGAGCAAGGCGCAGCTGATAGACGCGCGTCGCAGCTGATAGACGCGCGTAACAGTGCGCGACGAAGAAATCAACGCCAAACGACGCGGATGAAGCGCGATGGAGAAGAGATACGACGAACTAAAATCGCGAGGAGACCAGGTTTCACCATGATGGCGAAACCCTAGCAGAAAGAAATTGACATATCCTGACGTCTACACACACACATATTTATATATATATATATATATATTGGATCAAAGAAGCACTCTCGTGTGTCTTGACATGTAAGAGAGTCATCTTCAATAACAGTGAGTGGTATAAACACATCTGGATCTATAGCTGTAGTATGTTGTTCTTCCTCAGGAACTGCGGTGTTGAGAAGATGATCAGGTTGCATCTTCTCAACAGGTATAATATGTGGTTGTTCTTTAGTAATATTCGGTCTTAGATGAGAATGCAAACGATAGCAAATAGTAGAGCTGTGGCCAAACATACTACAATGAGAGCAATAAAGAGGATGTGGTTCCATTTACACCTTTTGTCAATACCCTTGTGAATAGTGTCAATCCATATTTCATCTGTAGCTAGTTGAGTGATATCTCTCTCAACTAACACACAATCCACATAGGGTGTAGTGACAACAAGCGTAGGATTATCCACCTTGAGAGGCTTCCCGTAAGCAGTTGCTAAAGAGTAGAGGATTTCCATGTTGAACAAATGTAATTTTAACCCGGGAAACTTTATCCAAAAAGAATGATAGGGGACTCCGCTTTTGAATCTAAACCGACAGTCCACTTCAGAATTTTCATAAAACGATTGTCAATCTTGATAGCTTTTCGAGAGAAAATGCGAGTGTAATCAGCATTATGAGATAGCTGAATAAGTACATGTCTATCGTCAAGTAGGCCGATGTTCCAACTGCCCAATAATTTCATAGCATCAAACTCCTTCCTAATGATCTACAGTTTTGGGTGACCATAAAAGAATTTCCTCACTAGAGAAAAATGCCAAGAAGACGCAAGAAAACCGATTTCAGTCTCTGTGAGCATAAGTGCAGACTTCCCATTTTTTTTCCAAGATTTTTGATAAAAGTGTGATCACTTTCACCTTCAAGAGCCTTGTGGAATAATTTTGTAACATTGCAGGACTTNTCATAAAAGAATTTCCTCACTAGAGAAAAATGCCAAGAAGATGCAAGAAAACCGATTTCAGTCTCTGTAAGCATAAGTGCAGACTTCCCATTTTTTTTCCAAAATTTTTGATAAAAGTGTGATCACTTTCACCTTCAAGAGCCTTGTGGAATAATTTTGTAACATTGCAGGACTTACCGATAGCAAAACCAGACGCTAAACCTGGAGGAGGGGCACTAGCAGGAAAGGGCAAGTCGTCGGCAAGGGGATTTGCATAGAAACGGAGCATCGAGGCCATCTCCCTAACAAGATGGTCACGTCAGGAGAGAAATAGTCTGGCGGGCAGCAAAGAGGCAAACAGGATGCGAACCGTCTGCCAGGCAGGACAGACGCGTCCTTCTTCGAGACGACGTGCGAAAAACGTCTGTCGGGCAGGACGAGCAAGGCGCGTCGTCGTTTAAGAGAAGTAGTGCGATTCGTCGTCTCTGGGTTCTTGCAAGACGAGGCGAATGCGAGCAAAAAATCGCGTCATCGATTAGGAGACGATGTGCGAAACGGAAGACATTGTCGTCGTCTTCGGTAAGACGAACAAAAAATGACGTCATTGGGTTGGAGAGACGACTTGCAAGCTTAGGCAGAGGAAATAAGTGAATCTGATAGTTTTAGCGTCGGGAATCGCCATCGGGCGAAACCCTAGCAGAGCCCCCTGCTGACGCTGATACAACATGTAGATGCTTCTATTGTTCAACAATCTGCACATCTCCAACACACATTAGACCAAGATCAGGTGAGCCAATCTTCGGAAGAGGAATGACAGGTTTGTTCNGCGCGTCCTTCTTCGAGACGACGTGCGAAAAACGTATGTCGGGCAGGACGAGCGAGGCGCGTTGTCGTTTAGGAGAAGTCGTGCGATTCGTCGTCTCTGAATGCCTGCAAGACAAGGCGAATGCGAGCAAAAAATCGCGTCGTCGATTAGGAGACGATGTGCGAAACGGAAGACATTGTCGTCGTCTTCGGTAAGACGAACAAAAAATGACGTCATCGGGTTAGAGAGACGACTTGCAAGCTTAGGCGGAGGAAATAAGTGAATCCGATAGTTTCAGCGTCGGGAATCGCCATCGGTCGAAATCCTAGCAGAGCCCCCTGCTGACGCTGATACAACATGTAGATGCTTCTATTGGCCAATCTTCGGAAGAGGAATGACAGGTTTGTTCCAGGAGGAGGAAGAAGAATGGAGGCCGACTCCAGCTCGNTGACATTTCATTGACTGCCTTGATACAAAAAAATGTGTTCATGATTGATCGTCCTTACATACAACCAAATTGTTTCTCATATATAATGCAATTCCTTAATTTTATTACTTTCTCATAACTTCATTATATGATTTATAAGTTTATTTCCTTTGTAATTATACATTCCTACATTTTTTTTTATTTTAATATTAGTATCAAAATTATTCTTCTCAAATCATTTTCATCTTCTCTAGTTTTTAGATTTCAATTGACCAATTTGTAAATAGAACTAATATCTCCCATAACTTCCAAGTTATTTTTGGTAGCTCATTTGAGCCTAAAAATTTAGCTGTATTCATCTTTCTCGCAGCTAACATAACATTACATTGTGGTTTCAATCTATACTTTTTATCATAATTATGCCAATTTTTAGCTTCTTAAAAGAAACTTTTCTTAACATATCTCTTTTTTAATATTACCTCAAAACGATTTTTCATCTTTGCTGTATGCATTCATCTTTGATTAAGATTTCATTGTATAATTTGGTTAAAATTCACATACCACTTCTTCTTCTTCCCCCTCCTCATTCTCTCTCCCTCTCTCTCTCTCTCTCTTTCTGTGTGCCTGCTGTTTTCTTTCTCCTTTATTAATTGCTTGTGATATAATCATTAAATTTAGCTCTTGCTTTTTTTTTAAATGGCATGAATAGCTCTTGTTTCTTACTAACCCTTTATTTTTAGATTCCTTAATGTTTATGATTCTACGTGAATTATTTTTCTAAGTGTAAAAGGTCAAAACAGATGATTAGTAGATATTGAATTAGGATTTATTCCTTTGATATATTTGCATCGGTTTTATGATTGTTTAGCATCCTAACATCAACTCACAACCTTTCTCATTTTGACTTTGGATCGTTTCAAGTAGAGAGTATATCCCAAACTCACTTTTCAGGTATTTAATTTTTTTTTATTTTATTTTTTATAGGCTAAAGAAAGCTCCCTTCACACTTTCTTGCTTTTTTCCCAATCATATATATCTATATATATGAGGGAACAGTTCTGGGTGCTGTTTACTGTTGGCCAACCACCTGATAAATATCCTGTTTTAGTAAAAGGTGGCATTTACATACATACCACCACTTAATTCCTATGTATTTACATATTTAATACCTAAATTTTGCTTTTTAACATTTATACCACCCAAATCTTTCATATCACATAAAAAATACCACCCTTTTAACTTTTAGAAAGTGAAATACACCTTCACATGCATAGGCAAAGTGGTATGTATGTAAAAATTAAAGTTGTGTTAAATATGTGAATACATTAGAATTGAGTGGTATTTATGTAAATCTTTTTTTAGTAAAATTATGCTGTCATCCAATGAATATTTCATTGCGTTGAGGAAGTTTACTTTGTAATTCTATTTGGTAGTTGGCATTCATGTTTTACTTCTATCTTTTGGTGTTCAACAGGTTTCCTCTTACGTCTTGTTTCCTAAATATTGTTCAATAAAAAGCTTTAAATATGCCACTGAGAGAATTGTTGATGTTGGCCAGCCAACTTGTAGATCTCATCCCGAGGTACTGCTTTTTGCCTTTTATTTTGATTATTTTTGTAAGGAGCATTGACATACATAGCACCCAATTCTTATGTATTTACATATCTCACACCTAAACTTTCATATTTGCCCAGACAGCACTTAATTCTTTAATATCAGATAAAAAATTGGACTATTTCCACTTTTTAAAAGTGAAATATACCTTTCCATGCATAGGATTAAAACACTCCAAGTGCTATGTACCTAAATATGAAAGTTTACGTATGAGATATGTAAATACACAAAAATTGTGTGCTACATTTGTAATCTTTTCTTTTTTTTAATTAATCCTTATAGTTTTAGTAATATATCAGTATTCTGTATTTTTGTGTTTGAGCACATATGCTTCCTATTCCCCATGGAAATGCAATAGGTAGGATTTTATTTTTGTGGCGAACTTACATACATGCTACCCAAATCTTTGCTATTTACAAAACTATCACTCATGTCATTTTTTTAATGTTGAATCCATGTATTTGCACGTGCCATGATCAAACTGTTAGAAACTTAACAACTGAACAAAAACGAAACATGCAAGTTGATGGTTTATTGTGAATTTTGAATTTAGTCATTTATGTAAGAAATTTTAAATATTCAAGATTTGTGTATCATGTATGCCAACATAGTAAGTACAAAATGGTTGTCTTATTTAATCAAACTGTTCCTTATGTCATGTTCTTTTAACAGATCCATTCCTTCGTTCAGCAAGCACTCTATAAATATATCCCGAATTTCACCTCTGCTTTAGATTTATATTTTTATTTGTTATCTTTATATTTTATTTTTTGGGCATATTGTATAAAAAATGATAGGCATATTGTATAAAAAATGATCTTAATTTATTAGATCTAAATGAAAATATGACACTAAATAGGACGCAATAGAGAGAAAGGATTCATGTAGCCGAACCCACTTAGTGGGATTAAGGTTTTGTTGTTGTTGTTGTTGTTGTATATTTTACTTTTATGATTCATGTCTACTTAAAACCTTAGAAGATAAGATTGTAATTTTGTTTTGCAACTCGGACTCTCTTGTTGTAGCTTTTTAGATCTCACATGCTTACTACTCATGTTATATGTTCTATATAGGCTCCATATAGAAGATATTAGAAGCTTGGTTGCCAATATTACGTGAAGATAATGATGACTGTTTAATGAATAAGTTCCTATTCACATTAATAGTTAAACAGATAAATATTCTGGCTTCTATTAGTCATTTAAAGTTGGGTCATTTACATACATACCCACCCAATCCCTATGAATTTTCATTGCTAACACCTAAACTTTGCTTTTTTACATTTGTTGCACCGAAATCTCTTATATCAAATCAAAATTATCATCATTTTAACTTTTAAAAATGAAATGCACCTTTTCATGTGTAGCTACAATGGTCTGTATCTAAATCTTCCTTTATATTTTTTTAGAAAGTTGAGTTGATATCATGTTTTCTCCTTTCATAGTTACTTAGTGAAGGAGAGATTACGCCCGGCATCCCTGTAGATGAGTACATCTCAAGACGGAAAAAGCTTATAGGGTTACTCCCAGAGAGAAGCTTAGCTATCATCGCATCCGCTCCTGTCAAAATGATGACTGATATCGTGCCGTACTCGTTCCGACAGGACGCAGATTACCTCTACATCACCGGTTGCTTACAACCTGGAGGCGTAGCAGTTGTAACCGGCGAGCATGGACTGTGCTTGTTTGTACCAGATCCTGATCCACATGTAAGTCATTGATTGTATCATAATGCTATTATAAATATCATGATTCATTCTTATAATGTTTTTGTCAATAAAAGCTTGATTTATTGTCTTGATGCTCTTCTAATGGCATATTTAGAGCGAAAGGAAGATACTCAACGGCATTACTTTTGTTTCACTAGCTTTCTAGTTTCTTTTCTTGTTATATTTAAGGAAAATTTACATGCATACCACTCAATTCTTATGTATTTACATATCTAACTCCTAAACTTCAATCTCTGCATATATATGCCACCTAATCTATACATGAAAAGGTGTATTTCACTTTTTGAAAGTTATGATATGAAAGATCTGGGTTTTATAAATGTAAAAATGAAAGTTTAGGTGTTAGATATGTGAATGCATACGAATTGTGTGGTACGTATGTAAATGCCCCTATATTCAATCCATTCTGTAAGGGATTCTGTGGTCATTTTCAATTTGTGATTTGACAGTGGTCCCCTTATATTCCTTGTATGTGCACCTTCAATACTACATGTTGGTGACTATATAATAAGCCAATAAGGATAGACTGATTGGTACAGCAGCTGATAGCCGCAGTAGGGAGGCCAGCCAGAAATTGCTCAAGATATATTTCAGGGATTCTGAGACAACAGCAAGATACATTGGCCAAAACACCACCTGAAAGCCACCTCAGGATACAGCAGCAAGGGAATCGGTGGGAGTTTCTAGCCACTTTTAGGAAAACATAAAACTCTCTCCAAAAATTGCCCTCCCAAAACGGCCTACAGATTTTTATATTTAAGCCATGACTATTCCTATTTACAAGTTTGTCGCCTAAAATAAATAAAACTACAAAAAAAAAAAAACATGATTCATAAAAATACTGAAATAAAAATAACCACAAGAAAACAAGATTTTCAAGCTCCAATGTCACTCCCGGGATTGTCAGGGATTCTTCATAAAAGGCAGTTTTAGTATCGAATATGTGGTGGGAAGTCAAGTCAGCGACGTTGAACGAAGTAGAAATATTAGTCTCCGTGGATATTAATTTTGTAAGCATTGTTATTAATACGCTTCACAATCCAAAAAGGTCTATCGGCTTTGGCATTGAGCTTTTTACATGTTCTTTTCTCCCCGAGGAAAACACTCTTTCCTTAATCAAATCCATACTTTGTCTCCTCCTCTGAAATTTGACGCCCTTGTACTCTTGTTTGTTTTTCGTCGATACATTTCATTTTGTCTAATGATATTCTCCTGAACCAATTTATGGTACTCTTGGATTTCTTGTAGCCGAGCCTCAATTTCCAGGGTCACGACCTTGATTGGAATATCCAATATAAGATCAAATGGAGATATATGATTTTTTCCATAAACTACCTCAAAAGGGTTGTATTTGGAGGTTTGGATGTAGGGTCAATTATAGGCAAACTCTACTTGTGATAGAAGAAAACCCGCTTTGTGCATGATTCTTATCCACATAGCAACAAAGTAAATTCCCAAGACTTCTTTGTTTGCCAATCGGTTTGTGGTTGGGAAGCCAAACTATATTGAAATTTGGCTCCCCATTTGTTCCATAATGTATTTGAACAACGACTTAAAAACTTAACATCTCAATTTGAAGTGATAATACATAGAATGCCATGTAAACAGACCATCTCATTAAAGTACAAATCGACAATGTGACAGGTGTCTAAAGATGCACCATGTTAGAATCTTTGTGTTATTGAGTGCATGGTAAACCAACCACAAAATCCAAGCAAACACATGTCCAAGGATATTCAAGGATGGGCAAGAGAAGGTATAAACCTGAATTTTGAGTTCTTTTCTTTGTTGAATGACAAATACGATACTTCTCCACATAGCGGTCCATATCTTTACGCATAAAGGGCCAATTAAATTTGTTTAGTACCTCTTCCAAAATGGCCGGCTAGGTCTCCATCATGACCTTCCACCAATATGGTTTCTCTAGTGGAACATTTATAAATGCATAAACAATTTCCTTTGAACAGGAAATCATTCTTGATATGGAAGGTTTAATAATTTTCGACTAGGCATTGTTGTGATGCCACTCAAAAGTTGGGATCCTTGTCATTCATTCCTCATATCAGCTCAAAACCCACAACCCGTGCTTGCATGACCAATAAAATAGCTTACCAATAGCCTAAAGCATCAGCCACTTGATTAGAAAGTCTCGATTTGTGCTTAAGAATAAAATTAAAGGCTGAAATATCTTCCACCCATTTGGCAATCCTTCCTTTTAGTTTTTTTCGACTCTAAAGATATTTGAGGGCTTCGTGATTTATATTGAGAACAAATTTGTTAGCTAAAACATGACGACTCCAATATTGTAGAGCCTTTATGGTAAAATAGAATTATTGTCATATGTTGAATATTATTTCGAGAGTCGTTGAGTTTTTCGCTGAAAAATGCTACGGGATGTCCTTATTGACTAAGGACTGCCCCAATACCGGTGTCAGATGCATCACACTCCACCTCAAATAAAAGATCAAAATCTAGAAGCTTTAAGACTGGAGCGGTACATAGGGTCTGTTTCAAGCAATCAAAATTGAGCTGTGTGTGCTTGGTCCAGCAAAAATGGGCTAACTTGAGCAATTAAGTCAGTGAGGCAACAATAATACTAAAACTCTTGACGAACCGACGATAAAAGAGGCCAACCCTTGGAATTGTCTGACTTCAGTAAAGGATGTAGGTGTTGACCAGTCCCTTACAACAACAATTTTGCTTGAATCCAGCTCCATTCCGGTTGCTGAGATCACAAATCCCAAGAAATTGATGCGGGAAACAAGAAATTCACATTTAACCTTATCGACAAATAGCTGTTGTGACTGAAGGATCTCAAAAATGCCTATTGAGTGTTGCAAATGTTCAACCTTGTTAGAGCTATAAATCTAAGTATCGTTGAAGTAGATCACTGTGAACTTTTACATTAAAGGTTGGACTTGATTCATTAGGTGCATAAATTTTTTTGGGGCATTAGTCTTGAACATTTTTTCCATTCTTCTTCTTATCGTATACATATTTGATGTTGCATGTGCTTCAAAGGTCTATTTTGGAAAAAAGAAGCCATCTCTTTTAACTGATAAAAAAGCTTATCCCATCGAAGAATGGGAAACCTATATTTGATAGTGATTTTATTCACAGTCTGTCAATGCACATGCTCCAGGTCTCATCCTTCTTTGGAACCAAGAGAATCGGAACCACGCACGAGCTAGCACTATGCCACAACGAGCCTTTGCTGATCAGCTCATCCACCTGACATTGAAGCTCTTCATGATCCTTTGGAGACATCCTATATGTTGGTCTGTGGGGATGATCAAACCAGGAACAATGTTAATGACATGTTGTGCCTCTCTCATAGGAGGTAATCCCATAGGAATTTTGTCGTAAAAATGTCTTTGAGCTATTGTACCAATCCCTGTACTTCAGGAGGGGATGTCGATGGATAGCCAGAAGTTTCAGATATGATGAGGAGGTACCCCATGGCTGCCTCCTCTGGTCTTTCAGAAATTGTGGAGTAAAAGTGTTGAGTTCAATCCCCGACTGAATTTCCTTCTTCATTGTCACCAAGGTGGTTTGAATTCCCTCTCTGATAAATGAATAAGTATTTGCACATCCATCATGAATTGTACGACGACCATATTGCCAATGCGGGCCAAACAATATATGACAAGTATTCATAGGAATTATGTCACATAATAACTCCTGAAGTTTTCGATTGATAAAAAATTGCACCAAGCATTGTCGGGTGATTTTAATTCGAGTGATTTTAATTTCAATTCCCTTCTTGAGCCACATGAGTTAGTAGGGATGGTGATGAGATTGTGTAACTAGCTCAAGCTTCTCCACCATAGTTGTTGAAATTAAGCTTTCACAACTTTTGCCGTCGATGATAAGGTTACAAACCTTGTCCTCAACCATGCACCAGATTCTAAAGATGTTGTGTCATAACCAATCTTGATTGAAAACTTGTTTGACACTCAGGAGACGCCTTATCACAAATAATTCCCCTTAATTTGCATGTATGACTTGCTCCCTCGCCAGATAATCTTCTTATTCTACAACATTATCTTCACCTTGTTCAACTTCCTCTACCAAAGAAATGGCGCATCAGTTTGGACAATTTGAAGCTATGTGGTCAAAACCATGGCATTTGAAACATCTTCTATTGGAAGAAGTTCCTCCCATGTCTGTGGTGGCAGTTCCCCGCGGTTGATTTGTAGTTTTGCTATTGTTTTCAACCATCTGTTCGCTTGGCTTCATCCGGACTTGAATCGGTTTGCTTGAACCGCCCAAGTCAGTGGTAGGAATGTGTATTGGGGCATTCTTACCCATTTTTTTGTTGTTTTTCTACCTCAACAACCGAGCTAATTACATCTTGTAGTGTCCAGAAAGGTTGTAGTTGAACTACATTGGCTATAGATATTCATAGACCACCCGGGAAACGTGCAATTTTGTGTTCTTTAGATTTCTAAAGGTTACATTTCAGGCTTAGTTGTTCAAATTCAGCAGCATATTCTTCCGGTGACTATTCTTGTTGATGTAGATGTTGTAGTTGAATGAACGCCTCTTGTTGATGGTGTTACGGAAGGAATTTACATTTTAGTTCTTTCTTCATCTTGCTCCAAATGGAAATCTTGGATCGACCCCCCTTTGCCATGTTCTCTTAACATTTTCCCACCAAATAGTGGCGTTTTTTCTCAATTTAATGGCTACAAGCTTTGCAATTTGTTATTGGGGAACTTCTTTGAATTTAAAAATTCTCTCTACCATATGTAGCCAACTAATTAATTCATCCGGATTTAGTCAGCCTTTAAAATTTCGTAATGTCGAACTTGATTTCAAAATCAACAACCATGTAGTTTTCTTCCCTTCTCTCATTCAGGGGTCGTGCCTCATCACTGGAAGGATTCTCGGCGTAAAGGATTTTCATCTTCTTCCTCTACCGCATCCACGCCGGGTTCAACAGTTCTATCCTCAAAGTTTCTTTGCTCCAAGACCGCAAGCCGTTCTTGTAGTCGGCTGATTTCACATTGTAAGTCTTTTACATCTAGTTTGTAGTTGGGGCTTGTAATATTTCTTGATGGCAAAAATCACAAACGAATGTAGTGACCGAAATCTGTCTGCAAATTCTGAGCAAGAAATGGGACAATGAAGACAATCAACTCTCTTCTGAGGTTGGCCCAAAGGCGCCCAATGACTGGACAACAACAGCTCCTGGTTCCACCCAAATAACCCAAGAAAGGACTGCTTTGAAACAAAAAATTGTACAACAGCTGATAACTGCAGCAGGGAGACCAACCACAAATTGCAATAGAGAATAGGAAATCAATGGAGGGAAAACAAGAAACAACGACTAGGGAAAGAACTCAATTGCGCAAGATATTTTAGGAATTCTGAGTCGAACACAATACCCTGGTCAAAAAAGCCACCTCAAGATACAACAACAAGGGAATCAATAGGAGTACCAAGCCATCCTTAGGAAATTATAAAACTCTCTCCAGAATCAGCCCTCTCAAAACAACCTACAACTCTTTTATATTTAAGCTAAGACTCTTCTTAATTACAAATTTGCCATTCAAAAGAAATAAAAATACTGAAAAAAGCCATGACACATAGAAAGACAAATAAAAACATCCACAAGAACACTAGGGCAGTAAACTCTTCATGCTCTGGTGTCATTGATAGAGTATTGTTCTTCGGTAGTAAGAGAGTTATGTTTTCACACAAGTTAATAATTCCAAATCAAAATCATTCGGAGTATATGCCATATAAAGTGTTAGGATGTTCGACTTATGGGGTATTTACATAAGTATCACATAATTCTTATATATTAACATGTCTAACACTTAAAGCTTTATATTCACTAATATAACACTCAACTCTTTTATATCACATTAAAATTCCATGTTTATTAACTTTTTAAAAGTGAAATACAAATTTTCATGCATATATTTTGTGTTATTGTGACACTAATGCGTTAGATGCATAAATATTAGATTTATAACGACAATCAAATCCTTAGCCGTCACTACTTAATTATTTCCTTATGTTATTACATATTATTAGCATTTATTTTTTTATTATATATTTCTTATTTGCTTTATTCTGTTTTATTTCTTTTCTATTTATTTTATTTTGTTTTATTTCTTTCCTTTGTTGTGTCTATTATAATTGGGTTTAAATATCTCTATTCTATCAATAAAATTATTTGCTCTAGTCACAAATTTAACATGATATCAGAGTCATGGCTCTAACTCTAGAGATTCCACCCTAGTCTGTCGACCACCTTCTAGCATCTTCCTAGTCTACCATTTTCCTATCTGCCGCTCATCTGTCGTTTTCTTTCAGCTGCATGTTCTCTGACTCCTTTCTGCTGTTAAGCCCAACATCTACTGCTCCTTCCAGCCACTGTTCGACTGTTTTGCAGATGTTGATTTCCAGCTTGTTTTTGCGGTTGTTTTGCCAACTATTATTCCAAAGCTTTTTCAGCCGCTAGACATCCCTCTTGCCATCCTTTCTCATATCTCGACAACCAAACAACACCATTAGCTCTGTTGGAAGTATGACAGATTCATCCATCATCGAACCTTCCACTGATGGTGTGCATGAGTCCGCCGGAGGATCGTTACCAATCGTAATCCCTCTCCAAACCGGATGATCAAAAATCAACATGAACTTCTTGATTACAACATATAAATTGAACGACAATAACTTTCTCTAGTGGTCCAAAGCTGTTTTTGTTCATCAAAAGGACGTGAGAAGTTTGATTACGTCACAGGTATGGTTCGTGAGCCTCTAAAGATTGATCCGACTTATGGAGCATAGGAAGTGGAGAACTCCATGGTCATATCTTGGTTGACCAACTCCATAGAGATTTTGATTGGTCGTTCATATATGTTCCTCTCTTCAGCTAGTGCCCTCGGGACCGTTGTCCGTGATACCTACTCAGTTGTAGGAAATTTCAACCAACTCTATAAGGTATCTAAGAAAAACTGGAAGGCAAAACAGGGGTCAATGACATGACCCAGTACTATGATGACTTTGTTGCGTTATGGATGGAATGCAACCTATACTAAAATTACAATTGGGATTCTCAAGTCGATCTATCCCTCTTCCAAAAGATTGTAGAAAAAGGATTGCATGTTTTAATTTCTAGCTAATCTTAACAAAGACCTTGATGAGGTCCGGGGTCACATTCTTGGTCGAGATCCTCTTCCGCTCGCGCAACCTTCACTGAGATTCATTGAGAAGAAAGTAGGAGATTTTTTATGCTCAGCACTCCTACTCCTTCAGCCGAATCCTCAACCTTGATCTCAAAAAGTGCTAGTCCTCTTCCATGTCATATCAACCGGTCGACCCACTTGTGATTACTATCACAAACCCTACCACACTCAGGACAAATGTTGGAAACTTCACGGTAAGACAACATACATACCTTCGACCAAATTCTTTGCTACCAAATGTCTCAGGACGACATCCCAACCTACCACAATTCAACTGGTTCCTACCCTGAGCATCCTAAAATCCTCTCAGTCTCTGAAAAATCAGATGGAACAATTGATCAAACTTTTTGAAGTCAATAAAGTCTCTACAAGTCTATTGACCTCCCACGATCGACAAGTTACTCTACCTATGACCCTCACGGTTTATACCTCCTCTAGTCCGTGGATTATTGATTCATGTGTCACAGATTGCATAGCTAGTTACTCGCAATCTTTATTGACTTACTATCCGTTCTTTGGAAAAAAAACCATCAGAATTGTCGACTGCTATGGTAGTTCCATTATCAGTAAATGATCAATTGTACTAATGACCGATTTAACTCTGGAGTCTGTTTTACATATTTTCCAGCTGCAATGTCACTTGTTATCGGCCAGCAAGTTGATGAAAGATATTGACTGCGTTACTAATTACTCTTCTGATGGTTGTGTTTTTCAGGATTGTCGTTCTGGGAGGATGATTGAAACTGTGAAGAGGGTAGCTGGACTCTACTACTTCTAAGGAAGAGCACGAAAAGTGATGACACGACTCTCAGTAGTTATAACTTATCTCGAGTCATTGAATGTCTCATTATGTTGTTGCATTGTCGTTTAGGTCATCCTATTTTTTAATATTTAAAAAAAATTGTATCTTTTGATTTTTTCTAATAAAAACATTTCTGATTTCAATTGTGAGACATGTCAGTTAGTCAAACATTATCGTGTTCATCATTCACCTCACACTTACACACCTTATGCTCTTTCTCTCATTCACAGTAACCTATGCGGATGATTTGTCACTCTCAACTACACCAATAAATGGTTGTTTTTGACTTTGATTGTTGTCCACACTCGGATGACATGAGTTTACATTTTAAAAAACTAATCAGAGGCTGCTGTCACCTTACAAAATTTCTACACATTCATTTTAACTCAATTCAAAACTCCTATTTAGGTTATTCAAACCGACAATGACCGTGAGTTTTTCAACTCTATTTTGGATGAATTCTTGGTAAGTGCATCCTCTACCATAACTCGTGTACTGACACTCAACAAAATGGGATAGCCGAGATGAAAAACTTTCGCCTTCTCGACATTGCTCGCTCCATTAGGTTTCAATCCATGTCCCGAAACGATTTTCGAACGATGTCATTCTCACTGCCACCTATCTCATAAATAGAGTCCTCTCTAAAATTCATAAGTTTCGAACCCTCTTAGCCTTCCTGGTGTCGTGCTTCTCTGTCAATTGGGTCTTCTCCATATTAGACCCCAAGATTTTCGGGTGCACTGCCTTTGTTAAAAACACTGCTCTCAATCGAAGTAAATTTGATCTCAGATCCATAAAATGTATCTTCCTTTGGTACTACACTCAAAAGTGGTATCAGTGTCTTAATTCTACCACTAACAAAATTTATATGAGTGTTGATGTCTTCTTATTTGAAAGTGTTTCCAATTTTTTCTAGCTCAGCCCCAGTTAGTGGAACTTAGGTTCTTAGAAAGTGTCCTTATCCTACTTTTATGAATGTTCCACTCATTGTTCTTGTCTCCGCTTTTGATGAGTGCACCATCACCTCCTCCCACTATCTGTGTCTGCACTCGGCGCACCCGCTCCAATTCTCCTACTCTGGAACTCTCTACCTCCATAACAGGACATTAACTCTATTCTTGGCAACATCATCAACATGACCCCTCCTCTGCATGTGGAGGTGAGTTCAACCAAATAAGGTATGCTCCCTCTATTCTATGACAAAATATGTTTATTTCCATTTTCTATCGCCAACCTACAAAGCATTTATTACCGCCCTAGCGAACTACCAGATCCCAACTACTATTGAGGTTGCTCTTGCTGATCCATCCTAGAAAACATTACTAGTGGAGGAGATGAATGCCCTTCGGCGGAACCATACGTGGGACGTCATTGATCTTCCTCAGGGTAAGAAAGTTGTGAGGTGTTGATGGATTTTTAACATCAAGTTCAACTCTGATGGATTCTTTGAACGCAACAAGACACGATTGGTTGCCAAATGATACTCACAGACTTATGGAGTTAATTAGGAGGAAACATTTGCTCTAGTGGTTAAGTTAAACACTATTCGAGTTATATTGTCCCTTGTAGTGAATTTGGATTAATCTTTATTCCAGTTAGAATGAGTTTTTGAATGAAGAAATTACATAAGAGGTATACATGTCACTCCCTCCTGAGTTTGACTCTACTGACTCTCGATAATGATTAGAAGTACTAGTCTTCAAGAATTCAAAGTTTAAGTTTTCACGGTAGGACTTGAAAAAAACAAATGGGAGTGGCTCAAGTAGGAACAGTTTTTTCATAGTTCAAAGAAAATAAAATGTAGGAGATGCCACAGATCCTGAGGAGAAACCTCAGTGACTTCCCAGACTATCATATTGTGTGACTGTGTTTTGGAGAAGATGTTATTTGAGTGTTTAATCTTGTCAATTTTATTATTTGAGACTTACATTTGCATAATAACTGATTATGGAAATAGCCCGCGAATAGATGAGGATTTACGTCGTAACGAACGACATCCTCAGAACCTAAAACGAATTAAGACTTACGTTGCACAACATGGTTGTATAGGAGCCTAAAAAAAGTATGAGGATTTACGTCGTGCTGGGTGAGCTACCTAGAAGTCCTATGTGTTATTATTTAGACTAAGAAAGAGTTTAGCTGGTGTAGACTTGTTTTGCTGTTGTAGAATGACGACTACCTCCACTTGTAGTCCGCTTCAAGCTCCTCACCGCGTTGCCCACGAAGTTGCTCCAAACTCCTCGTCGAAGTAACAGTCCTAAAGTCTAAGTTTTTTTACCAGGTTTGTTTCAAGGATTTGGTTTTGTTGTCATTATGGGGGGATTAAAGTTGATAAGAGCGACACCGGTTAGAATCTCACGGTTCCCTCGTTCTGGTACTGTTATTTTCTTTTGAATTTACTTAGTATAAATGAGTTGTGAGGTTTATTTAAACCGGGAAGATCTCGTTAGAAACCGTGGGTTACCTCCTCTGAGGGACTCCCGTAAATTCAAATTGACGTGTTATGTTTTTTTTTTTTCTGAAAATGTTGTTTAATTTTTGAAAATTGTTTTGTTTTGAATATGAAATCGCAATCATTGCCTGCATGATATATTATAACAAGAGTAAATTGCAATGATAAACAAATAAAATGTATCCGCATACCTGGCGTATCTGCTGCTGCTATCCTTGCTGTTTGTTTAGCTCGCAAAACATAATATAATTTGCAGGAAATTTATATAAATTACAAAAAAAAAAAAAACAGTACGCAGCAGAACGAGTCGTAACATCAACTAGGAACTCCAAACATGAGTCATAAGGCTTCCTACAACTACGGGCAACGGCTAGGAACTCCGAACAACAGTCCTAAGGCTTCCTACAATTCCGGACAGCGGTTAGGAACTTTGAACGGTGATCCTAATGCTTCCTAACAGCAGCCTACAGCGATTCTACACCTCCAAACAGCAGCCTACAACGGTTATGCACTTCAAACAACAGCTCTACAGTGATTATACACCTCAAACAACTCTTACCGCATTTCCAAATCACAAACAGCAGCTTTCTACAGCTAATATAACTCTCCCAAACCTAAAAAGCAGCTTTCTACAGTTTCTATAGCTCTCCCAAACCAAACAACAGCTTTCTATAACTCCCCTACAGCTTCTAAATCAAACGACAGCTTTCTACAGTACATTTCAGCACATATGGAGCACTAAACAACATTCTTGACTCCCCAAATTAGTATTTAAATGGTGCTTAATTAACATCAGGGAGAGCATAAACGAATACTAGGAAGGTTCGCATACTTACCCCCCGATTCCCATGCATTTACATTTCTAACACTAAACTCTACTTTTCATTTATAACACCCAATATTTCACATCACATCAAAAATACCAGAATTTGAGCTTTTAAAAAAAACTGAAGTATACCTCTTCATGCGTAGGATTGGTGGCATGCATGTAAAGATTGGGGTTTAGATGTTAGATGATAAATACCAAAGGAATTAAGTGGCATGTATGTAAACCTTCCTTCTGAATTCCAGGCTAGCTGCTTCAACATGTTTAAGTAGCCCATCAAGTCCGCTGAGGAAGGGTAAGTTCACAACCTTAGACAAGAAAGAAACTTTGTGCTCCTTCTGTAAGAGCATCAACCAATCTACTCCATCCTAAGACCTTTTACAAGTATACCGAATGCTTTGATCTGTTGTTTCAAAATCTTTACACCAATGGAAAACAACTAAAGCAAATATGATGAACCAACAAAGGCCTTGACATGGCCCAACAATCTATCAAGACTAGAGAATTTACACAAATATTAGGCTATAACAACAATCACTTCTGGATTATTTATTAAACCCTCACATTGGCTCGCTTGGCATAAAACCCAAGAGGTGGTTTGGTAGCATAATTTTAGCAAGATTTAACCCCAAATTCTGCAAACCGGTAAAGATGACCTCCTACCGGTTCTTTAAATCCCGTTTCTCTTCCAACCTTAAAACAAACTTAAAAGTTTCGAATAAGGTATCCAAAAATAAAGTTAAAGCAAGAAGGTAGAACCTGTACCGACGAATCTCAGAACTTTCGGGGAAGAAGATAGCAAAAGGGGGAGGAGAGGTCAAATTGTATAGACGAAATGTAAGGAGTCGTTACGTGAAGCATTGGCGGGGATTTAGTTAGACGCGACTTCAATAAGCGGAGACCTAATTGACAAATCTTAATACCTAGTTATGCCCAATTATTATAAAATTAAATGATAAATTTGAAATTTAAAATTTTGAGATTCAAAATCAGGTGAGCTGGGGTGATTAGCCCATGTTCAGCCTGGCTTGGACCCAGATTAAACCTGGGTCAAGCTCGACCCGCGCCAGCTAATTAAAAAAAATGTACATCGATTTCTGTGTTATTTGTGCGGCCTTAACCCTAGCAATATGGGTGTCCTTCCCGGCTAAAATTGATGTTTCAGACGCGTCAGCACGGTCCGTTTTGTCATCTGAGATCGTCCATACAACTTCGCCGATGGTCGGGCTAAACATGCGTCAACTTTGTGCGTGGTGTAGCGAGTGCGTTGCCGAGTCACGAAGGGTCACCTAAGGTCATCTGATCCTGTAGGAACTCATTTTCGGGCCCTCTACATGTTGGTCCTTAGCACTTGCAACTAGAAGTTGAGTAATTGGAACCATTCATACGAGTTCTTCACAAAAATGAGTCAAGAAGTTGAAGTTCTACGGGAGGTGGGCTCCATTACTAGTCTACTAAGATGGTCAACAAGGAACTCTTAAGGCTAGATTTTTAGTTCTGGGAGTAGGGAACTAAGACCTCATTGAAAATGAGGTCAACAGTAATGATCTTTCAACATGGGAGTCTTTGAAAGACATTTTTGCTAAGTCTTTTGAAATGAAGGACTTTGGATCTTTCTGGTATTTCTTAGGCATGAAAGTGGCTCATTCATTTTGGGACATTTGTCTATCTCAGCACAAATATATGATTGATCTTTTGATAGAGAACAACCTTCTCTCATGCAAACCAGTGGATGTCCCTGTGGATCTTAATAAAAAAAATTATATGATATTCTCAATGTTGTGTTTGTCAACCAAACTCACAACTAGCGCCTTGTGGGGAAAATTATCTACGTCGCCCCGACATATGCCACGCAGTTGGTATAGTGAGTCAATTCATGCATGCCTTTTACGAGCACCATTTCTAAGCTGTCCACCAGATTCTCCACTATTTAAACGGTACACCAGACTTAGGTTTGTTATTCTCTCTCCACGCCTCTTGGCCCAGTGTTGTTTATATAGATGTTGATTGGGTCGGTCGGTTCATGATCGACATTGCACCTTGGGGTATTCTCCCTTGCATGGAGAAATTTTATCACATGAAAAAGTAAAAAACAGTCTGTGGTTGCCCGGATCAGTTCTGAAGCTGAATTCCAGTTTGTCCTTAAGAATATGTGAAACCCTTTGGTTACGCATTATGCTCCGTGAACTTCGTGTGTCAATCTCTGTTCCGCTGCAACTATTTTGTGATAATAAGATCACCATCAGCATTGCTCACGAACCAATCTAACATGATCGTACTGAACATGTGCAGATTGACAGAAACTTCATTGAGGAAAAGATTGAGTCCGGAGAAATTTGTGTACTTTTTTGTGCTCTTCAGTGAGTGGTTAACTAGCGGAAATCCTCACCAAGTGTTTTTTGTTCGATGATTACAAATTCAAGTTGAAAATGATTGAAATTTATGCTTCAACTTGAGGGAGAGTATTAGATTTATAACAACAATCAAATCCCTAGTTGTTATTACATATTATTTCTTTCTGTTATTACTTATTATTAAACTTTATTCCCTCATTATGTATTTCTTATTTGCTTTATTTTGTTCTATTTATTTCCTAATTGTTTTATTCTATTTTATTTTTTCCTTTTGTTGTGTCTATTGTAATTTAGTTTAAATATCGTTTCTTCTATCAATAAAATTATGCTGCTCGAGTTTCAAATTTAGCAATAAATATCAAAATTTAAGTGTTAAATATGTAAATTCACAATAACAGTGTATATGTATGTAGATCCCCTTAAATTTATTAACCTTTCATAAGGATTTATACATACCTCAAGTACTTGGAAGTTAGCTATAGATTTGATGGTCTAGATAATGAGAAAAATTACTCATGATTTTATTGGTTTAAGGTTAACTTTAACAATACAAAATTTTGATGTAATTATATATCTTACATCATTTTCAGCCATTTGTTTTTTCACAGAAAATTTATGAGGATGTTATTTTTCAATGAATGGATTTGCACACAGTCCATTGCTTTAATGCTTGACAAGTTATAGTGAATTTAAAAGGGCTATCAAATTGTTTCAATATGGTGTTCTTATAATATAAACCAAAACCATTGGATTTATTTTACTTGAATTCCTTAGAATCTTTTGTATAAAAAACTGAATTTTCTCTTATGCAAAAATTTTAAACTATTCATATATTTCGCTCTAATTTACTGGAATTTTTTTTTCTGGTACATATGGGCTTCTTTATTTGAATTATTTGATGTGCTATATTCTTTAAGCGAGCCTATATTTGAATATCATGAAATCATTTTTCTTGTTAGCATAAATTATGAACATTAAAAATGAATTTCACTCATTTAAAAGCTCAATGAATTGTAGAATGAGTATGCTGAATCAGAGTGTACTCTATATACACACGGATATAAAATACATATACATCATTAGTATTAAACAGCTTCAAAATGCTTAATTTGGGCACTTGCAACGTCTCTTTACGGATTTGGACTTTGACAAATTTGTAATATTACAAAATGTTTTTTGATGTTTCTAGCATGGTTTGAATTGTTGTCCTCAGTTTTGTACCATGCAAAACAAATTATTTATCAGCTGTTTTAGTGGTTTCAGCGTTGAGCTTTAATTTTTGTTTTGACATATTTACCATTTTTCCATGTACTCTGAAATCTATGAATTATGTTATGCAGAATGAGGCTTGGCAAGGTCCAGTAGCTGGAGTTGATGCAGCTTTGAGTTACTTTAAGGCTGAAGAGTCGTATCCTATGAGTAAATTGCCTCAGGTTAGTGTTCATTTTACTTCATTTATTTTCGAATCTATTCCATGTATGTCATTTACCCCTTAGCTTTTTGCTAGTTACTTAAATCAAACCTTGGGCTATTTACTTAAATCAAGCCTAAGGTATGCTGGTTATATTTCTCAGTCAATATAATAGATTGATCAATGATTGTTGATAAGATTATGCGATTTTCATGTAGTTATGCATGTATTGGATTCTCTCAAGTTCAAGTCCACTATTTTCAATATACCACACAAGTCTTATGCACTTACATATATAATGCCTAAAGTTTGATATATGCATTTATAACATTTTTGTGTTAAAATTTATGCATTATAAAGTGTAATTCACTTCTAAAATGTTAGTAATAGTGGTATTTTTTATGTGATGTCAAATATTTGAGTGGCATGTATGTAAATATAAAAACTTTTGGGTTAGATGTGTAAGCATATAAAAATTTTGTGGTATGTGAGTAAATACCCCTATTTTCTATTATAATATCAGAGGTATCTAGAGTTTTTGTAGCTTTTAGTTGTAGTTGACACAATTTAAGAGCCAAATAATAAAGCTTTAGATGACGTTATGAGATTATTTGAATATGTGCTTTGAAACCCATGATGGTATCTAAATAATGCATCAATTGGATTTTGTACTTTACATCTACTCTGGTGACTATTTATGTTCTAAGAAATTAGGAAGATTTACATGCATACGCCCAATTCCTATGTCCTTACATGCATAACAACTAAGCTTCAATTTTTACATTTATACCACCTTACCCATGCATGAAAAAGTGTGTTTTACTTTTTAGAAGTTAAAATATTGGTATTTTTTTTGTGGTATGAAAGATTTAAGTGTTATAGCTGTAAAAAGCAAAAGTTAGGTGTTAGATATGTAAATGCATAGGAATTGGGTTGTATGTATATAAATGCCTTGAGAAATTAACGAAACTGAAGTGTCAATAATTGAAAAGAACTCTGAATTTTTTTTTGGCTTTGAAAAGATATATACCTTAGTAGCATACAAATTAATTTGGTAGGCATTTGGGAGAAATTGTTTCTTTTTCTTAACTATATGTTGACAATATTATTTACTGATATGAATGGTGTCCTTATTATTTCCAGAAGTAATTGAGATGTTGGCGAAGTGTCTCAACAAAATGGGAATGCATCAAAATCGATGTCAGATTTGTTTCTTTTTTTGTTGGTTATATATGTGCTTATAATTGACAATTAAAGGAAGATTTACATACATACAGCTCAATTCCTATGTATTTACTTATAGATATCTAACTCCTCAACTTCAATTTTTTCATTCATGAAAAAGGTATATTTCTCTTTTTAAAACATAAAATAGTGGTATTTTTTTATGTGAAATGAAAATTTTGAGTGGTATAAATGCAAAAAGTAAAGTTTAGGTGTTAGATATGTAAATACACAGGAACTGGGTGATATGTATGTAAATGCCTCATATTGAAATTGAGGCACTTGAGCTTATATTATTTGCAAATGATCTGACTTTCATTGGTGAAATCTCTGAAGTTAAAAGTTAGAATGATAATAATAATAATAAATTTAAGAAGATAAGAAGCTTAAGTGATAGAATAAAAAGTATATACTATATAATTTATATGAATGAAAAATTGATAGTTATTAGTTAGTCATTGAAAAATAAAGTTATACCTACGTATGATTGATTTAAATACCTTGGCTTTATTATAGCAAAGAAGCGAATTTTGGTGAGAATACAGTTTCTAGAGTTGAACCAAGTGTTTGAAAGGCCAGAGGCATATACGGATTGCTATTTACTAATGTAATAAAATATTACCATGAAAACCTGAAAGGTTAATCATAATAGATATTTACGCACATACCACTTAATTCCTATGTGTTTACATATCTAACATCTAAAATTTAATTTTTACATATATGCCACCTTACCTATTTATGAAAAGGTGTATTTCACTATTTGAAAGTTTAACATAGTGGTAATTTTGATGTGATGTGAAAGATTTCGATGGTATAAATGTAATATCAAAGTTTAGGTGTTAGATATGTAAATACATAAGAATTGGATGGTATGTATGTGAATGCCCCAAATTTATAAATCACAAGTGGATTACAAAGGCTATACAGATTCTTGTTTGGGCTAAGAAAAAGTCTTTGAGAGCCATGATGAGTTTCACAAAAATAAGAATGTTAAGATGGATGAGCAATAAAATGAAATACATATGGTTAGAGTAGTGTTCTGATGGAGTATGTTGGCAATTTAGTCATTTGTCATTTATTATTATTTGGTATGAACAGGGCTAATATGTTTAGGTTTAGGGTTATGCATAAGATTGTGTTTGAATCTTAGGTTTAGGGTTTGAGAGAGTTTTCCTATCTCAAATTGTAGGAATTGGGAGAGATAGCCTACCTCTCGAATTGTATGTGTTTATCCTTTATTTTATATATTTGTTGTTGTGTTGTTTGCCTTGGAGAAATACAATTTTTGTTTTGCTCTAATTTCTATGGAGAATCCTATAAGATGACATCCGAGCAACTCATTTCTGGGAGATTGGCTATGCGATCCAACAACGTTTCGTTTGTGAACTAGCCTCGTGAAATAGGCGCGATCTGAGCAATCTGGGGGGTGTCGGCGCTTAAAAAGGGGAAAAGTTTTTAATAATGTTTGGGGGTCGCCCGTAAGAAGCTATCGGTCGCCGGAATCGAAATCCCGTCGCCCGCTTCGAAGGGATTTTTAATTTACGTATATATATATAATTTTAGAAAATATGAAATCAAACTGACCTCATATTTTTCACAGTTTAAATGAAAGAGCACTCGACCTCAAATCCTGTATCTACCCCGAGAGATAAACACAAGATTTGAGGGTGAGGCTCGATCAAATAAACTAAGAAAGATATGACATCCGTTTGGGTCTGCGAAACCGTTTTATTTGCCGACAAGTTCCCCTATTTAATACANAACCAAACCGAGCCAGGAATCAAGCTAAAACCAACCATTTAAAGCCCAAAATCGAGCCTAGCAACATTTAAAATCCAGACTCCCATAAAGCACTAAAGATCTAGCCATTTCACATCCCAAAACTGTGACTTCATATCAAGCCAAAACCAAGTTCAACAAGAAACAGAAACCAAATCATAGTTCAACAAGAAACAAGAAGCCAAAATCGAGCTCAACAAGGCTAGACAAAATGAAAACAGCTCCCCACTAGAGCTAAACTAAGCCCAGCAGAAGCCAGACAAAGCCAACCCGAGCCCAGCAGAGGCTAAACAAAGCCAACCCGAGCCCAGCAGAGGCTAAACAAAGC